>CM057006.1:89825018-90287720 GCA_029891345.1 Dryococelus australis | reverse complement strand
TGAGCCACCCCAGGTGTCCGGAAATGTGATTGGTGGGCGAATAACACAACACTAAATCGCAGTAAGTTGCGGGCACGTACTTTCTCCACATGTCGTCTGCGCTCGCATGTGATTTGACACAGTCATTCACCACTCGCAATTTCTCTAAATTAGGGCTGTCCACAGTCTTTCTTCCACTTGCTTGCCGGGGGGGCATTTCCTCTGTTCTTATGAAACTTTCTTCTCGGGAGTGTGTCTAGCATTGGCACGGTTGGCAACACTGACAGATTTGCGCATTGCACAGACGTGCTGGCCCGCGTGTTTACCTGTGACACAGGTGCTCCTATGCTGTTATACAGTTTGTCTCTCTCCATCCCTCCCGAAGTGAATTCTTCATGTGGCTGTTTCGACTACTGTATTTTGCTCGCTCAGCAAGGGTTTTTTCCGAGGATAGCTTCCTCCCTTTTTCTCGTCGGATACGAAGGCGACTGTCACCGATTCCACATCAGGGTATTCATTACAATAATACTAGCTTCCCCTTCGTTTTTCCCGTATGTTGGGTATTCCCAAGGTGAACTGTTCTGTTGACAGGGTTTATTCTTACACTGTTGATAAAGCTGCTCCTTACAAAGTTATTGAATGTGGCTGCAGGGATGATCATTAATAGTTATTGACATACGGATGAAGCTAGCTAAGGTCACTATTTATTTGGGCCAGTAGAAACTAGTTGTGGAGTCGGGTCAGTGGAACAAGTTTTTGCCCAGAGTTGAGTGACGTCTGGCCTATTTCTACCCCATCCTGATGTTTCCCGGGGTTGGTGGTTACCCATCCAGCAGCAAGCAGTACTCCAGTTCGTTGCAGGCAAAGTTGTCCAAAGTGCAGCCCATCACACCAGAGGCAGGGACGTGCAAGATGCCGTGGTTCCATTTGAGGGCGTGTGCCCCATTACCGTGTGTTGTAGGTAATGTGACTGTCACTTCTGCCCTGATCTTGTCGACATGTTGTGACCACTGGTCCCCTTTCCATTTTCCTCCCGATTATTTCGTGGTCTCGAGTGTTCAGTTCCAGGTACGGTTGATCGTATTCGGCGGTTGTGCAGTAGCTCAGCATTGAGACTCGTACCCAGGAGCATGACGGTGCAGAAATTCTCGTTCAGTAGAGTGGATGATTGGCGCAAGTGCCGCTCTGTATTCTGGGGGTGCCGTGCTCGCCACCACTTCTAACACTTCCTGTGTGCTCAGTTCCGGATGGTAAGTTCTGAAGGTGATGATCTTTTGTGTTATAAAATTGTAATACGTCACTTCTTTTTGTTCCTCCGACACCATTTCGCTCCATGCACACGGAGAGGCCAATGTATTGACGAATCAGCTAAAAAATGATTGACTAAATTCGGCACATGTGAATCCCATAGCGGTTCGCGCCTCGAAACTATATCCGAGTGTCTCCTCCGAAGCGCTCGCTAATAGAATTCAGACAATCGTCCGTGTCGACTCCATATTTCGTCAACTGTTTTTGCAGTCGCTGAGAAAAGCTGTGGAGTCCTCGTTCGAGTAGCCAGTGTACCCCGGAAAAGATTGAAATCTCGCTGGTTTAGTTCGTGAACGAGCTCTCCTACTACATCCGTTTTCATGCCAAATCTCTGGTGTTATGAATGGTTCTGGTTCCCAGACTGGTACACATTGGAGTAATGGCGTGGAACAAGCGGAAGGCGTTGCCAGTCGCGGCACTCCCACATGCACTGTGTCAGTTGGCAAGCATGGCAGCATTAGCAGTGGCACGTGCTGTTGTTGTTGTTCTTGCATCCTTTGCATCTCAGTTATCTCCGCCCTCGGCAGTTGGCGAGCAGGGCAGCATGAAGTTGTTATGCTCTGCTCATTGCATCTTCTCATTTCCCATCGGTTGACATATCACACATGTAACGTAAAATTTGTCCCGCCACATAGCCATCTCTTGCAGTTTGACACACTGTTCATGGTACAGTCTGCAGCACCTCATGCAGGCCTATCCCGTCGCACACGGTGTATTGACACATTTCCGCTATTTCCTTCGGAATCTTGACATAGACAGCTGTCCGACTTCACACTTGCATATGCATGGTACACTAATTGGGATGACAAATCTCCTCATTTGTCATGACCAAAAGCAATTTGCACATTTTTATCCGGTTTGCCAGCGAAGGTGCACGACAGTGTCTCGGATTGTAGCTCAATGTTTACTTCACTCACTGTGGCCCAAAGTCTCTGTACTGATGTAGCAACTTTAAAATGCAAGAATTTCCGTGCAGTTAGGCGAGTGAAAACGGGTTAGAATTTTGTGTCCATCTGATACACATAACAAAATTTGCCATTTGTAGTGTGAAAGTCCAGGCACTCATGGTTGTTAACATGGCACGGTTGACACGAGGACCCCATGATGTCTGCTTCGCTGGGCCACGTGGTTGTTAGCTCACGACAACACCCACGCAGTGCAGCACAGTGGGGTGGTTCCTGTGATACGACACGAAGTGGGAAGAGGGGTCATGTGTCCAAGATTGTGGTCGGCTGATGTCATGGTCGCGCAACCACAAGGAGGATGCACTCCAAGATGGCAGACTTTCCACACTTTCCCTCCAATAGCGACTTGTTACCAAAATCCCTTGTTCTCGTTTTTGATGTCCGTTTTCGTCCATTCTTCGTAGATCTAGCAAGGCAGTTTTAAGAAAAATCGCCAGTTAGTGATACTGAAGCCATAACAGTCAGCGAAAAAGGAATTTTTGTGGGCGCACGTGGTTACATGTGTCGCATAAAGGTAATTTCGAAAGGGATTTTCGACAGAAAAAATTTAAAAATTCTGGCTGGAAGTTCAATGGTAGGGAAAAGCCACACTAGTTGTGGCGTCATATGACGCGAGGAAGGTGGCTTGACGTGACCAAGCCCGTAGTTGGGCGCAGCCATATGATGTTTCTAGGCTGGACCATCGAGGAGAAAAAGGTTAAGTGGATGGTATTTAAAAATAATACTTCCATAGTTGTTTGGGGGCGCCAGCATTCTCAGCAGAGAAAACAAGTATAGATAGGTTGTGTGGCCGACGGCCTACAAGTAGTCCCTTAGATGCCTCACGTCTCATTGCAGAAGTTGTAGAAGTTCTGGAATTTATCCTTCATATATCCAAAATGTCTGGTGTGTGAGAGTTATTAGAACTTCTCCCATACACTCGTACTCACTCCCGGGTTGTTATAGGCCACCTTATGCCTTAAGTAAAATACAGGTTGCAATTGAAATGGCAATGTATTGACTGGTGAAATAAATAACAATCCATCAGTTCACATGATTTGCTTATTTATTCCATTTACCTTCAAATAAGCACTGATACAATTTGCCCCGTTATAGCAGGGTGATATACCTGCAAAAAGGCAACAAAGTAGCTACATGGAAATTGCATGAGTTATGCTCTGCCCATATAAAATATGGACTGGGCTGTGAGATTGCTCACTACCTGAGCTAAAATAAAACAAAGGTTCCAGAAATTACATTAAAAACTATTGAAGACTATATGGTTAGTATAAACGATGAGGTGCCTGGGGAGGGCACGCATAGCACGTCCTTCTCACACGTCAGCCATGGCTATACGATCTAACATGGCGGTGGGCTGCCTACTCTCTGGCGCCAACTCACGCCTCCGTGACATGTGATCAACAAATTACTCTAACACAATATTTAAATGAGATAAAGTGGATGAACATGGCCCTAGATGAATATTATACACAGAAGACATAACACTATAAGGCACAATTGAATATTATGAGAAACATAAAAATATATGTAATCATAACATACTTATCATATAAGGTACCCTATTGTCACTCTGGTGCCTTAAGGTTTTCCCGTGCACGGCCCTGCTCGTGCTTGGATTACTCTACATTCATGTATACAATATTTATTTACTACACACAACATAATCAAAATATTTTACATGCCAAATTTTACATAAAAAGAACAATTATAAATATTGGGCCGCTTTTTGGCATGGGGCCAATATGTTATGTTACATAGGTACGTGATTTGCAATTGGCGTAACATGAATACTGGCTTTGTCCAGTATTGTACTGTTCCTGGTACTGTTAATTTTGCAATATATAAAATTAAATAAACACAAGTCAGTGCAGTTAACAAAACAACTCGGAATATCTTAGGTGAATATTTTACGTGTATAGTGTCTAACATGTGGCTGTGCAGTTTGTTTACATCTGCACCAGATTCGTACATCAACATACTTCACAACAAATGAATACACAACAAGTATGGAACACTATTAAAAACTCTAAAAATAATAATAAACACATGACGGCAGGATGGTGGAGCAAAAGTGTCCAGTATACAGGTTGGGAGTGAAGTAGGATTTTAACGGTGTTTTCTCACCAACATCTGAAGTATTTCTTGGGCGCCAGACTTTACTAAGAAGCAATGTCAAATTCTCGGTAGAGTAGACTCCTACCCCAGGGCCGTGTGCGACGACCAAGGCGAAATCCTTCCAGGTGCTTCGTCTATCGTAATAAGTAAGCAAATTAAATACTTTACCACATTTCCACAGTGAAGTTTCAGTGCTACTCACACACCCATATTTAGTTATATGTAGATATAAAAACACTGAAAAAGACATGAAATCACTTTGCACAGTAACCTTATTATTTGGCAGGAAAGGTGGATGCCCGTGCCTATGGCCCTTAGGCAAACCAAATGAGAACAAATCCTATGTCGATTCAAATGGGTTTTATTAATGTTCCTTCAAGAAACAACTTACACATTTACTGGGCTTAACCCGCCGGCAGGGGAACACTGTACAAGAGCCCAAGGGCTATACAAATTATGGAAAAATATGCCTCCCTAGGCGATGCTAAACAACAGGTAGGGAAGAGGCGAAGAGTCTTGGGCGGCTAATTAACACAAGGTTCCCGTATCTGAAAGTCTATTGCACATTAATGTATGGTTATAAAAGTTGATGCGCCCCCTAAGCCTGCAAAACTCGACCCTGTCGGTCCGCATGTCCGTCTCTCCGAGACACACAAGTATGACTAACTCGGCCTAAGCGCCATGCCGACCGGTGATGGCTGGCTGGAAGCTCATGCAGACTATGCATTAACATATCCACGCTGCTCTTCTGACTGCAGCTATTACATGAACAATAACTCTAAACATAGAAACCCTTTTATCGCAAGAAATCACTGCATGAAACGAAATTAGGTTGAAACACTTGAAAATGGAACATAACAGAAATTGAAAACAAGTAAACTAGAGCCAGCGGGGGCAATTAAATATTATAGGGCTTCTTATATTGCAGTCGTATGAATGGGCATCTTTGAGCATTTGATAATTAATTACATCTTCATATATGCCCCATTTCACAGGGTCTTATTTAGAAAGACGTGCATGTGGGGGCATGTGGTTTCTTTGCACTCACACATTCCTGCAATTCTCACAACACGAGCGCTTCAATCAGCACCACGGCCGCAATTGTGAATAGCTTCTTCTCTCGTGCAACTGCAGCAGTGCACTCCCCAATGGGTGCGCACAAGCACCTGGTAAAGTACTGGTTGCTGTAACGGCTGCTGGCGACGGTGGGCAAACGGGCTTGGGGGAAGTAGATCGTGTCATATGTCCCCTTCCTCCCGACGTGTCCATTTGCAGCCGTCGAGTCACTCGCAGCAGGACTCTGTTCCCTATGGCGAGGACATAGCACATAGGCTTCCCTACATGGTGGCAATTTCATGTTGCCCCTCTGCTGCTGTTGGCGGACCTGCATCCCACAGTGTGCTGTGACTCTACCAAAGGTGGTACAATCCTGCGGCGGCTGCCTTTGCCTGTTGGGTTGTTGGAGAGGCAGCGGGCCTGCCGACCTGCCACTCTCGCTGTCTCTGCTGCTCACACCTCCACTCTCTTCACTGCTACGTCTGCATTGTGCCCGGTTGCGACCCGGGAGTATCGTTCTGGTAGGCCGGTTCCTTTCCCCGATATCCAATTCCTCTCGCCTTGCATACTGGCAGGTGGTGCCATCGGGTTGGGATTTTGCTCCTACCCTTCCCCATCCTCTTGATGCAAAACCAGGGCTGTCGGGAGCTCTCTCGTCCCAAGGGTGTTGCTTGACGATGCATTTCCGTCGGACCTATTGATGCAGGTCATCGGGCTCATCCCTGTCGGCACTTGGTGTCGGGTGATGCTGGACCTACTGGGTCCTCTTCTGGTACTCCTGTTCGAAGTTTTGCACCCCTTCCATCATCGGACCTTTGCCAGAGGGCTCGTCAGATCCTCCGCCATCGTGGGGTGCCTGTTGATCCATGTCTGCTACCGGCTGTTCCGGCTCCACGTGTCCTGCACAAACATCGACAGCTCCTTCTCCCCGCGCTCCTGACCTATCGCCATCTTCGTAAGGCGTTGCGACGTATTTACCTGTGGTGCTGGCATGACGAGGACCCCTGGTGAACTCCGTGTTGTTCAGCGACGACTAGGTGGCCTGACCTCTGCTATGGGTCCTAGACCACTTTCAGCTTCGTTTGGTCTCTCCTCGCGCTAATCCTGTGTAGGGCCATCCTGGCTGTTTTGGGGCTCCTGCCCGTCTTGCTCGGGGGCACTCTCAGCTGTCACCAAGATGTCATCATGGTGGATTCTCACTGTTTTCCTGCCAGTTCTTACAAGGTCTGTCGAAGGAACCAGCGCTTTCACGACTCGGTGCCATTTATAGTTCCGCAAGTCCCGCACAGAAATTCTAATGTGCCGCAGACTATAGTTGTGCTCTGACATATACAACCTGACCTGTCGTGAATGCTGCCGGCGGTCTCTTTGTCTCCAGCAGCCAACAGTTGGCATACCTCACTTGCTGTTCTCGTTGTTCACGGTGTCGGTGCCATGCGCTACTAGTCTCCATGTCACTGCTATTTTTTGTACGTGGGCAGTTCCACTCGCTTGGCAACGTGATGTTCTTCCCCAACAGAACTTGCGCCGGGTTTTTTCTTGTGGCTATGTTTATTCTACATCTCAGTGTGAAGAGCACAGCGGCCAGATGTTCGGCCCAGCTGGCATGTTGCTCACCCACACAGAGCCAGAGTTACACCTTCATCACCTGGTTACGCCACTTCGTGGGGTTCCCACAGGGGTGGTAAACCACAGTTTTCATATGCTGCACACCCCAGTTGGTACACAATTCTCGCCAACTTCTATCTGTAAATTGGGACCCGTTGTCCGTAAGGAGTTCTTTCGGGTAGCCCCAGCATGCGAAAAACTCACTCTGCATGCACTTTGCAATTTGACCTGTCCTGGCATTACTTAATGGACAGGCTTCGATCCAACATAAGAAGCTATCAGTGACTACTAAAATAAACCTCATTCCTCCCGCTGACTTAGGATACGATCCCATTAGGTCTAGACAAACTGTATCAAAAGGTATTTTTGACTGCCAAGATTACTGCCGTCGGTTTCCATCTGTTCGTCGCGACTTGGACAAGTTGCACTTTTGAGACTTACTCACCCAATTTCTTATGCAATGCATAACGCCAGGCCAGAAAAATCTTTCCAAATAATTTTCACTGTCTGCTTGGTTTCAGGGTGTCCAGCTGTTATGTTACAATCTGCATGTTCAAAAACCTTTTTCTGGTAGTCCACAGGCATGTATAGCCTCCATGTAGTGTAATCACGTGGCGAGCACGTCTCAACAGGACCCTCCATTACTCTCCATCCATCTACCTCTTCCCTCTCAGGTCTCTCTCTCTTCTCGCATGTGAATTCAAAGTTCTCTTGTGTGGCCATCACTTTGCTATACAAATCCGCTACCAGCTGTTCATTCTCCACAACACAACATTTATTCTGTTTACACTCGCTTCTGTAACCGGTTCCTGGGTGCCTTGAGGGGGTAGGGGGGTAACACCTCCTCCCATTCCACATCATCCATTATCATATTACTGCGTCATCTGGTGTACATAACGTGCCCGCGATTTCATTTTCCCTGCCTGGTACATGTTCAATAACAAAATTGTATGCTTGTAGTAAGAGAACCCACCTCGTGACCTTACGTTTGGCCTCCCGCATGTTCTTTAACCATACCAAACAACAGCTATCTGTTCTCAACGTAAACCTTCTGTACTCGACATATGGTTTGTATTTACGAACTACCCAGATAATGGCGACACACTCTCGCTCGTTAACATAGTAACTGAGTTCTGTATTATCAAGTTTCGCACAGGCGAAATCAATGACACATTTTTCTCCCACGTTGCCATACTGGAATAACACGGTGCCCAGCCCTTCCTGGTTGGCATCGGTCTGCAGATATAACTGGCGTGCTTGGTTTTACAGTGCAAGGGCGGGGCGCTATCGAAATTTCTCTTTGATGGCCAAGATTACTTCTTCCTGCTCGCTACCCCATATGTACCACTTCTGTGGACAGAGGAGGTCTGTGAGAGGTGCGGTGATGGCGGCCAAATTTTTGACATGCTCCCACAGCCAGTTTATTAGGCTGAAAAACTTCCTTAATTGTTTCCGGGTATGTGGCCCCTGGCGACTCTCGATTAGCACTAGCAGTTCAGGTTTGGCCTGTTGCCCTCTTCGCTGACCATATGACCTAAGAACTCAAGATTGGTCTTGTCTAAATGACATTTATTAATGGCACATGTTAACCCATTAATTTCGAGTTGCTCTAACACCAGTGAAAGATTCTGCAGGTGCTCTTCCCACGTCTCAGACCATATTACGACATTGTCAAGGTAGGCGAGGGCAAATTCGCCTACCAAGCCATATTAAACTCTCACCATCATACTTTGGAAGGTAGCAGGAGCCCATTTTAATCCAAAAAGCATTGTGCAGAATTGATACAGTCGACCATCTGGGGTGGTAAACACTGTCTTCTCCCGATCTTCCTGGCGTACTGGTATCTGCCAGTAGCCTCTTCTCAGATGAAGTGACGACATAATCCTGGCATTCTCTAGGGGACCTAGTGCATCCTTAATGTTTATATAGGGCGGAATTGCACTACAAGTCACCTGGTTGATGGGCTTGAAGTCGACGCAATACCTCCAGGTCCCATCCTTTTTCGTGCCAGTTTTATTGGGGAATTATACCGGCTCTTTGTTGGCTCAATTACTCCTTCCGAAAATATCTATGAGATCTGTTGTTTAATGATACATGCCTGGTGGGGTAAGAAGCTACTCGGACTGCTAAAAATTGGCTTCTCTTTGGGTAGTGGTATAGCATGTTCTGCAGCCATAGTTCTACGTGATGCATTGTGCTTGGCAAAAACCATCTTCCTTTCATTTAGTAAGCACTGAAATGCAGTTTGGTGTTTTACGAGGATTTCATGTTCAAACTCTGACAAATTTATGTCCGGTACCTGTTCAATGTTATGGCTATCTATATTATATACTGTTTGTCTTTCCTGAGCGCCAAAGTGTATACGTCGTTCGGCTGGCTCCACGATCGTATTATGCTCTGACAACCAAGGTACTCCCAAAATGGCATCCTCCATTACTTCATCAGTTACAATTGTGGTAGTAATGGTTTCTAGATCTCGGATTTTGATTGTGACTGTTGCTTGACCGCTACTGATGTGGTGCATTGTCCGTTAGCAAGGCGAATAACAGACCCAGTGGAGGTTATATCTTTACTGTTTACATAGCGGTGGTGACAACCATCGTGAGATGCAGCTGTGTTAACAAGGGTGTGGCAAGGTAGACAGTTTACATATACAAACACTCTAATAAACTTGGAACTCTGGCTACTAACATTTGTTATTAGTGCCTGTTGAGGCATTACCGGTGGGGTGTTGACTTGGGGAGGGGTAAAGTTCACAGTTGTCAGCTTTACCCATACGACCTGTTTCCATGCTGGTATTCACCGCTAGCTGGTCGCCGTGTTTTTCCTGTGCTACACTCCAGAATTATAGCAGCTCGCATAAATTCTGCTAGACCACTGTTCAACAGTGGGATGAGAGCTGGTCGGTATTCTGGCAATGTGGTCTTTGCAATTACCTCTAGCTCTTCCTGTTCCATCAGACCCAGGCGGAACCTCCGCACCAGGTGTGTCTTGCAGTTCACAAACACCATCAGAGTTTCTCCCTCT
The DNA here is from genome assembly GCA_029891345.1 of Dryococelus australis. Classification (NCBI taxonomy): domain Eukaryota; kingdom Metazoa; phylum Arthropoda; class Insecta; order Phasmatodea; family Phasmatidae; genus Dryococelus; species Dryococelus australis. The sequence goes on along the minus strand of CM057006.1, from coordinate 90,277,662 downwards.
TGCTGTTCTTCGAGTGTCAATTTACTCTGCGCCTGTATCGAAATAAAGGCACCTTTGAAACGGCACTGGAATGCGTACATAAACTCTCCCCAGCTGAGTTCATAGTGATTCATAGATCGCCACCACTCTCTTACTTCCCTTTCCAGTTTCTTTCCTATGCATCCAGGCCATTTGTCCTCCGAGACACCGTACTGCTGTAGGTACATGGTACAGTGATGGTGCTGGATGAAATCTGATGGGGTCTTCGGTCAACTGCCCCGAGAATGTCGGCAGTGTCTGAAAATGGGTTGGCGTAGGGTGAAACTGAGAATCTGTCCGGTTGTTTACACTGAGTGTTGCTGTTGTGGCACTGATAACATTTGTTTGCATGTTCGGGAATGGTGTTGAGGTAGGGAACTAATTTGGTGTACTTGGTAAAACAGCAGGAAAATTTGGGTTGTACATTGGTGTGGAATAATAGGTTTGCAAATGTGGAACATAATATGTTACTGGCATGGGTGGCAGAGAGGTGTACATAAGGGTAGTTTCAGATGGTGGTTGTGACATGGGGCACTGTAGTCCTGGGTGGTATCGTGAACGTATTCGGAACGTTTGGTATGGCAGCAGGTGTTTCCTTCTCTTTGGCAGCATAGTCTTCACATGTGAACTTTTCCTCTGTACTCGTATGCTGTTCCGTTTCGCTTTGACACTGCTAATGTACCCTCATGTTACATTTGTGGCAATTGTGTATTACTCCGTCCGAATTTCCAGTGCACTCATTACGGTCATACGTGTTCATCTACTGTAGTTCACCAATGAAAGTGTCCCAGTTGTACTTAAAACTTTTAGGCGCTAATGGCTGTGCACTGCATTGTTTACATGAAAATATTAATCCCTTAGTAGTTTGAAGTTCGTTACTGTCTAGGCACTCGGTATGGTACCGGTTGCTGCACTGTTTATATTTCAAAAATAAAGTGCATCGACCTGGGCAGAGTAGGTCGTGGCACCAATTTGCTTCTGTGTTGTCCGAAAGATTTGCACAAAACTTATGTTTATGAATTTCTGATAGGCTATTGTGTCTGTCCACACTTTCGCAGTTGTTACCGAAACTGCTGTTCGCCGGGCCGCTCTCATGGACATATTTGCAGTAAGTTGTGCCTCGCTTGTATTTTGCGATTAGGTCTTGCGGCAGTAGGCGCAGACAATATGGACACTGTAATGCAGTTGCACTACTATGTGAACGGCCAGCCATATTGTTGGTATAAAAACCCACGTGGTTGCGGAAGTGTTGGCGCGGGTGCATGGTATGTGGGAGAACGATCGGGAGTGGGCAATTCTCAGTGTGGCATGGGTGATGTCATGGTGCTGTAGACCTGGACAGCGTGGTACGAGCAGCGGTCAACGCTCGGCGGACGCACAGCTGAACAGCAGCGCATTGAGTGGGTAGCACGAGAGGGAGATGGATTTCTTTTCCTCCTCCCTTTTTTTTCCTCCTTTGTCCTCTTCGAGGGCACGCATCATGGGCAGAGGAGGAGGTTTTGCAGCCCCTTTGTCTGCTCGGTGCCTGGGTGGTGCAAGCTGGCTGATGTCACAGCACACCAAGATGGCCTCTATCCGCTGTCCCTCTCCATTATCACATGTGGTGGATGCGATGGTGGCATACCTGTAAATTCCATGCGCTTTTCCCTCTCTGGCCATGTGCATCGAATTTCCGGAATCCCGGGGCATCAATGATGGCATACCACGTCTCCAGTTGTGTACTGTTGATATTTTTTATGCCTCCTTTGCATTTGTGTAGGTCAGAGAAAGCGGGAATTGACAGATATGGAATTTGGAAAATTGCAAAGATTTTGGAAAATAATTTAGTGGGGTTTTGAAGTAGGATTTTTGGCAGAAGGACATCGCCCCTAAGTTTGGCAACATATAACAGCGGGATGGTGGATCAAAAGTGTTCAGTTTACAGGTTGGGAGTGAGGTAGGATATTACCAGAGTTTTCTCACCAACATCTGAAGTATTTCTTGGGCACCAGACTTTGCCAAGATACAATGTAAAATTCTCAGTAGAGCAGACTCCTTCTCCAGGGCCATGTGCGACGACCAAGGCGAAATCCTTCCAGGTACTTTGTCCACCATAATTAGTAAACAAATTAAATACAGTACCACATTTACACAGTGAGGTCTCAGGGCGACTCACACACCCAAATTTAGTTATATGTAGATACAAAAACACAGAAGAAGACATGAAAACACTTTGCACACTACCATTAATATTTTACGGGAAATGTGAGAGCCCGTTCCCCTATGGCCCATAGGCAACTCGAATGAGAACACATCCTACGTCGATTCAAATAGATTTTGTTAATATTCCTTCAAGAAACAATTTACACATGTTTGCTGGGCTTAACCGGCCGGCCGGCATGGTAACACTCTACAAGAGCCCAAAGGCTATGAAAATTACAGAACAATATGCCTCCCTAGGTAATGATAAACTTTAGGGAGGGAAGAAGCGAAGAGTCTTGGGCAGCTAATTAACACAAGTTTCCAGTATCTAATAGTCTTTTGCACATTAATGAATGGTTTTAAAGTTGATGCGCCACCCAAACACATTAAACTTGACCCCGTTGATCCACACATCCGCCTCTCCGAAGTACACAAGTATGAAAAACTCGGCCTGTGGGGCATGCTGGCTGGTGAAGGCGGGCAGCCTACGCAGACTATTTTCTTACACACTATAAATACGCACTAACATATCCACACTGCTTTCCTAACTGCAGCCATTACATGAACAATTACCCTCAACATAGAATCCATTTAATCACAAGAAATCACTGCATGAAACAAAATAAGGGTGAAACACATGAAAATGTGACACCAGCCGCTTCCCCCAAGTCCATTTGCTCGCAGTCGCCGGCAGCTACTGCAGCAACTATCACTCTACTGGGAGCTCGTATGCACCAGTTGGGCAGTGCACCGCAGCATCTACACCAGAGAAACGCCAGTTATGGGTGCAGCCACGGGGCCAAGTGTAGTGCTCTTGTCGTTAGCGAGATGCTAGGAAAGTGTAGTGCAAAGAATACTATGTGCACCCGCGCACACGTGTATTAAAACGAGACCCTGTAAAACAGGGCATAATTAAAATGGTAATATTGATCAAATGCTCATGAACAACAGTCCACGCAACTGTAATATATGGAACCCTACACCACTGAACCCCCCCCCCCCAGGCTCCGGTGCTTTGGTTTGTTATTTTTTGTAATGTACCATTTTCACGTGTTTCACCCCCATCTCGTATCATGCAGTGCAATATGTATTTTAAAGGGTTTCATTGTACAAGGTATTTGTTTATGTAAGAATTGTGTCAGAGTCACGTAGATATGTTTTTGCACGGTTTTGGTGCATAAGAAAATAGTCCATGCTGCCTGCCCGCCAAACACCGGCCGGCATGCCACGAGAGTGCGAGGGATGAGTCATACTTATGTGTCTCGTGGAGGCGGTCATGCGGACCGACGAGGTCGCATTTCGCATGCTTGGACGACACTTCATCTTTGTGAGCTGATCATGTTAACGTACAATGGACTTTAATTATATCAGAACATTAATTTTTCTTCAGCTGCCCAAGTCTCTTCGCCTCCTCTCTCCCTATGGTAGCATCGCCGAGGGAGACTTAACTATTCCATAAGTTTTGTGGCCAAGTGCCGTTTTCACAGTGTAACCCTGCTGGTGGGTAGGGCCCAGCGAATCAATTTAAACTTTTTCTTGAGGGAACATTAATAAAATCCCTATGAACCAATGTGTAATGTTCGTTCTCATTCGGGTTGCCTATGGGCTTTAGGGTTGTGGGCCCCCACCTTTCCCGCCAAGTATTCAGAATGTTATGAAAAGTGTTTTTCAAGTATTTTACAGTGTTTTATGTTTACCTAAGCATGGGTGCGTGGGTCGCCCTAAGACCTCACTCCATAGGTTGATAAGGTATTGTATTTCTTCAACTTCTGGAGCAACCAAGGAAGGACGTGGCCGTCGACACACGACCCAGGGAAAAGAGTCTCCTCTACCGAGAATTGACACTGCTCACTGACAGTGTCTGGCATCCAGGCGTTTACAACAGAGGTTTAGGTAAGAAAATTCTAATACATTATAGTAATTGTTCCGTATTGCATATCGTAATGGGAAAACCATACAAACATTCAGGGTGTACTATAAATTATCCGTCCCAATTGTTTACTTTTCGGTTTAGTGCAGTTTTGCGTATCCAGCCAAGTTTCATTTAGCATATCCAAATTCAGAAACAATTGTTCCGTATCGCATATCCAAGCATTTTTTTCCGCAAATTTTCTCTCGCGAATTGCAAGATGGTGTGCGCGGGATGTAAAATCACAATGTTGAACACTACGCAAGTTAGTCATTCCGCACCAGACATAAACACGTTTCTCTTCTAGCACGATATTCTCAAATAGAGGATGCGGTGTGAAAAATGCGGGGAAGGCGAAGAGAAATTGGTAGAAAACAGGGGCTTGTTTTACTGGTACCGACAGCGAATGGAGGATGGTAGCAAATGCAACTTTAAAGTGTCGGCGAGACAGGGCAGTTTCGTGAGCGATTCAAACTTGTCTCTGGGCAAGATAGTCGAGTTGTGTTTGCTCTGGTGACTCCGTCGAGGGTATTTTATCAGACTATAGTGAACGAACTTTCGGGCTCGGGAAAGACGGTCGTCGCCTGGTCGAGTTTCTAACGTCAAGTGTGCATAGACTGGGTGTTGACGTACAGGAAACACATTGGCAGGCCGGGCAAAGTGGTCGAGATCGACGAGTCGAAGCTGGGCAAACACAAGAACCGTAAAGGACGTAAAGTTCATGGCCTGTGGGTTTTCGGCGGAGTCCAGCGGGACGATCCAACGAAATTCCTCCTGGTACTGGTGGAAAGGACGAACGCAACGTCCCTAACCAAAATCATTTGCGAGTGGATCGCTCCAGGCACGACGATAATTTCGGACTGCTGGTGCGGTTACAGCAACTTGGACATTCACGGCTACCGTCACATGCAAGTGAATCACAGGCGGGAATTTGTGTGCAGCGAAAAGAGCGGAATGGTAAACACTCGAAACACGCTAAAGATGAAGAGGGGCGAGACGTTGAGGGCGCACACTCAAAACATAGAGCGAAGTTGGTGTTCTGTGCGATACAGCATTCCCTGCTTTGGCCGATGGAAACGACTTGGGTCGGCTACATGACCGAGTACGTCTGGAAAAAGAATCATCGGTACGGAGAACGACTGCACACTTTGCTGATTCACGCGGCCGACATGCATCATTGTAATGGGCGCAGAGGAGATGGAGGCGAAGACTATCCCAATTTCGACAGGTATCTGTCTGTTACGGTTGTTTTTAATTTGCAGGCACGAGCGAGATTGAGTTGCTGTTGCAGTTGCAGTTTTAAAAAAGTTTATTGAGTTGCTGTTGCCATCGCAGTATAAAATTAAAGTGTTATTGACTTGCTGTTTGATTCAAGTTTAAATTAATGTTTGATTGAGTAGCTGTTTGATTCAAGTTTAAATTAATGTTTCATTGACTTGCTGTGTGTGTAAACATTCATTCGTAATCTGGAAAAAAGCCAAAATCAATCGAGTAAGTAGTGATGGGTCCGCCCGGCGACAACGGGTGTGCTTGCATATTTTGCATCCGCTAAACTTGGATCTGCAAGTTTTAATTATTGAGGTAAATTGATTATTTTTAAAATTGCATTCATTCACGATACCAAAAAAGGTGTACATAGTGCGGTCGTGCCTGTCATGATCGGTTTGGCCGGCGGCGGATGCAATTGCACTCGCTGTTGCTTTCGTGGACTTTGGACCTGCCAGTTTAGAGTGTTGAGGTAATTTAAAGTGATGGCTTATATATAGAACTTAAAAATTCAACTTTTTTATCAATTTAACCATATAGATTTTTAACTGTACATTCTTTTACCATACACTTTTAGTGATGGCGCACATATTGTGTATTGTATTGTTACAATTACAAGAAAATTGAAATTTTGAATGTTATCCTTATTCGGTACACCCTTCAGTTATGAAATATAGATGACACGTATAATAAATTGTTACATTGATAAAAAAATTGAATTTTTAACTGTACATTATTTTACCGTATCCTTTTAGTGATTGTTTATGTGTGAATATTTATATAATAAATGGTTACATTTATAAAAAAATGTTAATATTTATTAATTATTCGCTTTGAAATAAATAAAAAATCATGCATCGCGAATCGCGTGTATTTTAACAGGGACGAGAAAGTGGGGATTTTTTTTTTTTTTTTTTTTTTTTTGGATATACAATGGAAAATTTTAGCAATAGTTACTTTCGGCACCTGGATACGCCACAGAAAACAAATGAGTTCTTTTACCCTATATTCCGTTTTCGGTTTGGATACACTATAGGAAATAATTGGCTGTAGGTCGAAATCCCCCCCCCCCCAAATCGGCTGTATACGCATTTCGCAACAAGTGGGATGTGGCACCAGTTTCCCCCCTGCCAGCTTGGATACGCAATGTCGTCCTTTTCGGTCCTGCATGTTTTGTCACCTGGATACGCAAAGGGAAACTTTTAGTAAAAACCAGCCCTTTCAAGGTGTGTTGGATACGCAGGGAAACTTTGTATTTTATTTGGGCTTTTTTCAGGTCGTGGTTGGATACGTAACTGGTGGTTTTTTGTCTCGACTTTTTTTTACCACTGGAAACGTAATACAGTGGTTTTTGAGGGATTTAGATACTCAATATGGAACAATCACCGGTATTTTAAATTTTCACCCATAGATCCCTGATGAATCTCTAGCGTTACAGCCAAATGGAGGATTAAACAGACACGGAGGATGTGGAGGGAATTAACGAGGTGCTTTCGGCTACAGATAATGAGTCATCAACCTCTACAGTCCCTGGCCCATCAACCGCTTCTTTCCCTGGACCAACAACTTCTTTGCACTAATCTATGTAATTATCATTGATATTTATTATAATTATTTTTTCTAATGTGATTGTAATTATTATATTTGAGAATAATATTTTTTTTTGCCAACAGAACTGTTCGAAGATCGCAAAGGCACAGATCTACAGTTGTTTCTCACCAGTCGAGGCCTCAAACAACTTCTGGCGTCCATCAACAAAGAGGCACAAAGCGCAAATCTGCACCCAATATCACTCATGCAATGCAAAAATAAGTACAGAGTAAGCGTTCGAGACAAATACCAACAACAGACGTCTCCCAGCATCGAAGAAAGAATCCTAAACCAATCAAGATGCCTGATATTTCTCGTCGTGAATTACAGCGAGAAACAACCCAAAAGACTCGTTATAATGATAAGAAAAAAATTTAAAGGAAATATCAGAAATATGGCTCTGATTTTGTATTATAATTAACCGGTACATTTTTATTTACAAAAAATAAATAAAACTGAATTTTCTATTTTTATAGTTTTATTTGATAAAATACATATATGTAGATACATAATTTTTTTTACATGTTATTTACATATTTGTTAACATTTGATATTTTTCATTCAAAAAATATATACATAGATACTTACTTACTGGCATACCCATAAATAAGACATTGGCCTCATTTAGTCTTGTTTAGGATTTTGCCCCATGTTCAATTAAAATTTCACAAATTTCGTTCGTAGTAACCCACATCATTGCAGTTTCACCATTCAAATCCTCAGTATTTAGGAAATCTCCAAACTTTTTTTGTCTCTATTCAATGCCTTATTTTATATTGTCCAAAACACACGAAGTTGTATCTAGTAAAAATTAATCGACAGTTTTGTAATACTGTAATGTTATTACGTCCCATTAATCAAACATTTGCTCCGTTTTCTAGCAGATAATCTACCACTTCCACGATGCCATCTTGGACCGTGAAATGCAGTAACAAATCATTTTCTAAGGAAAGTGGTTCACCCAAACTTTTTCCAATTAGGTAACGCACAATGTTTTCACGATATGCATTAGCCGCTTTCACCAACAATTTCCAGTCTTTGTGAATCCCTTTTATTACTGCATCTATTGTTTGCACCAAATACACAAGTACGGGCCAATTTTCAAAACAATAATTGGCATACCCCAATACGGTTGTACCCGTTGAATCTTTGGCCAAAACGTTGTAAAATTCCTAATAGAAGAAGGTGTCAATTTCCAAATTCCCCGCCGCTGCAGCTCGCTGAATTTGCAATTTACCTCCAAAATCCTTTTCTTCGCAATTCAATTTCATCTCCTTCATGCGTACAAGTTCATATAGCCAACCACGATAGGCAGCTAAATTCACCAGCGACATTTCCTTGTTTTTCACATCTGGTTCTCAGGGTGCCTTTGCTGGTTCTCATGGTGTCTTCACTCTGTAGTTAGCAGAGAGCGAGTGTGATCCCTTGGTTCAATCGTGTCGATTTTATACACGCACTGTGCGAGATTTTATTTTTTTTATTGGCTAATAAAAAAAAAACTTACATTCCTTCTCGGAAAATAAGAAATGTAAGTTTCTATATATGGCATTGTGAGTTTTACCGATCTTGATAAATCGAATAAAACGATTTTTTTTTATTTGACTTTCCCATGCACGATTAATTTCAGATGCAAAAAAATTATTAGGATATATTAGTACGATCTTGTCAATTAAATGAGCAAAGTGGAAAAAAAAATATTAAGTTTAGATCTATGCGAAATGTTAAAATGTAACGCCGCTTGTTTTGTTCCTGCAATCATTACGCAAATTTCATTGCAAACTTGTTTATACTTTTTAACTTTCAAATCATTTTCATGCAAACGACAGATGGACTCATAAGAGAGCAGTTTGACTCTCGCTCTCGACCTCTGCAGTCGGGTAATTGGAGTTAGTATTTGTTTATCAAAGTTACTAAATAGCGCAGCGACCACTGATGAAAGATATTTCATTTTAACATTCGCTTATAACTTTTCAAGTTTCAGAATAGTTTTGGCATTAGTGACAAAACTGATTGAAAACACTTGGAGGTTTCTGGATGCCTCGAAAGATACAATCACAATTCGTTTGTTATCGGACGTGTAAACTAATTCGATTCCATTTTCAAAGCGGTTGGTCGAGTAAAGATTTATAATTTATTTCATTGACATCCAACGAATCGTTGACTTAGCCGTCTTCATTATCGTTTAGACGAACCTCGAATGTTCGTCCAAAAGGTTATTAAATGCTCCGAAATTTAACTGTTTCAAATTCTAAAATTTCAACCAAGTAAATTCACCTCTGGGAATATTCATAGTATATCTCTTTGCCGTTTTAAAACGAATCATACTTGCCTCTCCTGGCTCAATGATTGATGACTGTATAGATGCTATTATTGCGTCGGTTACACTAGATTCGTTGGTATTTGTAAAATCATCGGTTTCAGTAGTAAATTCATTTTCCAGAGATGCGGTCGTGGTGGAGATGTAGTTTTTTATTTCCACACCACCACCCTCCCCGTACAATTCTATTATAGAGGTGTATTTTTCTAAATGAATATACCGAGTGGAATTACAATAATTATACTAACTATGAGTAGAACCAATCCCATGTAGAGTTGTTTATTTCCTTTATTCATAGTTCTTATCTATATATTGGCAAACGATAGTAAAAAAAACTCTAAATTACACAGAGCCATTGTCGGTTGTATAGTTGTCCATCGGGTGCCATGACGACCGAGCTTGGATCGCAAATGATTGTGGGCAAACCATAAAATACTTGCAGCACAGATGGTTGAATGGAGTTTTCATGGTATTTTACCGACAGGTAAGTGAGGAATACAGACATTATTTATAATATTTGAGAATAACTCAAGGTATCGATATCGATAAGAGGTGCCACAGATTTACATATTTTGTGGGGATTGTTTGTCTTTGGAAGGGGTCCCATAATGTCTGTACATCAGCCAATACATCTTCGCGGTAATTTGAAATGAAATTAATTTCTTTTACGTGATTGAATATTTTTTCGTACTTTTGTCGTACAGAACCAACTTTATTCCTAAACTCCTCAATTTGAAATGATAGGGAATTTTCTTCATATAGTAATTTTGTCAAATATTTAATATTTTCATTTTCTGCCTCAAAAATGTTTTATAATTTTCGTGAGTGACGTGCGGGCCAAAACAATTTTGTTGGATAGTGTACTGCTTAAGATATAGAAAATTTTACAATGGGTTAATTGCGAAATATTAAATGTTATTTAAGAAGCGAGTTTATCACGTTCAGTCATTAACGAATATATATTTAGGCCTTTTAACCTCAATACGTAATCGTAAGAATATTTGGTATTTATGACTGTCAGATGTAAAAAAAAAACCCAAGTACAGCGGCGTATTTAGTTATATATATTCAACCAATTCCATAAATTCAGAATGCGTCATATTTTTACTTAATTTTCTCCGCGCTTTTAACTTTAGCAACTCTCTAATCACAAAGATAAAATCACAAGGTATTATTGTTTTTTTTTGAGTGTAGTATTAATTTACTTAATTACCGGCAGCTGTAAATCCTTAATTAGTAGCACCCTCCAAAAGATGTACTCACGCCAAATTGTGTATTCACAGAGCCTTTGATTTTACTTTTAAATTTCCATAAAACAAACCTTTACCATTATCGGATAAATTTTATTAATTGGAATTTTAAACACGTATATCTGCTGTTTTTATTCATTGTCGTATATACAAATACAACATGTAAAAAAAGAATAAAGACAGAAAATCACAACATGTTAGAAAATATATATATTTTTATTCATTGATGTATTTACAATAGTAAAAAGAAAGTATTTATTTACACCTGAATAAATTTCGATTTATTCTTGTTTGTTGTTTTGGATAAGACTGCATAAATTTCTTCTAGCTTACATCCCGTCAAATTTGCATGAATATCATTATCAATTGTTAATCCTATACTGCTCTGAACTGTATTTCTATACGTCATTTGAGGCGGGAAACCATATAAAAAGCGTTTACTGTTTTTAGTAGCTTCACATGCGTGTTGATAGGCAAATTTATCTATGGTATAGAGATTCATCTTGAAGAAACATTTTGGTATCAGAAAGAGGTTGTTTATTTCCTCGTCACACATGAGTATTTCGTCTCTAAAATGTCCCAAATAATATAAAACTTCACCGATACATACTCCATGACCATGAATTAAACTGCGGTAGGGAACACCAACGATTAGCGGCAAGTAGGTGGGTTTGAGGTTTTCGTTCTTCTCTGTTATCAATGTTTTTTTATCGTTTGAAAAGAAAATTGAAGTGAAACGGCGACGATCTTTGAGATGGACAAACAGAGTATTTTCAGTCACGTCAAGCTGGCAGCTACAATCCATTAAATTTTTTTTATTTAAGCGAGAACAGCAATCTACACACTTAAATTGAAATTGTGTGATTCTATGTTTGTAAAGGCAAAGAAAATAAATCCGGGAAACTTAACCAAGTTTTCCTGCGCCCAGTTCATAATCTCTTTTGCGTTGAGTACCAAACGTGAAGCTGTTTTGACTTTCTGCTCAATTACAGTTGCCAACAACTCTACCGGATACTCACAATCCAGAGTGAAACAACTCATGTTACGATTGTGTACGCCGAAATGACGTGTAAGTAGTTTCTTCCAATTTGGAGTGGTATTTGAAGTTGTCAGAAATTCCTGGTATGTCGAATCCATGTTCCTAAACTGCGTGGTTAGGAAATAATTATCACCGCATAGTTCGCGAATAAACGGCTTTAGCCGATACTGATCACCACAAAGTGCAATCAACAGTTTACTAAAAGAGTGCTTCACCATTTGGAAAAATTCAACTATAAATTTTGCTAGACATGCGCTGATCATACTGTATTCGTCAACAAACAAAACAATGGGCGCATCGAAGGAAATTGTATAGTCGTTGTTGCATTCCACAAAAAACGAAGCCATGTTGTATCCGAGATCGCAAAACTCGCTCAATTCTTGTACCACTGTAGATATTTTTTCAAGATCAAGCAGTGGCAAGAGCTGCATGAATTTCAAATATTCGTAGTAACTAAATTTAGTCAACCGAATTAGGAGACTTGATAGCGTCAAACCATTTGCTAGTTTCATCTGTCGACAAATATCTCGCAATAGAATGTGTTGCGGGGTCGTGTAAAAAACTCTGTTTTTTTTTTCTTCGAGAAAAATATTCAATAATGTAGATTTCCCACTGCCGGCAGAACCATTTAACATTATGTATTTAAGTGAAGCCAACTCACCATCATTCTCATCGAGCCATGTAAATAAAATTGTTTTAACAAGTTCTTGTTCCATTGAAACAGTTAACTTTGCCGACGTAAAATTTGTCGTTGTTTCCACAGCTTTCGGTTCGGAATTCGATGAATATACAAGAGTAATTAACTTGTTCTCGGGATTTTCACGTGGAATTTGCTGCGCCCATAAACACATTTCATTACTACTCAACATCTCTAAAACATAAACTCCAGTCTCGTTTAGCCGGAAGGCCATGCTTCACTCGTAATTTATAATTGACGATTTTTCCAAAGGTGAAATGGGTTTTTTATGTTTGCTGAGGAGATTTTCAAGGAACAGTCAAAAATGTAAAGGGACAATTGTGATATTTGAAACCTTTCACCATGGATGTTGCCGGTATAATAAACAAAGTTACATATAAACTGAACCTTTTATAGTATATTTTTTTATCCATACAAAATACAAACCAATATTTTTTTATGGTTTCGATATAGTGTGAATAAGAAGGTTATATGTTGCAAAAAAAGTAATGTATATTATTTTGGTATATAAGACTCTTAATTAAAATCTGGGAAGTTCGCAGAGTTTTCAAAACAATAACAATTTAGGAGATGCCAATTTAAAAAAAGGATCTTTTACAATTTCAGAAAGTCTAACAAATGAATATTCGAAACATTTTTTTCTTATTAACACGATAAAATTAACCGATTATAAAAACTTTATTTACAGCTTACAAAATTTACCATCATTAAATGACTATACTTTTTTTTATAAACTTTGGGGAAAAACTTCCGGATAATTTACACCAAGAAGAGGTGGGAAAAAATGGATATGGGATTAAACGTATTAAACAAATTTTTTTAAATTATATCACAATGTTTACGTAATTAGGAAACAAATTATGCGACTTTTAAACGTTCGCACATTGGCCTATTGGCAAATGACCCACACCACATTATTTGGGCATCAAACAAAAATTGCGCTGAACCATTTGATTTTTTTATATAATGTGGATACAGTTTCTTTCGAGAATACTACCGACTTGGCGGAAATCTAATCAGAAAATAGATAAATATTTCTAAATATACCCGAATTCATTTCACTTAAAGTTTCTCAGCATCGTTTGAGATTTAATAATTCCGATATATTGGATAGATACAATAATTACATAATGGTTGCCGAATCGATTTCATTTAAAGACCTTGCCTAAATAATTAATAGTTTTGACAAATTACTCGATACTAGTCAAACTGGATTCGTGATACTTGCGAAAAACTTACAACCTCGTGAAACTGTATATTTAACCAGGTCGATGCAGGATGTTGGCTCTAAATCTGGTAAATGTGTAAAACACAATTTTGAAGGCTATATAGTTTTCGTGATGAACTACACGGACTTAAATAATTCGATTGTTAAATTTAAAAACGCGGTCACTTTACAATTATTGATGTCCAACATCAGCCAAATCGATAGTGATTTTACCTAGGGGTTTGGTGCTCAAACTACGGTGGCGGTCAAGTCATATATCAAGGGTAAAATTCGAACTCCAAATATCATAAAATTTACTAACCAAGCGATCGTGGCGAAAACATTTGAGTACACGGATAAAGAAATTCGTTTACAACCCAATAGTGAATTGGGAAAATTGTAAATTTCCGTTCTCGATAAAGACAATGACTGGTTAGTGGCACAAATCATTCATAATTTACAACACCTATCAAACAAGCACTTGTTTTTCAAATGCACATCTAAGTTTTATAAATCCGATACTAATTTGATAAATCTTCCCGTCGGGTATTTCGAGCCACAAAATCATTTAGTTTTCGTCGTGCCGAATAACTTAAAGAATAGTGTAGTGGTGACGCATAATAACTATTTGGTCAAAGAAGAACACGCCATTGTTTATGTTCCATCTGGTAACAATTCGTACATTTATCCCTCTTGTAGTTATACTATAGATTCTTCTTTGAAATTCCAGAATTACAATCGTATATCAAATACAAAAACTATCATGGTGAATAACGAAATTGAATATATTGATTTGAATACTAATAAATACCAGTATTTTGCACTCAATCGATCCGCTTCAGAGTATTTAATAGGAGAGACGATAGAATTCATCAACAAGTACAACTTTACCTTTTTGTTTCAAGTCGAAAGCTATTCAGTATCTCTGATGGACAATCCCAGGATCAAAAAGTACATTTCAAATGCGCAATATCAGTACGAAATGTTTGTTCTTTCAAACACACATTATTTTATGATATGCCATCCAAAAAATATGTATGTTACTAAGCGACTAAACGACGATCAAAATTTCCAGTTTTCCTACTCGTCATCAACCTCCTCCCCTTCTTCCTCTAATGCATCCGTGACTGGTTTTTCCTAATTACTTTTAAAAAAGGCAAAAATTTTGGATTTGGATGTAAGTACGGCTAATGTTATCTTTTCGTTCGAACCAAATAACTTCGAGCAAAATAGTCAAGACGGAGTGTTTGAATTCTCGGGGGAAGCTGTTTACTCACCAGTAGATTTGAATTGGCACATAGTAAACAACCACGAATTAAAGATGGTGGATCGTAGGAAAGTTCATGTAATAGCTATCAATAAAATGCGAGATTCGTTAAACACGAATGATGCTCTAATCAATTACTTTGCGACACTTACACGTTCTCTAATTTTCAACTTTTTTCGTAATGTTTCCAAGCAATTTGTCCGCGTTTTGGTGAGAAATTTGGCCACGTTTAAAAGCCAATGGACCAAATACACGCCTATTTTTGTTATGATGGCTAGGCTAAACGATAGGTTTCAGGAAAACCAACTAAATACACAACTTACTGGTGTTTCGTATAAAACGCGTACCGCATTCAATAGTTACGTGTATAAATACATTTGTATAGTGCGATTGATGGTCGACATTATGTCGTAAACCTCTCATCCTTTGTTGGTATTCCAGGGATTTCTGCCATTTACGAGGATAAAGAGCCAGGAGAAATAACCATTGACAACACGCATGACAATCTCGAACACTATTCTCATCGAATAGTACTATTCAAAGCAATTTTATCTGATTTGTATTATTTGAGCAAGTACTTGGAAGCCATACCTGATGGAAAACACACACTTGTGGTGAAAATCATCGATTCATTCACGGGAAAGAGCGGTATCGTTTTCAAAAAAGATCTAGCCAATTTATTTTACGAAAGTGATGGTTTCCAAGTCGTTGAAAATATTCAGAGGAACTTCGTCATCAGTTCAAATGCTTCCCCTGAAGTTCTAAACGATTGTTTGCAATTCGAGGATGGTGCAAACACAAACATTTCATTCCACAAAAACTCTATCGCGTCTGAAGGCAAGTTGGTTTTAGATACCAAAAATTTGAAATTTACTCCTGGATCGTATGTAGATAATATACAATCTGTCGAAGTGAATTGCGAGTTGTTCAAGTTTAATACCTCAAATACCCATAACAATAAACATGAGGATGTATCATATGTATATTGTGGTGATCAACAACGTTCGCACCAGTTTAATTTACAGTTGAAAAAAGATTGGGACAATGAGATACTAACGATTATGATTTGCTTTATACATGAAATATCGATAGCTTCCTTCAATACCATATTGCGATTTATGAAAAGTTATCCAACTGCTTTCTATAGCAAGTTTGTAATTGCCAGCATTACCGATATGTAGAAATATAAACTAAACGCATATTACGACGAAATCCATCATTATGATAAAATGTTGAATTATTTATACGTATCTAGTTCGATTAAATAATTAAAGATATTGAGAGAGGAAATAGTTCAGATAGCATTTACATCAATGGTTTCCATGGTATAAATGATAAAATTATGGTGTATGTGGATTCGACAAGGATTCCATACTACCTACTGGCGAAAATGTTGTTTATATTTCGCATACAAAATTTTGCAGTCCAGATAGGCTCGCATGTTTAAAAGGATATACTATTTTAACCATGCAATATATGATCAAATATCCTTCGAATTTATATGCAACTAGTAATCTCGACACATTCAACTAAGAGTTGATCAGGGCGGCAAAAACGAGTCAGACGTGTGTTTGTTATAATTCCTTCAATCCCTTTCCCAATTTTAATATCGTAGATGACAGACCATCCATTGTGGTTATACATTGGGAGTCTGAGGAATATTAACCACCTTTAGGAATTCTTTGGGTAGATATTTTTGCAAAATATAACAATTCTACAGTGAGTTTGTTTTCTAAATCGAAATACAACAATAAAAATATTCGCCCGAAAGTATAATTTAATTTGAAAGAAACAAATCCAATACGAATAATAGAAGAGGAAACCAAAAAAAGAAAAACTAATAAAAGGATACCCTTTTATCTATTTGGTACATTCGCGTAAAAAGGGTATTTTAGCACCCCGTATAGAGTACGTAGATAATGAAAATAAATTTTACTACAAAATTTTTATCCATCGACCTGGGGAAAAAAACTTAACGACCACCTGCTACACATAAAATTATATGTGTACTAAAACGACAAAGATTTAAAAGATAATTTGTGTATAACAAATAACACCTTTCACTTTAAAAACAATTTCCAGGTGAAAGAAAACCGTAATTTTGACCTTTTTGATGATGTGGTAAGTTGTGTTGTGCCCGAAGGCACTCAATAACAGTAAGACATGGCGGCTGCCGAGATATTAGCAGCTGCTGAAAAAAAGTTATTTGCGTTTTCAATCAAATTGTTGAGAAAAGTATGTTTCTAAAATTAAAACTACTACTGCTACTTTAAAGACTAAAGATGAACGCAAAGAGAAGCTGGAATTGGGAAACGAAAATCTACAAAACAACACCTTCGATTGGCATTTTTTTTAAATATATGATTATGCCGACCCTCATGACTATCGTATTTTTGCAAATAACGCAGATAACGACGATTATAAAAATTATAATCATTTTGATATTTTTAGCACATATCGCATTTATTCATTATCGAAAATAAAATAATAATAATAAAAATCTTTTAATTTTTTTCTTCTCTCTCTCTCTCTCTCTCTCTCTCTCTCTCCATATAGTGTGGTGTTCATAGTGTTGTAGCAAACTTGTAGTTGGTGTAAGTAAAGAAACACATCAAAGCGCTCCAGATGGCTACAAAAATAAACGTCAACATTATTCGCAGAGTCGATCGAAATGACTTATAACAAAGTCGGAAATAAGGATGACGATGAATCAATTGCCCTTTTCATTGTCGGCTGACGAAAAATGTTTTATCATGCAAAGAAGATGGCCATTTCCTTACCTTCATCAAGAAAGGTATGAAAAAAACTAAAAAGGTATATGTAAACACAGTTTGTGAGATTTTAAAATTAGCCAAGGATCGACGATTACATCACACAAAGTAATCACGTGATGAACTCTATGACTTGTTACTTCTACCCACGCGTGACGAAGAACAACTGCCATTACTAATAAAATAACTGATACAATAAATAAATGTATTGTTTTATTGGTGAAAAATGCAGTTATTTCCGAGAATAGTATCGAAACACCCCCCCCCCACCCCCCCCCAATACAATCCTCTATCGGTCATGTTTATTCGAGAGTTCATTTTAGATGTGTAGAGTGTAAAGTCCAAAACTTGATCTGGATTTTGTGCACTAAAAGTTTTCAATTGATTTGACAACATCGTATCATCATCATTGCTGTCCATATTGTTCCAATCGATACGAGATCCATTCGAGTTGACTTTGAGGGCCAGTAGGTATTGTAAACGAAATTGCAATAATGTTTTGAAAACATCATCTTTTACTACTTTAAGAGGATGAATACTCGTAGTAGGTGGGTTAAATATGGCATCTTTTTTTTAAAAGGCTGCTAATTTACTGGTGTCAGCATAATTATCGATAGAAGATAGTTGGATGGAAACATGATTCGCTAATTCGACAACTCCTTCGTGCGCGTTCTTCCACATCATCACGAACATGATCGGTGTATATTCCATCGTTCGAAATACCTCAAATCTTTTGTTTTAATTCCAATTACAGCTTTGATATATCATCTATGTAATCTTGACCTTATAGGTTTTGCAAGTTGAATGTATCTAACATGGTCAAAAACACGTCGGCGACTGCAGTCATGATCAATACAACATCAAGTATGGGCGCCCAAGAAAGAGAAACTGCAGCAAATGCTCTAACGACGAATCCCACCATTTTCAAAGTAGTCGATATCAAGCTCCCATAACAAATTCTATCGCCAAGGCTCTGAATAAATAAATTCCCAACTAACGATTCAAGATCTTTGCACATGTTTCGATCATTGTAGGTCCGATGTGTTTGACTAGGGTCTTGAGAACCATATTCAGACCAACCTCACCGAATAATTGCAGTAGGAACTCGTTACTACCAAATCCTTGGATGTGAGAGGTTATAATGTCGGCAATTAGGTCGGAAATATCTTCTGTATTGGATAAATCATCGGGATATTTGGTGGGAAAACCACCCATTAAACAGAGTATTTGATATTTGTCGATTTGACGTTTATCGTTACCTTTTTATTTCAAGTGGTATGGCATCGAATCGGCTTGCGGTCCGATTCGAACCCGAGTATCTTTATCGGAAACTATGGATTCAACATCACGGGTCAGTATCAAAGGCTCCACAAGCTTACCCCTCCCCCCCCCATACTCTGTGCTCCAAAATAATTGTCTCGGTGTTTTATCTGTGATGCGTAGGTCGCTGAGTTTAATGTCTGGATTTATGCAGAATGCCTCGTGATTGACGAAGTTATTCCATTCCGCGATGTAATCGGGAATTCGTTCCATTGCTAGTACTTGTGGGCTCTTAACATCGTACTGATCGATTCCATGAGCCAATTCCACGAAACTATATTCGATAATCTTGTATGAGTAATTTACGATGAAAAAACCTATAATTGTATTATCTAAATGGTCTGTGCATTCGTCACCCACCGGAGACATGATAAAATTATCGTAATAATACGAGTTTAGATGAAAGGGTATTGTTTCACCACCCATCTCTGTCACATACGACGAAGAATCGGCATTGAAACCAATTCCTATCATGTTTATATGCGGCATAATCGTGCCTTCTTTTACGCGCCAATAATCATCTATTCCCAACAGGCAGGCTTCTTGATGAACCAACATACACGCATCACAGCGGTCGCTCCAATAGTTATTTGATCAGTGATATTTCGATTCGGAATCTTTGATTGAAAAACATGCTCCTTGGCATGCAATTACATCTGAATTACCATTCTTGAATATTTTAGGGACATCTCGAGGTGTGCATGTTTTCCCCGTGGGTAATGCAGATTGCGTCTAGATGCATCGCAGAATTGTTTTCCACCTTTAAGACGAACCTGATAGCAATAATAATAAAAAAATCCAAGTTTGTCTTTTGCAAATCTACATCTTACCGAATTTCTACGTATAGATGAGAAAATATTTGTGGCACTCGCAGCAAGTATTCGTTCACTTCAGAGATTAGGTAATAAACACAATTGAACAAATCGATGGCGTCATTTTTTTCGAAAAGACATAAAAAATCCCAAATAATCTGTGGGTATTGTGGATGTGTCAGTGTTCTTTGGTACAGGTCTGATAACGAGCCCAAAGAATTCTCGGTCGCCGATCTGAGGAGTCAATGGTTTATGGTGCAAGTTTGAAATATTTGTTCATTTTTTCGTTTTGTGTGTATTCGTCATGGAGACGAGCTTGCACCTATAGCCAGTCGCAAAAATCTTTTTTGCATGTTCTTCCCATTATTGTCGAATGCATACAAGACCAGCCGAATCAACAACATTGATGGGGAGAAAATTGGTTTATTGGAGAAACTATCAATGGACCAGTTATGGCCAACAATTCGTTTTAATATGTACCCGAAAAAATGATGATCGTAGACAATGTATTTATCACTCACTTCAAAAGAGTGTAAAGTACACAAATCAAGATCGTTTTCAAAGTTTTCACCTTCAGCATTACGGTGAACAAACTTATGGTTCTTTACCCACGGGCAAAATCAAATCGAAACAACGTCCTTAATTTTTTTGGATGTAACTGCAAAGCGATGCAAGTGATGCAAGCGATGCAAAAGCGATGACTGTTTGTTCGACTCACTCGAATGTGTGGTAATTCGCGATTATTCGTCAATATATAGGGAACGCAACACATACGACCATTTTCGACAAAATAACCGTGAACTTGGGAATTTATCGTTGAGTAATCTTCCACGTTTAATCTCCTCTTTTTTATAATCTTTCACCATACAGTACTCCATCACACATTCGCACAACAATGGTGATGGTGAAGATGATGACGAAGGTGATAATGTCATTTTGATGCCATCCCAATAACCACGATAACGATGGAGTAATCTCAACTCCAAATCAGATCCCAGCATCACGGAGAATATATTGCAGATATGACAATCCTACATGGTTATACAAGTCGTATAGTTCAAGTTGTGCTAATGGCACAAGTCCAAATAAACATGATTGAAATGAGAACACGATGAAATACCAAAGAAGCCAATCAGTTTGTATTTGAGAATTGTATTTTTGAGACAAGGTTGAAAAGTCACATTATGTCTATGAGCCAAGTATTCTACACAGTCGTTGAACTGATTCAAGTAACGGCAAAAGAAGAATTCCCCATGAAAGGTCGTAGAATAACTGGAATATTTTAAAAGGGAGATGTTGTATTTATAGAAAGAGGGTTTTTTATTTCATGTTTTTTTTTCAAGAATAAAATAAAAAAATCTTTTATTGTATATATATCGACTGTTGTTTGGTGTATCATTCGGTGCTGTGAACAATGGGTTTCAACAGCGCTTTCTTAGTGGGTTCTGAGGCGGTGGACGCCTACAAATCCCAGTCTGCAAGCATTCAAACTTACCACAGGTACCAGGGCAAGTTTCCCAAAATTACTTTTGAATTTATGGCGGATGAAGATTACGGCGATGCTCACTTGATGATTTACGTACTGATGAAGAGTATACCGAGAAATAACTGTATTCACGGCAAAGTAGATGAATATGTGGATGAAGATGTTAATGTCCGTCGGTTCTACATCTTCGATGATGGTAGTAGAAACGAGATGGAAGAACTGCGTGAAATTGCATCTTGGATCTCGAATCTATTGTGCAAAAAAATTGTAACACCATCAAACTCCTTGTTTTTGTTCGCAACATAAATTGGTGTTATCCCGTTTCGATAAAGGATGTCCAATTTACACCAGTATAAGAAAAGGAAGAAATTGAACACACTTATTTATTCAAAGCTCATTACGATTCAGTCCAGGAACTATTACCCAGACAATATTTAAAAAAAAATCCCACATGTAGTGAAGATTATAGCATTCATCCCGTCATGATGTGCACTCGCTCTCGGATTTTTGGAATTCCTTTTAGAATATAATGTGAAAAATATATGACTATAATAAAATAATTTTAAAAGTCTTTATTTTTTTACCAACTATATTCACAAACGAACTAGTGCTGAAATTAGAGAATTCAACCAGGATTGATAATTATCATACAAAACCAACAACAATTCGTGTTTGTCTTCCGATTTTAAGTCTTGGCCAATCAACATACCTATTTTAATTGGGAAATATGACAATGTCGATGCGACTATCAGATTGTGTAGTTTCGTGCGAAATAAAATTTGCATTCTTACCACATCGATATTTAATATTTTATTCAAATATTGTTTCACGTAGCAATGATTTTTCAAAAACTTTATGGGCGAGCTAATGTTATGTTCGAGAGCATTTTCCACATCATTTTCAATATCATCGTGATGGCAAAACCATAAATTTACATTGGCAAACACGAAACCTACTCTTGGATACAATAAAGTAATTTTATAAACACATAATGTTCTTTGTCACTACCACCACCCCAACCTTCACCATCGTTGTATTTTTTCTTTAGCACTTTGGCTCAAACTAATAATGATGGAGTAAACGAATCTTCTAAATTGTGTTTTGAAGGGTTCTGCCCGCAACTCAACAATATATGCGTCGGTGTTACAAACATTACCAAAGTTCCATTTTCTCGTGGTTCATCACCTATTTTTACATTAACCAAACATCTTCGTAAAGTAAATATATTGAAAATATATCCCTTTGCAATCACCGATTGTTCGACTTCCGACAAGTGAATATCAGCAAAAGGACATTGAATGATTAGAAAGTAAGGATGGGATTTACTCAAGTAACATGATAGCGAGAAAAGCGTACGATAAACAAGGTTTTCAATTTTTTTTCATTTTTTTTTTGGAAAGAAACCAATGTATTTCCAATCAGAGCGATATTCGATCTATAAGTCATAAACCAACCCCGGGTATCGATCGCTCTAAATGGCGGCATTAAAATTTCTCTTGGTTTATGTTTCGGATATGCAAAATACTGCCAAAACGATTCGCATTTGATCAGATTGGATAGAAAATCTTTGGCGGTGGATGATATTTTGCGATCGTCATCTTCGTTATTTTCAATTTCGACCAGAAACAATCTTTGCAAATCAGACTCTACTATGGTAGGATTCCTTTTCTCTACAAACGAACAAAAATAAATACCGTCTAAAAAATTAAAAAGCAATCATTTACCACATATGCAAACTGATTAAAATACAATTTTTGCTTCAACCTCTAGTTTGTTTCTGCATCGAATTCTCTTACACAAGGCATTAGAAAATCCAAATCATTCGAGTAAACATATTTGTTGAAAATAGTCTATAGTTTTTTATAGTCTATAGTCTTCTAGTTTATTTTTCCTTCCAATATGTCTCAACGAATTAATCAAGGGATTCAAGGTGTATACTTAATTAACACAAGGGTGGTCTTGAGATGCTGACAACAGGATAGTTTTATTGATTTCGATTTTGGAAAATGCAGTCATGATTTATGCAGAAATCGATGCGAGTGGTTTTCGTTTTTTTCCAATTTTTAAATAAATGTGACTCTGTAAACTTTTTTGTTCTTTTGTGTGAGTTGGTCGAACTTTAGAGAATGTTTCGGTTAAACATAGTCCCACTTGTCATTTTTTAAAGTAACCAAAGGTATCGATGGTATATTTTTTTTAGCAAGTTGAAAAATACATATAGGGGCGAATTTTCAATGTTCATGACTAGAGTGATTGGCTTATGAAAAACGAAAATTCGTGTAGTACTTGACTTTGTTGTGGGATACGATTTCATAAGGATTGAATTGAGATTTTCGCAATTGAGATACATGTCGGGAGTGTATCGGAACAGAAATGTTACGAGAGAGTAATGAGGAACTAATGCGCGATACTTGTTAACGAGATTTCCATTCAAAGATATTGGGTAGGCGATATTTTTAGCCAGGTCGTGAATAATACTCCTGTATTTTTTGGATTGAGCATTGTGATGTTAGATGATTGTTTCCATCGAGACATGTCAAAATCGGGGGTATGATATATGGTTTGAAATCACATTTGGTGAGATGTTCTTCGCCAACTTGTTCAATGCGATTATTGTGGTAATATTGAGATAAATTTTCCCAATATAAGTAATCGAGATCTTGAGAATTTAACATGTAAATAATTTCATCCTATATAGGAAATTTTTTGGGTCTACATGGCCGTATGCCACAAAATACAAAACAGGATCTCTTAATATTGGGTACAATGGAAATTACTAAATTATCGAATTCGTAGCGCACGAATATAGGTCTTACATCCACGATTTCAGGCGATTCATCGATGGCTGGATAATTGGGGTCTTCTGTAGGACCATGGTAGAAAAATACCAGAGACAATAAGGATCTTGTTGTAGTGACAAAAGGATAACTAGGAATTCTTAAAAACTCTAAATCAATCAATATGTTTATCTCTTCAACTTTGAAAGCATAACCAATTAAATGTTTGTATGATTTTGTTTTGGATGGTATGTGTTTCGCTAACCAATAAAGAAGATTGTGAATCTGAAACTTTAATGATTCTATTTGGTAATCGACCATTATTGTTGAGCAGGTAATTGTGCTGAAAAGTGATGGGGATGTAACATGAATTGTACAAGTAATATTCAACCATGCCTTTCCAGTTTTGCAATCCGACCTTATCGCTGAGAATCCGTTCGCCAGCCAAGGCATCAATTTAGCAAGGATCTGGTATTCTTCGTTATCGAATATCTATGAATAAGGATTTGAATTTTGTGTCTAGATAATCCATTCTGTTTGGTACTAAATCGATGAAATCATCATGCGTAGATTCGAAATACGTGGTATTGTGCATAAAGGTTTGCTATTAGCAAAGGATTTAAACTGGTGTGGGAGATAACATTCGCAGGTAATTTTCTCAAACAAGTTTCATTGTGTCGGATCGTTGGCATTTGTAGCCTTTGAATTGAACACACAACCAGAAAATATTGTGCAATCGGCGTACAAATTTGCAGAAATAAAATTTTTAGGATACTGACAACTGCAAATCAACAGGTACTTATCATTGCCATCTGAGGTAAGCACTCATTGTCCGCCATTCTTGGCCGTGTAAGTTCGTCGGCCTCTGTCTTCCAAGTACATGCAATACCCCTTACCTGGCTCTTTGTTGCAGGGAATTATTTTAATAAGAGTGATTTTGGGATCTATGAAAGTGATGTTGGTATCTAAATGATGGCATATGGATCTATGGTCTTAGTTTAAGCAAACAGTTAGTGATTTAGAATCGCATTCGATCAAATTATCACTTGTACATTCGTCATTTTTATTTTCAAATTTTAATGTATTGAAAACCAGTAAACTGAAATTTGAACAATGTTGTTTGAACTTTGCCAAGACTGAAGGTAAAGAACATTCATGTTACAAGTACAAACAAATTATTACAAAAATAAAAACTACAATCACCAAAAAGTGGAATTTTTAAATTAAATAAATTGAAGTGGTTGATCATAAAAATCACTGAAAAAATACACCTTATTCATTTCATGTAAACTTGCAATCACACCCCCCCCCCCTAATCCAAAACTACCCACTTTCAGAAAAAAAATTTGATTTCAAAAATAGGAGATACAAAAAAATTCTGAATAATTTATAAAAGGACTATTCGATAAGCTGTGTACAAGGACTCCTAGGGGAATACATTTGTTTAGTTCCACAAAACATGACTAGCATTTTCCACAAATGCAATTCCAACCACTATTAATTTTAACAACCAATAACGTTGCAGCATTTTATTTCCTATCCCCTCCCCTCTTTTCAGTTTACCTATATGGCAGAGAGATCTGAAAAAAAAAAGAAGACTTCAATCGACAGTGAGAGCTGGATAGAGCAACATCACTCTTCCTTCTCTCCAGAATGGACGAAAAATAAGGCAAGGAAAAAAGTTAAGTTAATTATTATATGCTACATATATGGTAAAAATAAAAGGTAAGTTAATTGATATATGTATGTACTATCTAGTATATATAGTATATAGTATATATACTATATATACTATCTAGTGTATATATATATACTATCTAGTATATAGTATATATTAATAACTTACCTTATTGTTCTTACCTTATTTCTCTTCTATTCTGGAGAGAAGGAAGGTTGATGTTGCTCTATCCAGCTCTCGCTGTAGACTGAAGTCTTTTTTCCAGATCTCTCCGCCATATATGCAAACTGAAAAGAGGGGAAGGGAGGGGCAATGTAATGCTGCAATGTGATTGGTTGTTGTAATTAAGTATAGCAAGGGGGGGAGAAATGCCAATCATGGAGTGCTCTGACAAAATCACATGAAACTAAATAAACTTATTAGTTTCTATAAAACTAATTTATATTCAAAGTTTGTCTTGTACCTGTAAAGTGAATAGTAATGTAATTTAGGATGATGTAATGTCATAAACTTTACATTTACATGGAACCAATACTGAGTGATGTCATGTCTCTCCTACTCATCTGGAGGTTTGGACTCATGACCTCATCACACATACATGGTTGTTCTTTTTTTTTGTAAATAATTTATTTATTTTTTTATTATTATTTTTGTAATTTTTAAAATTCTTATATATAAAAGTGCATTATTTCCATTATTCGAGTTATGGGCTTTGTGGTGTTGGGTACAGCAACAACAATCTGAAAACATGCTCCGACCAGATTGACCAACAATAAAAAATAAATAGTGTACACAATCGACGAACTCATCAGTGTTTCGATATTGAACTATTTTATTTATTTAAATAAACAACGATTCTTCATTGTTATATTGTCAACAGAATACTATTTGTATTTCTGATAGTATTATATTTTGGCTGTTGGATGTTAATTTCTTTGATAGCAATACCTATTAGTCATAAAATATTTTTTGCTACCACCAGATCTGGCAACTTAATTCTCATTGCTGGTATATTGATTGTAGTTTTTTAATTCTTATATTTAAAGAGGGACCTCTCCTTTGATTTACGGTGTTTGGTACGAAATGAGAGAGCAGCAACAACAACAATCTGGAAATATTCTCGATTGGGTTTCCACATGCCCTCGAAAGGTTAATCACGAAACTGAATTTTCAATTCAACAGCTCATCACCCTCGCAAAATTTAATAATTTTGTGGAAAATACCGAACCTACACTGATCAAAATTTTGTACAAATTGTTATCATCGTCACCGAGCCACGATGAAGAAACTTGCCTGCGAAATTATTTTCAAATCTCCCAATCTGTGGAAATCCAAATCCGAATTTTAAATGAGTCTGATATCATTACCTAGCAACTCAAAATTTACTTTGGTTGATGGGTCGAATTAAAATTTTATTGGGCCCAGATCGTGCCTGTTGGTTGGAGCAAAGCAGTGGAAATTGATCTTAATGTTTGTGATTTAAAGCTCGTCACTTTGGAAGAAACATTGCGAATTGTTCGTTACATATATTCCAATAGCGAGACGGGGAACCAGATTACTTTTGATTGTGTATTTGACAAAACATCTCTACTCAACACGTATCGAATCACTGTGGAAAACGAATCATGTGATTCGATCGAAACATTCATATGCCATCTTCCCAAAATGTTATTTGACAAATTGATTTACGACTATTGTGGTGAATACAAGAGAGTAACCAATTTAATCAATGGAATCTGGCCCAATCACATGGAGAATCGGCCCTTTATCGAATGTGTCACCGTATGTGAACGGCCAGAATATTATGCCAATAAATTAGACGGTGAGCGTAAACTCGCTTTTCACACGCCCGGTATACTTTTCGACCCCTTTTCAACCACAGTTTAGGTGTTTAATTTTAAATTGAGTGGTAATTACATCGCATTCGTCGAGGAATTGAAAAACAACAAAGTTTTTGTCCTCATCGACGTGTTGGGTAAAATCAACATTTTGAGGGTAGATACGAAAGGGTATTACAAAAATCATCAAAACCATATTCCTGCCATCTACGAAATTTATATTCTGGAATAAATTCGATTCATAACATTCCTCGCAGAAAAACATGGCCGTTTTGATCAATCGACTGGTTTGTACCGCTTGAACGAGGACAAATTATACGCAAATACGTTCCATCGATCGGAATTCTCTCTTGCGCCAATTTCACTTCCCACCGATGGCCTGTTGTATTTCCACAAGGACAAGATCGTCAAAGTAAAGAGTGAAAAAACAATCGATTTGAAGTTTGTTTAGCAAAGTTTTTTAAAGTATTTAAAGAGTTAAAAAAAATTCCCCAAACTAAAGCTCAAACAAGGAGTGTCGTTGGCCGACATTACTGTGAAATATCTTGGTCGATATGCAGCATATAAACACCCCGTGCCAAAGGTCTTGGAAACTGAAGATGGCCATATCTTTGAAGAGATGTTTCCAGATCATTCCATCGTAATTGACGAGAGTATATTAAACTAAATTCTTCTCGAGATGAGCAAACTTGCGCTGTGCGAAGACATTGCGGTTGATTTATTTTTCATTTTGGAATTCAAGGTATGTTATGATAGTGGCAAAATTGTATTTTGTAAATTTCGCTAAAAAAAAAACAAGTGCCAATCCAGTGAGTGTAACTGAAAAGATTATATAGAATAAATAAGACATGTATCATAACAGCATGTTATTTTTAAAATCTCACAAAAAGTTCAGAACCCCTATATTTATAATTTTGGGAATTATTGTAGTGGGTTTTATAATTTTACTCTTAAAATACGTCATAAAGGTGATTTTCCAAATGAATAAAATAGAAACAGACATTGTACGCTTTGTAAATATAATACAATGTTATCACAAACAATACTTGTCGACAAATGTTGATAGCAACGATCTCGTAATGACAACATTTGAAACTAATGATACACTTTTACCTCAATACGACTGGCTACAAGACACCAAGCAGTTTGGTTAAAATGATTGAAGTATTGGAGAAACTGATGATTAGTACAATTAGCGAACGTTGAAAGTACTATAGATCAATGAATGTCTGGAATTGCATGAAATTTGCCATACAAACCATTCACAGCAAGTTACTGATACCACCGACAGACAATACTCGGCTGTGGGGTACAAACTAGTATTAATTTTCGATTTCCTTTCTACGGTTTCTCGTCTTTTCAAGTTTTGTCTACACATATTTATTTGACCAAATTGACGAAACTTTACAAAATCAACTGGTCAGCATTATTAAAAATTATTTACCCACACCTACAACAAGTATAGGTTGGCCTACATCGGGACCAAGCGCAGTTATGATGGCGGTGCCATTAGTTGGCGCCCATGTTTTGATGGGTAATTTAAAAAATGAAATGGACACCGAAGCAATGCAACATATATTATAATATTGAAATTCCAAGTGGTTACTTCGAACAAAGGTTTGTATCCTGACGAATGGTACATGTTTCACGAAACCCTCCGAGCCTATGGTTATATATATATATTCTTTGGCCTGGGATTTTGTCGCCCTGCAAGAATTTTTCAATATAGATTCAAAAGCCGTTAATTGATAAAGTGAAACGGATGTTGGAGCATCCGACAATCCCATTACATTTCGGTCCCATGTTTACGAGGATGCCAAGTTTGGTATCTAGAGATAGATGTGATCATGGTTGCTTTGTGATAGATTCGCTAAATGCAGTGATGGCTAGGATGGAAAAATGGATGTTGCAATTCAACGGCCAATGCCCCAAACTCTGTTTTTACGAATCCGACCAAACCTATAATAAATGGGGTAAATTTTGGGTCATGGTTCGCATGTTTATGTATGCAAATTCCAATACGAAAATTCGCCAAGAGTTTTGCACATTTTATCCCGGAGTCATTAGCATAAACAATAAGTTGGCGTCTATGTCGACCACGACAGAAACCACGACAACGTTCATGCCGCAAAGTGCCTTTTCATACATTGCCCATTTGGATTCCATCATCGGTATGTATAATGCTTGGATGATAATCAATTTCCAACTAAAAGTGACTGAATTAATTTTAGTGGACGAAACAGGCTACACCGTCGCCTATGAAGTACAGTTTACTCCGTGGACTAATCGTGATCCCATAAAAGTTTCAGTAAATTTGGGTAAATGCATCATATATTCCAATCGTTTGTTCAATGCGATGCCATAGTACCAATTTGAACAAAACTATTCGGTTGTGCATGTGGGTACTCCATAATTGACCAAAGTAGTTCGAATGGAAGATAACGAAAGTTTCGATTCGTTTCACTGCACACCAAGTATTATCGACGTGGTTGCCTTCAGCACAGTTCACAATAATTCCGACAACAAACAAACATCTCGGAGAATTTAATTGAATCCTATTATTACACTCTGAATATCGAAAATGATAAATTATTTCTCAAGGATGTGAACACAAACAAAATATCGATCGGTGTGAAATCCGACACTCCTTTATCCATTTTGGAATTTGATGGCCCGATGATTAGGCGAAAATATGGCGCTGGTGCGAAAATCGTAAACGGAATTTATTCCGAGGGAAAATACTTTACTTCTGGTTCGTACATGACGCTAAATGCGAAATGTATAAATGTCAAGATTAACCCACGGATAAAATAAGACTTTGGATGCAACGCTGCTTCAGTACGAAATTGCTCATTTACCTAGACAACTTCGACGAGTTGTACTCACTACGAACCGCCTTCAAAATTTCTACTCGATACATAAATTGGCCTTTATCGCAAAGAACCTTTACCTCGCCAATGAAATAGACAATGAATACGTTTATGTAAGATACTATGATAATAACAAGGCTGAAATTTCAGTGAATACCATTAAAGTATCTAATTTATTGACCAGTGTGAGTACATTCGTAATCAAATCGTTTGGTTACGATTTCAAATACAAAAAGAAACCCTATTGCGCCGATTTTTGAATAAAAGTTTTCTTTTTTCACTCGAACAAATAAAAAAAAATTTCAAACACGTTTCACTTACCAGTCTCTCGTACTTTTCAATACTTGAATTTGTGTAAAGTTTATAGAGTTCCTTTACCTGTTATTTTTGCGATGCTTCAGTTGAACAGTAATGATAATCAATTAATTATGGATTACGAAGGTGTCAATGAGACTGTGTGATTTACTACGATAATCCCGTACATAATGATATATAAGAAGATGAATAATAAAAACCAAATATATATGTGGACGAGTATTGGCACCATTTCAATATTAGGGGTTCTGGCCTTTGTTATTTAGAAATTTAAAGATAAACTCAAAACCTCCATGACTATGCATTTTGGTACCAGTGGTGCATCGTTAAAAACAACTAACCCTATGGGAACTGCTAAGACAACACAGAGTTAAATCGGCAAAAACAGAATGAAAAATAAGAATTCAGTATGGAGTTCTTGTCATTTTGGGGCGATGCTGACTACAATAAACATATATTGCAGTTTTTTATTTCGATATTTGTGTTCGAATATGTAATCAACACATTTTATATGATGTGTATATTATCGACTACACGTGAATTGTGAAAACAAATAAATAAATAAGAAAACTAAGGAAAAGTATAATCATCTTTCTGGTGTATTGTTAGCTGTGACGATATTAACATACTTTTTTTTTGTAAACCACTTGCATATGATACACAAATACTTGGACCACTTTAGGAGAGCAATAAACAACATGCATACCATTTACCTCGACCAAAATCACCTTTGCCAAAACATTTACCAACATCTCTACCATGTGAAAACACGCTCAAAACAGACGAATATATGTGTAATATGGATTTTTGCAAGAACAGTGTGTTGATTGATAAAGTGGAAAAACGGATGCTGGAAAAAACAACCAAACTAGAATAAACTTACTAATGTTTCCTCTGACCAAATCGAAATTTACGCTATAAAACATTAACTATTAGATATATGTTTATATAATTTTTTAAAAGGAGTTATATAAGAATATTTTTTAAAGTAATCAATAATGCTTCCCTTAAATTATTTGTTACACTCAAGATGCAATAACAGTAAACAGCTAATAATATGTATATCACTAGTAATACTAATAATTAATATACTCTTGTTTATAGCAAGTATTAAAACTTGTTTGGAACCAATCGCCGGGTTGTTGATTATTTTTAATTGTATCTTGGCAGTCTATCTTACCAGAGTCACCGTCAAACTTCCCAAACCTCTAACTTGCAAGTTATAACCGAAATAAGTATAACCACATAACAATGTTTAAGGCTCTTGTTAAATTTGTGAGTACCGGGATGCCATTCGCGGTTATTTACGCTGATGAACCAATGTCGTAGAAAGTTCATGTTTAGGAAAATTTACTAGGTGGTGTTTCACCAACATAAATTCGGTATTCTGTTGGTCGCTATCGTAATATGTAGATTCGATGGAGTTAACTTTTGTCTCGGTCTTGCAAAATGATTCCCAACCGTCCAAAATATTACTAACAGCAACAACGGAATATTTTTCATATATATCTTTCATGTCGGAGAAAAACAATGATGAATGATCTTATGTCATTGTTTTTTTTTTTCAATTAAACTTTTTTTTAGTTATGTAAGACATCCACCGAGGCATAAAAAAAACAAATCACGACCACCACGGTGTGTGTGTGTGTGTATATATATATATATATATATATATATATAATATATATATAGACACACACACACTTGCGAGTGTATCAAGGGCTGGCTCGAAAGCGCAAGTATCAACATACAACGTGTTTTGCAATATGCTAGGTTTCCGTGATAACAACGGCAAATATGTGTTGAAGGAACTGGCAGTCACCAACATTAATGGTTTCACCGAAAGGCAGCTCTTCAAATCTTCGTATCCGTGGAAACTATTGGATGATGTAAGTAAAAAAATAAACTATTGGTTGAAGGAAAATATTCACCAATTGACATGGCAAGATGGTGAAATTCCCTGTGACGAAATTGAAAGGGAAGTATTTCAACTGATAAGGAGCCATTACAACAAATATATCATATTTGTTGTGGGTTGACATCAAATACAATGGCTACGAAGTTGTGCAAATTCGATCACTATCTAGAAATTATGGATTTGGAAAAAACTTACAAATGCCCACCATTTAAGTCTCTGGTAGCAGTTTATGGGAATGCAGGCCATTATGATCGTTGGAGACACTTAGACACTTTTGTGGATTTATGTGTGCAGATAGAAATTCGAAATTATTACGTTTGTGGTTCCGCGATAATGTAGTGGCAAAATGGGAAGATTTCCAAAAACAACAACGATATTGAAATAAAATGTATCAAAGACTTTACATTTAAAGATTTTGGTGCGAGTTCAAACAAAAGAAATAGATCGACTGGATTGCTGAAGGTCAAATCTCCACATCCATGGGCCAAGTGAAGAAAAGTTTCCGTGGATTGGAGTGGCAAGCTGGAGAAATTCTCTTAAATAAAATTGAAGATGACTGACAAAAAAAAATCACATTGTCTATAACTTTATTATATATTTCACAGATGTATTTTATGTAAATAAAAAATTTCTATATTTTGTTTGTAAATAATATTTTTTTTTCATTTACTCAAGTTGTAGTAACGGGTTACACAAATTTCCCACACCTATCAAAACAAATAATCAGATATTACTCTTATGTTTGTCAAATTATCAGAATAGGCCAACATTAATCCCAAAACTGTAAAAATAAAGCTTATTTGATAGGCCCAAGTGTTATTTTTGTTTGCATTCGCTTATCCCTTTATGGTATGAGTGCCGTATTATGGTAATGATAAACTAGTTAGAATTCAACTACAACTTTTAATAAAAAAATATGTAAAAGTTGAATTTGAAAGGGTACCAATTACAGGTTACCAGTCAAAAGTAAATTATTTTTATTTATTTGTTTTTTGTGTATGTAAGCCGTTGGTCTTTTCACAAAACTATTACAACTGTAACATCGTTGGCTAGGACATCTCTTCGGTTGTCGAATTATTTAACAGGTATTTTGAAAATGGCTCAAAAAATTCAACTTTAAAATAATAACTCGTGGGGAATAATACAAGCAGTTTGGAAAAAGAGCTGGATTCGATATTCTAACGAATATGAACTCATGAAATATAACATCAGAATACAGAACTTTATAATAAAAACGTATTGAATTGAGGGAAATGGCAAAACAATTAAATATCAGAGAACATTCCTATAAAAGAAAACAAAAACTTATAGAGGATTGACAAAGTTGAAACTAACCATCCGGTAGCATTAAATTAAAAAAAACTATTGTAAAAGTACTAAAAATCAAAAAATATTATAATCCAAACAGAGATACTTTGGTGGAACAAATAGTTAATTATAAATTTATTTCAGAAAAAAAAATTCCAAAGAATTTAGAAGACTTGAAAGTTTCAAAATTGAAGCAAATTGCTAAAGAATTCAGAATTAAAGGATATGCACACATAAATAAAAATAAAAGCATTAAAAAAATTTGATACGACTCCTACTAAATGAAAGGGAGAAATTGAAGAAAATTCAAGAATTTTACTTTAATACAAACATTTTGAAAACATCTGTATTCTAAAATAGTTGTCAAATACCAACTGATATAAAATCCACTGTTTTTTTTATAAGGAATCAAGCATAATTTCACAAAACCATTTCAAGCGAAATGTTGTTGATTAGAAAGGACTCTTCAGTTGTCGAGAAATAAGAATTTCGACTTTTGGATTTTCGTGGTCGTCGATAATAACGGCAATGTTGTCTGAAACTCTCGATTGGTTATAACTCGCATCTGCCATGGATTTAATTCCACTTTGCTGATGACATTCACCAGAGACCCTAAGATTTTCGAAGATATGTGGAATAAATCAGTTTTTTTTTTTTTTTTTTTTTTTTTTTAGACATGTATGTTTTCAACAATCGGATAAAGGTGACAACGCTACACGTCTATTCGTGTAAATCTTCTAGAAGGGGAATAATCTTGTTCTAATGTTGTACAAAGAGCAAAGCTAGGTGATTATACAAGTACAAATCTTCTCGCCAATACAATAGTTTCGTGTTGCTCGTGTATATCAACTGAGCCTGTGGTCGTTTGGCCCAGACATATTTCGGATCGGGCCACATGGATGGGATTTTCAACCATTTGTGGAGGATCTTGTACAATCTCGCATCGAGAAAATTCCGTAGGTAAAAATGAACGTAGAAAAAGATTGGTCAGTGAAGTTGAATATTTCGAAAAATGTCCAATAATGCATTTTCCGAAATGACAGCATACACATCCTTAATACTGCCGTGTTTACAATTATTTGTTACGTAACGCAATCTCAACCTCCTTACAGTCGTCGTCTTTTCCGATTCATCGACGGATATCTCATTGGCCTCATCTTTTTTTCGCGTCTCGGACACCTTTACGAGTAATACATAATTGCAGTCGTGGTGTACATAAATCACGGCAGACACCGAACTGGAAGGACGTTTGGAGTCAAGCTCGTAGGCCATGATATATTGCCGACGGAGAAATTTGTCAAACACGTTGTTATGTATACACACTCGGTACTTGAAGCACATGTACGAAGGAGTTGTGATTACGTACATTACATTGCATATGAAAACCAAATAGTCGGTCGTCCAATCAAACAGTTCAACTCCGTTAGTGTTTTCATACATTATCATGTTTGAATGTTTAATGTTGAGAGCTCCCTGTTGCCTCGCCTCCAAGTAATTGGCGACGATGATAGTTAGAGACGAACTCGGGTCAATGTCAGACAGTAAGTAATACTGGTTGATAATCCGAATCTAGTTTTCATCCATGTTTGCAAACTTGTCGGCTATTTCGTCCAAATCTCGCGTGGTATGCGGTGGATGCGTCAAGAATCGAACGCATCCATCAATCGTAGCTTCACACGATCGGATCGTCCCCTCATCGACTTGTTTCGCCCGCAAACTCTACTGTATTTTCTCTTTCAAGTCTTCCCCATCGCATTGATTGTCGTAATTCGTCTACATTGCATACTTTTCACTAACAGAACACTGATTTGAGACTGAGAAAAAAATGAAATCCCTTACTATATAACTTTGTTTATATATATATATATATATATATATATATAAACAAAGTTTATATATATATATATATATATATATATATATATATATATTTTAACGAATCTCATCCAACTCATCAGAAGATCATCGTCAACCATGTCGGAAAGAGAAGATGTTCTCGGAAACTGTTTCATTGCATCGTATATCATGTGACTGATTACTTCGATATTGATGGTAATCAGCAATGGATTTTTATGCCAAGGATACCTCAAGAACATTTTCGTCATCATAGCACGACTGACAATCAATTTGGGTTCGATCATTCAAACCCCAACAATGATTGTTTGGCGAAGACAGTCACTGTCTCCAATCTACTTGATTGGATTATGCGTCGGTTGTTTGGAATTACTAATTTTACAACTATATGAACATTTCATATTCGGAAATGAAATGATGTTTACAACTATCACGGCGGTATTTAGTTTGACTTGCAGTAGTTTGATATTTATCACTTTGTTAGTTTTTGCCCGACAAAACAAGGCACTTCGGGTGTGGGGAAGACTACAGTGTCTACTCGATCATTTGATTTTCTCCATTTTCTGGCAAGAACAAGAACGAGAATAACCTACTCCAATCGATGTATACCATCGACTTGGAAAACGAACTAATGTGCTACGTACAAACACTGAAGAATAGTAAAGTGATTCTAGACCGCTCGCTCTCCATACTCGCAGTTTGTGTATGGGTTGTTATTCGATTACAACGGCCAACACGCTGACCCGCATACGTTCAAACAAAATGTGTTGCCCGTCTTACAACTTTGTGCCGAACGTTTACTTCACATACACAAAAGGCTCCTGCATAAATTTTCCATTTTGGGTTGCAAAGTCGAAATGAAATGGTGTCTCGCCGGGGACATTCCACTTACGAAGGAATTGATCAAGAGAAGAAACACGTTTGTAATCACCAATGGGTTCAACTTGGAAAACTACTTTACTAATCAAAATGTCTTGTTTGCTTGGTTTACTTCCCTGTTTGATGAAGAAGTTGTGTTTGTGAAAAAAATATGTATCAAATGAACTGACAAAAATAAATGTATAAATAAAAAAATGTGTGTATATATATAAACAATGTGAATATTTTACTTACAGCAATGATTTTTTACGACATATAGCACATTTTGAGTGTGTAAATAGACATTCGATACATGAAATCGAATGACCACAAGGTAGAAAAACAACCTTCAATTCTCTTTGGTAACAAATCCTGCATAAAAAATGTATTTTGTTGTTCATCTTCATTATCGCCACTGCTGCTGCCACCTAAACATTTCTCCAAATCGTTGTTTGCAGAATTTGCCATCTCCTCGTTCTCTTTTTGCCTAAGCCGTTGTATTCTTTCCACCCGAATTTTGTCGATGAAACCCTTTCCTTTTGTCAATAGGAAAAATTTACATTCGGGATACCAAAAACCATGTTCTATCCAAGGATTGTCTTCATCTTCCCAATGTATAATGTTTTTACCGCAATGAAAACAAGTCACTCGATCACCGAAACCCATGTAAAAGAACCCCGCATTACTTAGCCATTTCAGGTCTTGAAATAGAGATGGAGGCCATTGTTTAATTTTAAATGTTTTTATTCGTGCTTCACGCATATTGTACTCAGGATAGGCATATTGTTCTTTGTTGTTTTGCAAAAGTTGAGATATGGCATCAACACCGACATCATCGTCTGTGATGTAGATTTTTCAAACATTTTTACCAACCTCGAAATTTGCAGTCATAATAATATATATGTTATCCTTTATCAAGCTAACATACAGATATTCAATCATCGAGTAATTATAAACGTGTTATATCCAAGGATCATCTTCTCCTTATCAGTGATAATATTTGCAGACACAATAAAAACTAATAACAGTATCGTTGTACCCTGTGTAGAGGAAACCAGCTTGGCTAAGTCGTTTCGGTCGTTGTTTCATCACCTTGGGCCAAAACTTGTAAATTGCCAACTGCGATTCTAATAAATTATATTCTGGATACCTCGAACCTATATATTCCTCGATACCCGTCTCTTTGAAACACACCGTTCGCAATCCCATAAACGCGATTGCACGGCATTGGAGGGCCATTGCCCATGATTGTAAAAAGCATTCTCGAAATTAAGCATAATTATTTTACTCCTCTCTCTATTCCGCCCACCTTTTTTCGGTGAGTATCCATATATATATGAAAACAATTCACAAAGTATTGCATGAATGATTCGGTGAATCGTTGCCTGGGAAATAACAAAGTCTTTGATTAATTAAAAATTCGTTTTTCAATTAAATACAAACCACCATCTCTAACGGTAAACCATTCCAATCGATGGCCGAGATAAACGAATTATGACCGAGTCGGGGAACCATGTGCCCATTTATACCCATTTGGTACATTTTCTTATCGATTTCAGCCGCGACTTCGTTCAAGGAAAGTTTCGAGGAATTTATTGCATATTTAAATTCGAGTGTACCATCGAGCGAAACCAATTTATCCACGAGTCCCAGGTAGTGATGAATGCTTCCTTTGGAGCCGCTCAAAACGATGAGAGTTAAATTTCCGTCCAATAAACTCTGTGATTTTAATGAGTAGAGAAATGGGAGCGATTCGTCGTGAAAATCATTAGTGATCCCATTTGCCAACTCGTAAGTTTTCTGGTTCACTTCGCAAAAGAAATTGTATGTTTTCCTCTAGCCGTATTTGAAATAAAGAAAGTGACAAAAATTTTGCAAAACATCCACCGTTGGTTCGACCAAGTCGTAAATGTGGTGCACATCGACAATCAGTTTGTCCAATGCTTCGCGATTCGTGTCGTCATCGAACCATTTTAATGCGTAAATGTTGCGAAATAATTCGTATAATTGATGAAACTCGTGTGTTTTGGGTAAGTAAGCTTTGTTTGTGCATGTACAGAATATGAGCTTCAGTAAATTTCAACCTCAGTTTATTAAAAGGAATGTAAATACTGTAAATGGGAGACATGTTGATTATAGCTTCCTCGACGGCGACCACATCCGAAACTACGTACAATAATTCCGTATCTCCGTCGATGTCGGCATTCTGATTCTTCAGGATCAACGGCGAGACAAACCTGTAAATCCGTTGTCGCAAAAGCCACTCGATCGATGACGACGATCGAGGTGGGATGTATCACTGGATCTTGTTTGAGTAAAATGACGGTATCCCACCCCAGATTGATTAATGTCTCCTTTTTGTCCATCCACAACATTGATAAGGTCAAAGAGGACGATTCGAGAGACGTTCAGGTAGATGCCTAGCGAAATCATCCACGTGTGAGGAACGATGATCTCGTTAAGTCGTAGATTGGCTCATAAAACGATTTGACTGTGCAAACATTTTATTCGTGGTGACAGTAAATTCCGGGCATCTGGCTCCTGCTACCTTGCAAAATTGTCTTTATCGACCCATTACAAAATGGAAAGTCGAAAAACTTTTGAATCTCGACAAATGTTTGCTTGACGCAGTGAAAAATTTGCTCGTCCAAAACGTAAATAGCATGTTCGACAACTGTACATGACTCACCGACCTTGCACGATTCTAACAAGAGTAAAAATGTATATATTTTCTTCCAGTTGGCATAAATTTGACTGTACTGCCACATCTTTATCCTATTTATTAAATCGCGGTACCATTTTCCAGGGGATTCTGGAAATGATGCAATCAGGGAATCAAACGAATCCAGAATGGAATGTAAATTTTTTTTCGAAATATACTGGTGATTCGCAATTATCTTGAACAGGACCAATACGGCCATTTCGTCAGTTTCCATGTTGGGAATAA
Organism: Dryococelus australis; assembly: GCA_029891345.1. Classification (NCBI taxonomy): domain Eukaryota; kingdom Metazoa; phylum Arthropoda; class Insecta; order Phasmatodea; family Phasmatidae; genus Dryococelus; species Dryococelus australis. The sequence goes on along the minus strand of CM057006.1, from coordinate 90,238,169 downwards.
CAAAACAGCACAGATCATCGGAATTGTTTTTTAATTGTTCCATGGCCCTGCGATTCGACCGACGGTAAATGCATAGAAATTTTATTTGCATGATGTAAATACCAATATTGTTTTGCACTTCGACAAAAGCACGATTTTTTATTTTTATTTTTCCTAAACCACCAACTGTTGAGGATACACCTCTTTTGTTTTGTGCTAACAATTGGCCAGTTTTGTTTTTTTGCTCGTTCCTGGGTACTGTCCGACACTCGGTACTTCATTTTATTGTGTGTGTGTGTGTGTTGGTTTCACCTGAGAAATGAAGACGTATATAATCCATTTATTATTTTATTTTCATTCTTATTTTTTTATTGAACGTGTATTTCACCCGATATAAAAGGACATATGCTTTATTCTGTTGGTTTTTTTATTTTTCATCCATGAAGTGAGACTCTCTTGAGACTCGAAAAAAAAATTCTAACAAAAAAGTTCAGCAAGTAAAAATATTACGCGAGGCAAAGTTGAGGGAAATGAAGCAATAATGTTGGCATAATCTTGAGGCAAAGTTGAGGCATTCTCAAGATTGCCTCAAGAACCACATGAGGCAAAGTTGAGGTTGCCTCATCTTTCCCTTCTCATTCCCTCTGATTATACTCATTCACTCACATAGTTTTGTAAATCGACCTATTATGCAGATTGATGGTGTTGAAGGAAAGTACCCAGTATCTGCATCGTTACCCCCTTCGTATCCTAAGGCATCGACTGTGAATGTAACATCAGATGCGATAGCCAGTCATTTCATAGGTGACCTTGACGAATCTGCATCGAAAATAAGCTTGATGTTTATCAATTGAGTTAATTTTCCATAACGACACATCTGCAATTTAAGGAATGGTTCCAAAAAGTCGACCAAGTAGGTAGATTTCCCACGAAATTTGTTTTTAAATATGCAATAATAACGTAAAACATATTTGATGTTTATCGTTTACCCGCAGGTGAAGAAAATCGTGTGAAAATTCAAGTCGGCGACCACCCAATGCCATTTATAGATTTTTTTCAATGTCTGCGACACTTAAACGTCCATCGGCGAACGCGAAAATCAAAGTATAATTTTTTTATTCCTCTTATCATGTACTCAATCAATAACATTGCAAATTATAATGTTTCGAGACTTGATGGAATTTATACACAATTTTTGTTTTGGGCGATGTTGTGTCAAATGGACCAAGATGGGAGATGTTCAATATTTGCTCATTTTACCCTATAACACAATGATGGTGAATTATAATGGAAAACTAGCAGTTCTACTCCTGAAAGAAAAATCCAATAAAACCAACATGACTCGAGTAGTGGAAATTGACAATAAATGCGAAGGACAAAGGTTTGAGAAATAACCATAAACCTTAAACCCTCGACTCTGTTAAAAATACTAAATACCAACAGATGTGAAATTGATAACTTATGTGATGATATAACACCAATGCAGTATTCGGCAGTGCAGGTCGTCAACAGACTACTCGAACTGGGTATAGTAAGAATCTGAGTTTGGGTATATATAGTTTAGTGTTTTTAGTTTTGCAGTAACAAAAATAAATTTTTGATATTGCCATGGTTTTTTATAAGTAGAGAAAACATTCGAGTGCTCTACAATAGTCATTCGTCACAAAGTGATTTGTTGTTATGGCGATGATACCAACAACAATGATGGTGATGCCAGTGACTTGAGCGATGGCTGTGATGGGAATGTTATTACTATCAACAATGATAATGACGATTGGAATATATTTGTTACAAAATAATTTTACATAAAAAATAAACAAATGTACGTGTACATTAAATTTAAAAAATACTGATGAAAACTGCGCATATTTTATTGTTTAGTTCCACGAAATTTTGACAGTGTGTCTCGTCATCGACATCCCCCCTGCCCCATCCTTATTTGAACAACCAATCACATTGCAGCATTTACCCCTCCCCCCTCAATGCAGATTGCCTATATGGCAGAGAGATCTGGAAAAAAGATTTCAGTCGTCGGCGAGAACTGGACACAGCAACATTAAAACCTACATTCTCTCCAGAATAGAAGAGAAATAAGGTAAGAACAAAAAGGTAAGTTAATTAATATATACTGTATAGTATAAAGTAAATATAAACATACTATATACATAATATATATTATAAAGTATATATACTATATACGATATACAATATAGTATATAGTAATTAACTTACCTTTGGTTCTTACCTTATTTCTCTTGTATTCTGGAGAGGAGGAAGGTTTTGATGTTGCTCTGTCCAGCTCTTGCTGTCGACTGAAGTCATTTTTTTCGAATATCTTCGCCATATTGGCAAACTGAAAGGAGGGAAGGGAAGGGAAATGAACTGCCACAATGTGTTTTGTTGTCCAAATTAGGAGTGGGGGTTAAAATTCAACTTCATTTATCTTGCATTTAAAACTCATCTTGTAAATGTGAAGTGAATAATAATGTAACATTGGACGAGTTGTTACCGTTGTTTAGTTGTGCGAGATTTTTTCCAGTGTGTGTTGTGATCGACATTCCTTCCCCCCACCCCTCCCACACACACTTTCAACAACCAATCAGAGTGTATTATTTCATTACTCCTCCGTTCCCCTCTCGCCAGATTTGCCTATATGGCCGAGAAACCTGGAAAAAAGACTTTAGTCGAATGCGAGCGCTGGTCAGAAACACATCAAACTTCCTCCTCTCCTGAACAGAAGGGAAATAAGGTACATACAAAAAGGTAATTTAATTAATATATATTATAATGTATGTAGTATATATTAATTAACTTTCCTTTTAGTACTTACCTTATTTCTCTTCTGTTCTGCAGAGGAGGAGAAGCTGATGATGTTTCTCGGTCCATCGCTCGCCATCGACTGAAGTCTTTTTTTCAGATTTCTCCGCCATATAGGCAAATTGAAATAAGAGGAAGGGAGGGGAAATGGAATGCCATAATGTGATTGGTTGTACAAATTAGGAAAAAAAGGGGGGGGGGTTATATTCAACTTCACTCATCTCGCAAGGTGTGGACGACAGTGTAAAGTATGTTTAGTTCGGAGAAAACTTGCAAAATGAATGGTGGGAAGGGAGGGGAGGGTAAATGGTGTACTCTGATTTGTTGTTGACCCCCCTCCTTCCTAATTTCACCAGCCAATCACATTGTAGCATTTCACTTGTAGATCTCGCAACCGTATAGGCAAACCAAAAGAAGTGGAAAGGTAGGGAGGGTAAATGTTGTACTCTGATTGGTTGTTGAAAGTGGGAAGTGAGAGAGGGGTGGTGGTAAAGGAATGTCGATCGTAGAGCACTCTGGTAAAGTCTAGCAGAACTAGACAAACTTATCCATAGGTCCCTATACGGTTAATTTGTATTCAAAAATTGCCTTGCACATAAAAGGGAAGTATAAACTATATTTTTGATATACAATTCCAAAGGATCGTTCCTCGTGCAGCTGCCGAGATTGTCACGACGACTGTTGAAAGTGAAAAAAATTAATAAATTTCCATAAATGCGAATGCAGACAAAGAGTCCACTATCACCTTTGAAAAAAAAAAAGACGTGTTTTGCTAGAAGTCAACTACATTATGTTGTTTGTAAATTACCAAATAAAAAATGTAAAAAAAGTTTTTAGGTGTCCTTTCCCTATTTTTTTTTTTTTTTTTTTTTTTTTTTCATTTATTCACCTTCTTGGTTCTCATGTTTGAGCTCATCGTATTTGTTCATCATACCAACAAGTTTCTCATCAAATACATTTCCCCTCGTGAGCCGAAATTTACTCATGCCATACCAAGGAGACGCGATATTAATTTGCCTGTTATGCATCGTATTTATAGTCTGATCTAAAGATCCCACACACGATTGTTGGGGATCTTTTACTAAATTATTAAAACTTTCAAGCAATTGTTGAGAAGTCTGTAATAAATAGACACTTTTTTTACATCATCTATATTTTGTATAGTTTTATTAATTGTGTTGCATAAAATTATAAAATTAGTAGACTTGTCAAAAGCATCGCCACTATTTTCGTTTTTATTTTAAAAAAATTGACTATTTTTTCCATTAACCCTTTTATTTCCTTATCCCTTGACTCATAAAATGCTGTGAAATGGAAAAGGAAACATTGTTTTTTTTTTTTTTTTTTTTTTTCCTTCAAATCTTATAATTATATTGGTCAATATTTTCAAAATGGTACTTATAACTAAATGATTAACGTACAAAAAATATATAAATTTTCCGGAATTGTATGCAAATTCTATCTGTTAGTAATAAAAAATGAGAACCTTCGTCAATGCAGCTTAATTCGCGTCCAACGATTCGCCGACTTTGAACACTTCGTTTGGTTTTTCGCGAGAGACTCCCGAAGAGTGTTTGAATATGAAACGAAAAAACATTGCGGTGGAAACTTACAATGATTTGACTAGGATAATTTCAATCATATACAATTCGCCAAAGGCCTCTGCGACTAGTTGGTGGGACGGTTTCTTACACACCGATCCGCAAAACATTCTAAACAGCAGGTGCAACAATTTTCCGACAATTACAAATAAAATATTTCGCGAGTAAAATAATAGCATGTGTAAAATCTTACGTCATTGTCGAAGGGAATATTACGAGCGGATTTGTAACTGTGCCTTATTTGAACGACCAGAATTTAGTGTTGAACATTGATGTGGACGGGGCTGTGCCGTTATTGCGTAGTTCTCTCACTTGCTTCACTCTCATCACTCTCCATTCACCATTCGCTGGACACATCTTCATCCCGAGAATATATTTTCGAGCTGAATTGTAAAATCCAAACGGTGCAACGACATCCGCGACACGATACCATAAAATATAAATCCTACAATCTATTTAATCCGCAAGAATTTGGATCGCCAGTGTTGCAGCAGCAGTATTTTCAACGAAACGCCGTCGTGGACGAATCGCTCAACAACATTCAAAATAACATTAGCGACATTTGGTTGAATGAGGCCAACGGCATACACCTGTTCCTGCTAACTCTGAATCCCATTTTTAAAATCTAATATATTAATCTCCTCTATGTGGACTTTTCAACCGACTCGCAAGATTTGTTCGTCCTAAAAGTCTTTGTGAAATACAATGCGGCCGATGCAATGATAAATAACCGACCCAATATCGGAATATCTGCGAAAATATTAACATCGCACCCAAAGTCTTGAAATTGGGTAAAACCTCTTCCTCTCTTCTCTCATCTTCTGCGATAAAAAGGCTTGTAGTTATGCAACGAGTGGAAACGCCAAGAAAGATATGGCAATCAAGAAAATGCTGCTTCAAATGGAAACCCACGACCGGTATAAAGGGCTGCTTATAGTTTAAAAACTGATTTAAAAAATCAATGTTTCAAACGAACCTGATATCTGCAATGGCGATAGGGCCGATTCGGATGATGACGATGAGGGTAACGACTATATTTCATCTCTATCGGCGGAGAAATCCACGTATGAAGAAACTATACAACAACTGATAAATAATTTCACCGTGTTTCACAGGTTCATGTGTCATTCGTACACAGACACTGTACACCCATCGGCAATTGCTAACTCTTTTGGAAAATTGTGGAGGTCGTGTCCGAATCAGGTGAAAAAATGTATCACAACCAACAAAAATAAAAAATAAAATTTTTTAACAATATGCATGACTTTTTCATTGAACAAAGAACTGAAGCAATGTGTCTATTTCGTACATTACGATAAAATTAGAGATGTCGATAGAAAACATGCCAATTTTATTACATATCTCACGATACTAGGCTACATTTGGCCAGAGAAACATTTTGTGCTGGTGAAAATAATTCATCCACTCTTTAAATGATACTATGATAGTCTTCTCCAAAACATTGTTCAACTGATAAAAATGTATTATTTTACAATCGTATGATAAGAATGTTGATCAATTCGAATACATTGATTTTTTTCAAGACTCACGAAAGAGGGCGCGAACGATGCATCAGGTCCCATTTAAAGTACACGAATTTCATGAAAAATGGCGGTACTTTGGCAGATTTCCAAGATTTAGTTTCATATTTAATTTTTGTGTATTTACCAAGAACTCGAACATATTGCACCGTTGTTTGCAACACGTTGGTGGCGAACTGAAACGTCTAGATCCCTCCTACCAAAAACCCTTTAAAATGTCCATGATCGCTTCGGCTTGAAGAAAATTTTGACGATGCAGAAAAATTGAGATTATTTGACGAGACAGTTAACATTAATGATCATTTCGAAGTTTCGAAAAATACTGCTACGATTGGAGAGGTCGAAGGTGACAAAACTAGAGACGAGCTTCACGTGGAAAACGACCAAGTGTTTGATCTGCTGGATCCAAACATGGCCGCGATAGAAGCAAATTATGGCAATAATGGTAAAAACAATGGAAATTGCGATAGCGAAGATGAATGCAAGTTACATAACGTAGATAATGATTAGGAGAATGTTAACAAAGTCACAGTATCGGCCATTGTTCACTGAAGATAATGTCGATGAGAACGAGCCTCTCGAAATTAGCGTATCAAATGAACCTGATACCGAAGTCATTCTTTCTGACGAACCAGTTATAACATCAACTGATTTAAATTTCCACGAATACGGAACAGAAGTTGAACTTGTAAATAATGCTGACGAATCCACCACTGTACCGTTGGAACTGAATTCCTACATAACTGAGCCCAAAACCACATTCGTGGGAATTGAAAAACCAACAACGACACCCTTCGAAATATATTTCTGTGAAAGCGATTCGGAAACCGAAATCGAAAGCGAGTAAATAGTAGCACAGCAGTCACTTGAAGAAAGTACTTTAGACGAGCCTGTGTTGCAGTAATTGAGCAAAATGGAAACCAATCTCTAAGAACCTAATGAATCGACGGGTGTAGAAACGGATTCGGGTGAAATTAAAACTGAAATCGAGCTTTTCCTAAAAGGCAGATGTAATAATAGTCGAAAAATACATAGGGATAAATTTACACTATATTTAGCCTGTTTGATGGAAAACGACTCGTTTGACTGAGTGGGAAAAAAAAAAAAAAAAAAAAAAAAAAGCTTTAATGAAAATATTTATTTTAATTTGTTGTGTCTGTATTTCCCTTACCGTGGATATGCTTTGCATACACGCAACACATTGGATGATTCCCGAAAACTATGGTGATCGAATCGAGTATAAAAATTTTACAAATAATGGCATATTTCACAAGATGGTCGATTGTCTATCACAACCGTTTCACTGTATCGATTCGTCAGATTGCCAAGTTCTGCGTGATCTATCAAAGTTGAATTTCGATTGCGATGAAAACAAATGCACTCGACGAATAAAAACAATATCTGCCGCAGTAACAACAACAACAACAACAACAACGACAACAATAACTCAACAATCGCCCACAACCTCTTACCATTGCGCAAGCATTGTTCCGTGTGGTTCCAAACATGGAATAATCAAAGTGTTGAAAAGAACCGATCCTTTGGAAATTGAATGGGCGTGTATCTCGACTTACCCACTCGTGTGGAATCATGATGGGACTCAGACTCCGTACACATGCAAGGATGGAATAGTCATGAGGGATCTTACAACGTCTAGTTTTAAATTAAACGATTGTAAATGCAGGGCCGATATGATATTTGGTGTTTTCGAATTTCAACCATACATACTGTGATGTTTCCCATCAACCCACGTTAATTTCCTGACAAAAGTACATGAAATTCCATATATCGACGATAATAATAATTCGTAAGATGCGTGTATTTATATATTTTTTAAAGTATTAATGTGGATAACTGGGGTCGTCGTAGTTTTAGTTTATTTTTCCACAGAGATGCGATACTTTATACCAGGAATTTTCAAGAGAAGCGAAAATGAATTTCCTATTAAATTTCGAATATTATTTCACACAATACCTTCGTATCTCAATAAACAATCGATTTTGAAAAGCACACAATTAATTTTCCAAGTGTTAAATTTTCAATTTGAAACTGAAATCTTTATATACACGAATAGATACGATTCCAACGTCGGCATTATTCAATTCGCCAGCCACGACCACAGAGATGGAGACACGTTCAATGGCTAAGGTCCAATATGCGCACATGCATCCCTACCTTCATACAAACTCATATGTTTCGACAAAGATAGTATATGGCCATATCTTTTTCACCAACAGGTACTCATTCACGAATTAGGTCATGCCCTGGGTTTATACGACAGTAAAAGAAAAGATAGCGCGATGTACGAACCGACAAAACACAATAAATTTACGAGCTTTGATGTGTACAACATTATTTCAATGTATCCGTATTTGAAAAAAAAAGTAAAGTAAGATTTTTTCCCGAGTGTAAAAAAGGAGGAGGGGGGTTGGGCAATATATATGTGGCTACATTTAAAACAGAGATCAGAGCCAGAGAACTTGCGATAAACAGTGCATCTGTAAATTGATCTTACCAACAAGAACTAAAAAAATGGATGAGTTATGGGATTTGAAAAATCATGATTTCTTGTACAACTACAAAATTGTTTACCTTTTGGATAGAACGAATAATATATGGTTCCAAGCAAAAACCATTTCCGGGTTATTGGGATACGAAAACAACAGGAAAGCTATTACGAATAATGTGAAAGAGAAATATAAAAGAACTTTCAATGAACTGGCAACAAATGCAACTTCAGTTGTGATTGTCAACGAGCAGCCCCACGCCACCTTCATCAACGAACCGGGTATTTACAGACTGATTATGTATTCCAAAATGCCCTTTGCAGAAAACATTTCAAGATTTTATTTACGAACACATTCTCCCGTGCATTTGCAAGGGTAAACAACACATGTTTCAGAATCACATCGAGTATTTGACAAAACAACTTGGAGAAAGAACCAACAACGTGGAAGTTATGAAGAGACAATTATTGACTGGAGCTGAAAAAGAGGTTGTCATCGCCAATACTACCAAAGAAAGTACAGAAAAAATAGGCAACTGTTTGAAACCTAATTTCTTGGGGTTGAAATTTAATGAAGGCAATTTTGATATTCTGTATTATGTAATTTGTGTACAAAAAAGAAATTTGAAGAGGCAACTCAACTTGCTTCGAAAGAAACATCCCAACTGCAAGGAATTGCTGCATTTAGAGTATAATTCACCGTCTAGAAACATGTACGGCCATGTCAAGAATGCATTGAGTGCACATTTGCAATTTGTCAAGAATTACTTTACGATTAAAAATACCGAATTTACAGAAAACGAAATGTTGATTCAAATCGGTAATATGGAAAAATGAAGTGTGTGTGTGTGTGTGTAAATATATATATATATATATATATATATATATATATATATATATATATATATAAACTCCTTTTTCTTTTGGATAACCGAGTGTTGGGTGATTAAAGTGTCGGGAAATAAGTCGTGATTAAATGCAATCGTGTCCATCTTACATATAGGCATAATTGACAAATCCTGCAAACCTCGATCAATACTCGAGCCTACAGTAGATATGGGTCCGGCAGCGGAACAAGACGAAGTCGACATCTTATCCGCAAAATTATCATCGAGAATGCGATTTTCCTCATGTTCGTCGCGATTTTAGGAACGTTTTGCTTGTCGGGTGCCGCCATCACCTGATCATCATTACCATTAATTCTAGGCATTGTCATTTCGGGAGATGTAGACATCTCATTACTGTGGTGATTGTCAATGTCACTGAGCGAAATTCGACAACGTAATCTTCTACATTCTTGGTATTCCTCTCTGAGTTTTTGTTTGATTGATTTAACCGTACTATTGTGTTTGAATGGTTGGCGTACATGATTTTCAGAGTTGTCGTCGATGGTTTTGGAATGGGATGGTATTTGACAATCGAGTAAAGTAATCCCACCCTCTCTTCTTTATCGAAACCTTCAGACAGTAAGTAATTACCCTCGTCCCTTCTGGTTTCGTCATCAGCCAGGCAGCCATCATCGTCATCACCGTGATTCGCCTCCTCCTCAATGCGAGTTTGTGGAACAGACTTGAATACTTTTGCTGTCGAGACACGATGATGATGCGGGGATTGTGGGCATCTGGGCGATGATCGGGGTGGAGTTGGGGGTTTGGGATGAGATTGTGATGTTAAAATACTTTTTGCATATGTCGCATTTTTGCAAATACTTATGAAAAATTTTCTATTTACATCATTTTAATAAACTTTTTTTTTTGTTAGGATTAAACACCAACATAACCCCCTCGTCATCGTTTTCATGTTTTAAAAGAGTCGATAAACTCAGATCAACATAAAACAAGTTGGCTACTTTGCGAATCACCATGTTGAATATAACGGTACTAAAAGTGGGTAAATCCATGAATATTTGTGGAGGAGATTTATGTGGGTCAGTGTAACGAATTTTTTGAATTACAATTTTTAGATTCGTATGAAAACTGTCCAATTTTAAAATTTTTAAAATAAATTGTTTTTCTTCCAGTCAAACACAAGTCAATGTTGTCGGACGAGACCAACGAATACTTGCGGAATATTCCCGACCGTTTGTATTCTGCATTTCTGGTGAGAGAATACGACCCACATTTTTTCCTGTACACCGCTTCGATAAACATTTTGTCTCGTTCTTGTTTGTAAGTATTCTGATATACGTCTTATTTCGCGGAAAAGATTATTTACTCGAATAAAATGGACGAGGAGCGGGGACATATTGGGAAAATGATCAAACACACTGACGAAATTGGGCCGAGTAACTGTCGATGCGGATCTATATCGCATAATATTGCAACTCGTCGGCTGGTATGACGCCAAATACGATCGAAACAAAATCATCTCCATTGTCGGATCCACTGAACTCGGTAAAATCACCCCGCGGAGCAGAGTACGATAGTGGACTGGTTGTGCAAAAAAAGTTTGACTTATCAACGCATAATCTTGGACTTTGACGTCGACAAGGAAACTATTTCGATTCGTATAAAGAGAAGCTCGTTTGTCGCGATCGTGTAATTGAGTTTGTCGAGAAAATTACTGCAGCCACGTTCCTGTTTTACATCGAGTCTTATCTGGTGACACATCAGCCCGAAAAGGCCAACTTTCACTTAATTCTACCTATAGTGATGGATTTTGTTAGTGCGCATGTATTGTTTTGCCATCTTTCTCACATCTACTCGCAATCGAACGAGGGGTTGGCATTCAAGTTTGTGTTGGACAATCCGGCACAGTGTTCCTTGCCCACCGTCCGAGATCACGTTCCCGAATGGCTGAGCACATAGGACTCAGTTTTTTTTAATGATCATATCAATATATGGACTCTAAAGGATGAGCTCATGTCTTTTGTTCCCTTTTACGACCCCTTCAAGGAGGGCGAAGCTATCGTAGTTTCCATAACTTGCTGTTCATCGCGAGAAGTTTTTTTGTTAAACTCACTTGGACTGTTGAATACGCCAGACGATACATGTTCATCGATCAGACAATCGGACAAATGTGAAATGATGAATCGATTGCGGCAAATGACCGTCGGGTACAAATGGGAAACGATGTTGGCGGTTATTTCAAGGAAGGTTGGGTAAAGTCACCCATCGGATCGACAGAGTACCGGTTTGGATTTGAATATATCGCTGTGTATTTCGTCGTGTGTGTTGATGGAGAAATTACTCACAAAATTCAAAGTCTAAGTGTAAGTGACGATGAGGGTGTAATTACCGAGATGTACGAATTGTATAGAGTCATTACGATCGAGACAAATTTTCAGTTTGAGACTAAACAGTTGGAGAACACTTAGTTTAACGTGGAAAAACTGGACATTTAATCCGACGTCATCATTTCCGAGTATGCATTGGGAAGTGCCGAACATCAGGTTCCTTTTTAAATCGTGAATTTTACCCCTTTAGTAAAAATCAACTGTATGTCATTGATCGTTTCGAGGAGGTGATACGACAACCCTACATTGAACATTACAAGGAAAATTTCATGCATGCACCCATAGATGGTTTATTGGCTGAAGATTCAAACTTTTTTTTACGTGGTCTACACTTTCTACACGTGTTATTGCAAAGCAAATAATATCGAAATTAAAAATATATACATCATTGGTGAAGTAAATTAATGGCGGAACAAGTGGATTTTGGGTAAGCAACAATGGCGATGACAAGATCAGCATAAACATAAATATTCCAAAAACGGTTCGAAACAAAGTAGAGACGAAGAATATGGTGATGAATGTGAATACGACGGAGATGAAGACTATCCTCCACATAAACGGTTATGCAGACCTGCATCATCGGATATGTTTCAAGAAAATTACGACTGGTTCGTCTTTGTTTTATCGGAGATGGTGAATCGCGGTTATGTGACGAGCATGTTGTCATTCCTCCTTTGCTACGTCGAGAGTAAAAATTTAATAAAGTTGATAGGATGTGTGTTCAAATTTTTCAACCCGAACCAGTATGCGAAGTTCATCTTGAGTGGTTGGTGCACCCACGAAAATGTAACCAATCACTTGTACGCAGGATTCTACAAGACCGAAGTACTTTACTTTTTGCTTTCTTCTTTGTGCGAAGGACCTCTCGACTCGACAAACCTGTCCAACGTGTAAAAATACGTCATATTTGGTGAATCCAATGGTCGAGATGGTGGTGGTGATAATGGGGATTCGTCCTCAAATAAAAAAATGAAATCGTCAGCGACAGCTTGTAAGGTGACTAAGGTCTTCTTTTCGGACATTTTATTGACCAGGCTATGTGACAACTTGGTGTTGTTGTTCGGCAATGGAAAGTTTTCGATCGTTGGCGAAAGTGAGTTGTCATTTAGTCTCGACGCGACCATCTAGGTTACCAAGTCTTTCGTAATGGGTATGTATTTAACCCATTACTAAATGTGTCTGGTGTCTATCAAGCACCGTTATGACATTCCGAAACCAATAATCACCCTGGTAAAATTTTCCCTCACGTACAAGACCTGTGTTTCGACATCTACCTTAAATTACCGCAGTTATTATCGCGGTTGCAATACAACAAGTTGATGATGTTACTCTGCCCGATATTTTCATAGTGGCAAAGCAGTATACATTAATCGAACCTGATTTCAAACCCCTCGGCTACATCAATGAAAATTTTGTGGTTACATTCAATGATTTGACTCTAAATCACAAATGGCCTCCAACACTTGTAGAATAATTAAAGCTTATTACCGGCACCAAATTGGCGATTGCCTTCAAGATGTTTGTGTACTTGCTGTATATTTTAACTCAGAAATATGCGGTGAACCTGAAACGAGTTACTCTATTTACACATTCAATTTTTGGACAACACATGCCGAAACTGCTCGGTTTAGCCAACTTTATTTTCGACTCGAAAAACATTCTTCAGTTTTGTAATTTGTTAAGGAATGGCATAAGAAACAAAAGTGGGGTTGGCGGTAGAGAAGGAGACTCGGACGATGAATATGATCGTGGTATGGAAATTGATGATGACGTAAGATCCAAAACGCCATTCAACACTTGGCAATCTGTGAATTCTTTTTATGCAACAATTGAGAAATTTTTGCACGTACAGCGAAAACAACTCATTGTCGAGGATAATGCCAAACAAACTTAAAAATTGCGGCTACAGCTTCCTTGCCGATAGATGCTGTGTTGTCACAGCTATATCGTCCCGAGTCCAGTTTTCAAATATCGCCATTGTCAAGTAGATTGTCCGCAATGGGTGATGGAAACGAGCCGCTCGATGAGGATAATTTCGGATTTGTGGTGCAAAACTTGAAGTTTGGTGATGAAGGGCAAGTCAAATCGTCCATCGAGCTGACCGAGTTCGAGGATGGATTCGCATATAATGTGTTCGTCATCTTTTCATGGTTGTTGTTAATGGGGTTTCACAATTCCTATGTGGATGGACTTTTTTTTTTCTCGATATTTATGTGAAAATCGCTTTGAAATCTACGATGATATGAAACGACTTGTTATCGAACATGTTGGCTAACCAATGTAAATGAATCACGTAAAGGACCTTGCTGATTTAGTACGATCATTTTGTGAAAATTCACGAGTTCACCTTCCTGTTCACATTGAGCCAAAGATTGAGTGGTGCCATATCAAAGAACTTTACGATCGGTACAAACACTTGAACGTCTACCCAAGAGAGTACCAAATCACATCCGAAGAGGACTTATTACTCACCGAGTACTTCGATCACATGTATATTGGATTTGCATCCATAATTTTATATGGCGAATTTAACATGGATATGATAGTCACTCTAATGAAGTTTATATCATCTTTAAATTTCCGAGGTAATCAGTTGTGGAATTCCCTGATACTTTACGGTAAGACTGGTGCGGGAAAAAACATACTTTCAGATACTCTTTTGAAGCTACAAAACACGGGTATCCCAAGCCATCTCACGTTGAATTCGGCCAAGATCCCACACAATGATCACGATCCCCTATCAGGTGCCCTGAGTCACAACACGTGTGTATTCATCGACGAGTTGGACTCATTCAATGCCAGCTGCTTCAAAGTATTTTGTATCATGGGATGTATGCCCACAAGGTTCATGTACTCAAACAAGACGGTCGAATTGCCGATAACTGCTAAACCTATAATTACCCGACAGAAAATGCTTTCGGTCGTGGACACGGCCGTGATGGGTCGATTACTTCCCATCATGAGTAGTTTCCAATACGTTCAGTTCAATCCCAATAACCCGCTAGTCAACCGCTTGCTCGACAAGGTGGAACTTAGTAATCACAGCAAAGCGACCCTTCTATTGGGCAGCATATTATTGACTCGGCGTGTACCAGAATTTACACCAGGACAAGATATTTTGGGAATTCACCTTCTCAATACGACGTCAGTAATCAGTTTGCTTTTTTACAAAACAAACAGGCCTGTTTCCATGACCAAGCCTTTGTACGTCGATTCAAAATATCAAGAATGCGTGTTGAATTCACACATCACACATTCTTTTCGATGGTAAAGGTACACGTGGACAACGAAAAGTTGTCGGAAAGGCGGCTAAAGGAATTTACGCAAATGTGGTACGTAAATAATAAAAGTTTATTTCCCGAAACCAAATTTAATGATTTTTACCAGGAAGTCTGCGACGAATTAGAGATACATTTTGATAAATGTGATAGAACCTACAATATTCTATTGTCTCCTCCAAAAATGTAATACATTTGTAAATTAAAAAAAAATAAATAATTTGATTTTAAAATATTACAATTTCCTGTATATTCTTGCCAATGAGTGGTTAGTTATTGGTAGCTGTAAAACACACACACACATGTGTGTGTGTATATATATATATTTATTGACTAGAGTCTTTTTTCCAGATTTCTCTGCCATGAAGGAAAACTTTGAAGAGGGGAAGGGAGGGTAAATGTAATAGTGCACTCTGATTGTTTATTGAAAGTCTGTGTTGGGGAATATGCCACTAGCTAGAGAAGTGTATTCTTTCACTTGCTCGATATTTATGCGGGAAATATGAAAACTGAATTGACAACTTCTGTTAAAAACAAAAACCGCTACATCGTACGGCATAAAACATTTTGTCAAACGACCAGCTCATAATTTGGCATGCTCAATCAAGAGTAACCGTGAACACACTATACCAAATGCAAGCGACTTTCAATGTGTTCACGTTACCATAAAATCAGATACAACAGGACACATAATCACTTCTCCAAATTCACTATTCATGAATGCGATACAAGCTCAGATAGAAAAGATTGGAGAAATGGATACCTCATTTGATACGAGCTTTTTACAACGTGTTTGACCATTCCAACAAAATGCACACTTTATTTTACTCGCCAAACAGTTTCTTAAATTCTGTTTGGTTGAATGAATTCAAACACTTTATTCAACTTCAAAGAGACAGGGGATTCCTGAAAGCAATGTAATTAATAAAAAAATAAATTTTTTTTAATAAATAAAATTTATTTAAAAAATAATATAATTATAAAAAAATTACACATATAAAAATATAAGAGGTTACAAATATAAAAAATAAAATATTACATGTATAAAACAACATATAAAAACATCTATAAAATTAACATTTAACAGAGGGTATAAATTTACAGTGGGAATTTGGATCCATCGTGTTAGGATATATAATTTTAGTGTAGGATTTTAATTTAAAAAAAAATCATCCATACTTTTGGAAATTATGCAGTTGAAACACTTCTCTTCCAACCATACACCCCCTACACAGCTCGAATTTCGCTAAGAGCTGTGGTTGGGGTTGTATAGTTATTGGGTGTGTGGGGGGTGAGGAGGGAACTGCTTCTGCTGCTGGGTCTGTGGCTGGGTGGGGGACAGCCGCTGAAGCTGCTGCTGCCCAGTGAGAGGCTCCTGTGACTAGGCGGGGGACAGCCGCTGAAGCTGCTGCTGCCAGGTGAGAGGTTCCTGTGGCTAGGTGGGGGACAGCCGCTGAAGCTGCTGCTGCCGGGTGAGAGGTTCCTGTGGCTAGGCGGGGGACAGCCGCTGCTGCTGCCGGGTGAGAGGTTCCTGTGGCTAGGTGGGGGACAGCCACTGAAGCTGCTGCTGCCGGGTGAGAGGTTCCTGTGGCTAGGCGGGGGACAGCCACTGAAGCTGCTGCTGCCGGGTGAGAGGCTCCTGTGGCTAGGTGGGGGACAGTCGCTGAAGCTGCTGCTGCTGGGTGAGAGGCTCCTGTGGCTAGGTGGGGGACAGTCGCTGAAGCTGCTGCTGCCCGGAGAGAGGCTCCTGTGGCTAGGTGGGGGACAGCCATTGAAGCTGCTGCTGCCCGGCGAGAGGCTCCTGTGGCTAGGCGGGGGACAGCCGCTGAAGCTGCTGCTGCCGGGTGAGAGGCTCCTGTGGCTAGGCGGGGGACAACCGCTGAAGCTGCTGCTGCCGGGTGAGAGGCTCCTGTGGCTGGGTGGGGGACAGCCGCTGAAGCTGCTGCTGGGTGAGGTACAGCTGGGCAAGAGACTCCTGTGGCTAGACGAGGGACTTCCGCTGGAGTTGTAAGAGGAGCCACTGTATAGTTGATATAGTGGCTTTCCGTATCCTCTTTCTCACCCTTTTCCCCAAAATTGGCTGGTGATCGTGCTGTGGAAAAAAAAGAAACATATTACAATCTGTTTTACCCTAAAATTAAACAAAAAAAAATGCTCTAAAGTCAAACAAACATTTACCCTTAAGCTTTTGTTTCTTTGGCTTCTAAGGAAAGCAGACATTTTACTTTTTTTTTTTTTTTTACAAAATGTACACGTGTGTAATATTACACTGACAATGCTTTCGTGATTTTTTACTCTTTCTTTTCAATGAAATTCTATATTTGTGTCATTCTTCCTGAAACTCTTTACACTCCGTAAGAAACTCCTTTCCTATTATATTTTTAACCTCTAACATTTTTTCCAATTCTTCCTTTGCTTCTGTATATTTTTATAATAGTAATTGTTTTTCCTTTGTTGTACTATGGTGCATTAAAAACCTATCATAAATATTTCTAAATTTTCCCCCCGATTTCTCAAATAATCCATATTACTCTACCTTATTCGCTCCAGTAACCTTATCCATCCTTGCAAATATAAAAAATTAGCCGCTGCTATCTTTACAGTCCTATATTTGCTATACCTAGCACACTGAATCTAGACCAAAGTGCGTGGTGTTTATATATGCACCGAGTAAATTTTTTGTTTTGTATTTCAGGGTAGTGGGGAGGGATAACTCTATAAGTGAGTTTTTTTCTTTTTTATTCCATGCACTCGTATATTCATGTTTCTTTTTCTTCTAATCAGTGTATCTGATATGCACTCACTCGCTCAAAGTCGTGACTAGAGTTCGTGCATGGGCAGGTGAGGCGACTGGCATACATTACTCAACTTGGCCTCATTATTATGCGAGAATTATCTCTTTGCAGAAATTATTTTTTACGATGCAAAAAGGAGGTTCCCTCCATGTTTCCCCTCCCCTCTAACAACAAATTTTTATTTTGTCTCCTAGTGTCCTGGGTTGGAGCCAGAGTAATTTTTTCTCCTAGTTTCCTGGTAACAGCCAGAGTATTTTTTTCACCAAGTGTTCCAATCGAAGCCAGAGTATATAAGCAGTGAACTTAGCGACAAACAACATCAGCCATCAGCCGATGGCCAACCAACTGTGCATTGTATGTAGTGGTTGCCAGTGGCCGAGATGCCAATCTTCGAAGCCAATGATGTTGCAAAATTCATAACATAGACATCATGCCCTGACAACGAAAATGGCTGAAGGGTTAAGTATTATGTAAGCACACATATAAGCAAAGCACTGCATGCATCACTGCACACACCACAGTTGGCACTGCATGCACCACACACACAATTGTTAGCACCACAGTTAGTACCTAAAACACCACAGTTAGCACTGCATTCACCGCAGTTATCGCCACACACACTGCAGTTAGCACCACCTGCATCACAGTTAGTACCATATGCACCACAGTTAGCACCAAACGAACTGCAGTTAGCACAGCACACACTACAGTTAGCACCGCAGTTAGCACTACAAGTCCCTCAGTTAGCACCGAATGCACCACAGTTAGCACCGAATGCACCACAGTTAGCACTGTAATCATCACCAAATCCATAACATAGACATCCCCGAGATGACGAGAGGGGTTATAGTCGTCAAATTCATAACATAGTCATCATCCCCGATGACGAGAGGGTTACACAGGACCAAGTATAGTTAGCTGTAATATCCGAACTACATAAGATATAGTTGTAAAATTCATAACGCAGGCATCACATCCAACGTCTACCTATCAGTATAGTTGGTTGTATTTTCCGAAGCATTTAAGATATAGCCGACAAATTCATAGCATAGATATAAGCTACCATAACGAGAAGGATCACAAGGTCAAGTATGCCCTAAGCACACTTATAAGCATAGTGGGCTGTAATTTTCGAACTGTTTAAGATATACACTCAAAATTCATAACACAGGCATCAGCTCCGACATCGAAAAGAAACATGGGGTCAAGTATGTCCTAAGCATACTTATAAGCATAGTCGGCTACTATTTTTGAACCGTTTAAGGGACTGGTAGATATGTATGTACATCACGAACATCAATTAACACTCTGTGTATATTGCACGAGCATCGAGTGCTGTACATTATGTTCGGTGGGGAAAAAAAAATCACCATTGTAAAGTGTGCAAACGATAAGGTCATCACTATTACTACACAGCGATGCAAAAAGATATAAAAAACCATGATGTTAAGGAAACTAGTTATAGGCATTTACCAATCATCACATATGTCGAACATTGTGCGAGGTGTTAGATGCCACTACTCAAGTCCGAATGATCCTGACTGGTATCATAGAATAGCAAACTACTTCCTTACAAACCCAAGTGAAACTTATCCTGCAAATTCAGAGTACAACTAACACTTAAAACACTAGCAGCAGACCATGACCGACCCGGCCGTCGCTGCGCGACCAAATAACATCGTGAGAATATGTAAGGCAGGCTAACAAGCGAACGACTGGCAACACAGTTACCGTTCAGGTCTAGCCAAGTAGAAGGGATGGCACAGAATACTAGTCGAGAGATGTGTTATAACTCCAGGGTAGTAGACAAGCCCGAATTATTCATGCGCTTTTCCATTACCAGAGGAATTCACTTATCCAGTATAGCTGAACAGATTATTACGTTGTAAATAGATGTCAGTTTAAGTGCTGGAACTATAAGCACATACCTACATTTAAACCATTAGTCACACAAAAGTGATGCTGCTGCTACGTGCTGATGTGAACAGTTATTAAAGCAAAGTAGTTATAGTCATTTAACAACCTGTGTATATTGCACAAGCATCGGACATTATGTTAGGCGAAAAAAAAAATTATTGTTAAGTGTGGGAACAATAAGGATAACACACTGATACAAACAGATATAAAATAGTTATATGCACATATCAGCCATTGAAATCGCTTATTACGCATGCGCCAGGTGCTGTACGCTATGTTAAAAGATGCTAGACAAGGCCAGACCGTCCTGGTCAGTACAACAGAATAGCAAACACCTATATGAATCGAGTGAAACGAAACCGTCAGATTCAACCATCACTAGCAGCACAACACACACGTCCTGTCCAGCATTGAGCGATCGATTAATCTGTAATACATCACTATAAAAGAAAATGGTACATGTACTTATTTTGCATATGTATAATTTAAACCACTAGAGACACTGTCGCTACACGCTGAGACAAACAGATGTATAAAAAATCATAAGAGTAAATAGCTATAAGGATTTAACAATCTGCACGACCATTGGACACCGTACATCACGTTAGTCTAAATAAAAAAAAAACATAACATTGCTGAACACTGATGCAAACATATGAAAAACATAATGTAAAGGAAAATAGATATTAACAGTTACCAACCAGCAAAATCACATATTACACACATGCATCGGGTGCTGTATACTGCATTAAAAGATTCCAGACAAGACCAGACCGCCCTGGTCTGTATATCACCCTCTGCACGAACCGAGTGAAACGAAACCATCAAAGTCAGTCAACACTCACATCACTAGCAGCAGAACACGACGGCCGATGCTGCCAACATTGTGCTATCAACTAGCCAAGATGGTCGATCAGCGATGCGAGCACCGTGCAACTCTTACCAAGTCGAAGGGATGGTACAGAACACCAGGCGAGAGAGAGAGAGAAAGAGAGATAGATAGAGAGAGATAGAGAGAAAGAGAGAGATGTGTGTCAGGCTACAGACCAGTCGTGTCACACAAGCACTTCCCTTTACGAGAGGAATTCAGTGCAAAGTAACAATTTATTTCGTTTTAAACATTATCTATACATGTACTTATTTGTATATATGTCATTTGTAGCATACGAAACAATGTGTATTTTAACTATTAGTTGTGCAAGAGAGAGACGACACTGCTATGCACTGTGGCAAATAGATTTAAAAGCAAAATAGTTATGCAATATGCATTTGATGGTAAATGGATATGAGTATCAGGCACTGTACGTAGGCGAAAAAAATACCATTGCAAAGTGTGGAAATGATAAGGGCATTAGTGCTACAAACTATTATAAGAACTTACCAACCATTGTAATAACATATTACACACACGTGTCCCTTTACGAGATGAATTCAGTACAAGCTAACCATTTATTTCGTTTTAAATACATTAAACTGTATGTATTAAAATGTGTCTAAAATAGCTCTTCGAATAAAGTGGTGTTGGTAGAGGATAATGCTTCTGTCCACCCTACTCACTTTCAGGTCTACATAAGCAGTTCGTACCAACACACATCGATCCGAATTGCTTTTTCTCTCGCCGAGAAGAAATAATGAAAATGACCACATACTGTTCTAGCGGTCAAAATTTTTTATTGGTATATGGAAAGATGAAATCACTTACAACACTCGACATAGATACCATGCATACATACCTGCCTAAAGAATTTCTTCTCGTGCGACACAAAACAAAATCCGCCCCTACCTACCTATCTACCACAGAATGAAGATATTCTTAAATATCTAGAATGTTGCCAAGGTAGTGAAATCCTTACATATATGACACATCCCATGAGCATGTGTAGGACATAACGAGAGCGAGCAGCAAAGAAAAAAAGCAAGGCACCTTCAACATGGAAAGATGAACGAGTGTAAAGAAGTTAAAAGGGCAACTTTGCAAGCCAGACAGCGAACGAGTGGATAAGGTAACATATTTCCATCCA
The DNA here is from genome assembly GCA_029891345.1 of Dryococelus australis. NCBI lineage: Eukaryota > Metazoa > Arthropoda > Insecta > Phasmatodea > Phasmatidae > Dryococelus > Dryococelus australis. The sequence continues at coordinate 90,216,479 of CM057006.1, read as the reverse complement.
ACAACCATGCAGACATATGCATCACAGCCAGCAAGCATCTACTGAGCCAACACCATGGCAAGCAACACAAACTAGCATACAATATTATCAGTATACAAAATTATCATTATGTAAAACAGACGTATGTTCGTCGATGTGGGTGACGATGGCGGAAAACAGGTCACGTATTACAGCGATCGTGCACTCTATTACTATATGAAGATGGAATCATCAGTCGATGATTTACCATTTATAACACCACCTACACTATCGTCAGCAAGTGTCACTGCAATGTTACTTTTTTACTAACAGAAGTATTACACACCTGCCAATGTGTTAACTACAGCGTGGTATATGCGAATACATAGCGCTTGAATGCTCACAACCAGAAATTATGTACGAAAGAACATGTATAATTTTGTGTTATGACAAGTCTGTAAAATAAAGGCAAAGTCCATAAATTAATTCCCATTTAAATTAACCTATGATGATATTAGTTTCACCTCCATCGCACAGACTTAAAACATTTACACATAACAAGGAAAAAAATTACCAGATTTTGTGTGAAAGAGAATTAATATTTTTGCGAGTCTCGAACTCAGACTCCTCTACGCCTTACCTCACCTTAGAAGATTAGTTGATTCTATTTATAGTCAGTTCATAAACAGACAGAAAATAATATGCAATGTTAAATGTACATATGCAAAATATATACATGTAAATGACCCATGCATCAATTACACACATACATTTAAACTATGTATGTACATACTCTGCTTTTAGTATGCGCAAAACATATATAAAAAAAAGAGGAGGTTTACCTGATGTAGCTGTTGGAGATGACTTGGAGACTGCGAGTTTCACTACCGATGCGAACTCGACGAATGCATAGACCACAATAATCGTTCTGCCTATTCGTACACGGTATACATTAGCGACCAAGAAAGCAACACGGCACTTATACCCTGACAGATGTTCGGAGACAGTGCACCATCCTTACGAATAAGGGATTGTAGGTTCGGTTCTCCTGAATGAAAGAGAGACAAAGGAAGAAAGAACGAAGGAAGAGAGCATGAGAGAAAAAAGGTGGAATGTAAAAGAAAGAAAACTTGGGAGGACACCGAGGTAACCCCCGACGATGGAATGCAAGAACAGGAAGTGAAAACAAAGATGGATACTGACGGAGACGTACAAAACCAAATTCGGAATCAAAAACCAAATTTGAGATCGAAAACCGAAGGTCAAAGTCAAGGTCATACTGGCTGACAAGATGGCTGCCGCCAGCCTTGCTGCAGGCTGCACCAGATCTGTCCTTTTACTACTACTATATCCATGTTTAATAGGTGGGGATTGTCATACAAAATAAGTATTGCTCCTCCACCCCCCACCCCCTTCCCCGAAAACTAGATGTCGGCGCCTATGACTCTAAGTCTTCTTAAAAATACATTTCTGTGTTTCGGTTACTTTCATAGCTTCCATATGGACTCAGTTTACAAATTATATGGCAGAAAATTAAGTAAGTTAATCTTCAATACAATAGATGAAACGAAAGCTCTAAAGTTAATGTGCTTACCCGGCACTTTATGCAGTGTTTTCTAAAGAGCTGACTTTACTGGAGGCACAAAAACACAATTAGTCCATACCCGATTGGAAGCTACTCATGAAAATCAACCTTTGAAAAAAACCTCTAGGCAAAACATGTCATCCTGTTTTTTCAATAACCTGTATTCCACATATGGTTAACTTTGGAGTACTGCATTATTGAATGAATGAAACTTTACCTTAATATGTTCTATAACTTGTAATATTTATTTCTTTTTAAATATGAATTAACAACAGCGAGAGCAGCGACGTGTTGGCAACGGCCGGTAAGAAATAGTTCGCAGTTAAAATATTATCTTAACCTAGTTTTTTAGTATACTATTTGTAAATTAAACATTTAGGTAGCCCCGATGACAACACATCTAATTTTTACAGTTTAAAATAACAGTAGACCTGTAATGGCACAGTGTTGTTTTATCGAACGAGGGCAACTATGAAGGAACTGTCTGCTGAGCGAGGCTAGGCGCTCTCTCTCTCTCTCTGTCTTTGTCTCTTTCACACTCGGGAAGTTTCACTTCTCTAGTACGTGGAAAAATGGTACAAGTTTTCAATTTTAGCATATTTCACACTTATTACAGCAAAATAATGATTTTGAATTTGTAATTTACAACTGAAAAAAGATTTTAATGCTTGAATACTTATTTTAATATATTTAGATATGATGGCAGGGCAGAAACAAAGTGAAGTTGGCAGACGTGGCAAGCCGTGACATGGCGTGTGGCTGTTTTACCAAACGCAGCGTAAATTGTACTTACTCCGAAAAATACTTCAAATTACATCACGTTTGTAGACGTTGTGTTTTTTAAACCTACCTAAGCAAGTTACGATGTTGTGATAAATCTATGTTTCCGCGCTAGTAATAAAAATACTGTTACGGTGTGTTTCGTTAACCGCTGCGTGTGAAATAGCGTGGCGTGACTGTTTGGTGATAGTTACGCTGCATCTGTGTGTGCGTGATTTCAAATATTTGATGTGAACAATTTATACGCTGTAAATGTGAACTGTTTTTATGACGAAGTTATTTATTTACATCCACGTATGTTTATTTATCACAATGTTGGACCTTTGCCCTGGGTGTTTGAAACACAGTCGTGTAACGTGATTTACCACCAGTCCCAACAAAATAACCAAGCCCAGCCCCAATAAATTTCAATAAACCTAATACACAGTAAGTAGCAATAAATATAGATATGAGTTGAATAAAAGTTACGGTAGGCTTATAGCGGTGAACATGCACTCAAATATTTTAAGGTTCTATAACAAAATATGAGCGACACGAGTTGCGTGCTTGATTTTAATGTTGCTTTTTCGTTGGACTGCATTCCTTCGTTATTCGAACTGAGGCCGTCCTTTTAAAGAAATAACCCAACACATATCGATAACAAAAGGTTAAATACTACAGTTCATTACCCCGCAGTTGTAACAGTGTTTAACACAGTCCCGGCAAAATATTAACATGCATTACGTGTAATGTACTATGTCGTGGAAAACAAATATAATGTAATGTAACCGTAAGAACTATCGTTAATTCAGGCATTTTTAAAACGTCATAAAGCTGACCTAAATAAGGTTATAGGCCTAAACTCTGAATATTCGTACGAAATAGACCTAAGACAGAATTCTTTGAAAAGCTGTGAACAGTAGACAACACATTTGGCAGGTATAAAAGTAGGTCTCATTTCAATGTTTATTTTTAGGTGTAGCGAAAGTATACGAACACATGTACACACACAATGGCATATAAACATTGATTTTGACAGATGCTGCATGGCAGTCACATGGCAATGTTTGTTTACAATTGGCGGAAGGATACGAAACGGGCCTGCAAGTAGATATTTAGCAGGGCTCCGAGAAAGTTGCTTCCAATGGGGAATGGACTTATAGGTACGTATAAAAAAATTGTATATGCAAACAATTAAGTTAAGTGATATATTGCCAAGTATAATTAATATTTTTAGCATAGTTCATAAATTTTATTTGACTGCTTTAAGAATCATCTTTCCGGAAATTGTAGCATAGTGATGTTTTTAATTCAGTCACTAAATAGCTTAATTATGTTTCGTATACTTCGTAACAAATTCTGTCTGCAATGAATAAGATAATTTTTTCCCCCTGAAAAATCATATGTCGGTCACTAATAATTTATACAATCACTTCTCGTGATAGAATCAACTGAATGCTTCAAATATACGCTATGTTTACTGACTGGTACTTCCTATGGACGAACCATTTATTACGTATTTATCGATAAAGAGTTCCTTCCTGTCAATAATTATTACATGTATACAAGGTACGTGTAGAATTCATTCAACAAACGCACTGAAAACAGAACTAACCGCATATATTTATTTATTAAGCGTTGTGTAAAACGGCATTCTATCGCCATTCGGCCGTCTGATCGACACGATGGTGCTCTTCTAAAGTGAGTGATGTGTAACAAGGTACTATAAGCTGTTTACGGTAAAGTGAGCACTTTTATTGGCCATTCCAACAGGCATTAACCACTAATAAATATATCTTATTACAGCCTCAGGCTTAAAATTTCGAATGTGGTAAATGTATTCATTGTGTTTATTGGTCACATTGCAATTTTTATATTAAAAATCAGCAGGAAGATGGAAATCGGATGAAAGGATAAATTTGGAATGGTCTTAAAAAGTGCTCACTTTATCGTGAACAGCTTATAGTAACATTTATAGAAGGATATTTTACAGCCTTACTACTTCAATAAACCGCAAACTCGAGAGGTGGACCGGGCAGTGGAATCGTTGTTAAAGAAATGAGCGTGTCCGCTACGTTTAGTAATAAATAGGGAATATAAACATGTTTTACAACTCATAAAATCAATACCGCAAAACGCATGTAAATGTGCTATTGAGGGAACTATAAATGATTCATGTAAATTGCGTGGTAGGGAGGTTTCATTGTCGTGCTCTCAGTATATGTTTTTATATGCGCTCGGTACCCCACGTGATGAATATATTTCAACTTTGTGACAAAGTGATGTGAAGAACACAAGTATAATTGTAAACAGTTGCAAATCGTACGAGAGAACTTGGTTTTTATGATGATTTGGTGCATACTTGTATACATCGCTAACATTTTGGTATTCAACAGCCTGGTATTTCATACCTCTTGTTCAGGTAAAGAGGATAGGTGATGGGGGATTACCAGGAATAACTAAAGCTCTTCACCTGCCCTCTGCAAATGTACCATTATGTGAGTATGGCACTTTGCTGTGGTATGTATTGTCTCATCATTTGTCTCCTCACACACACCTCACTCACATCAGCCTTGACCTCCGACCAAGGAGGGTGCAACTTGCTTTTTCTTGTTGTATACGACACATAGCTTCACAGCACACACCCTGGTACACTGTGGTCGGCCTGGAAACAGGTCAACTCGAGCCTAGGCCCTAATGGGTCAGCGGCCACAGTGGGCAGCACCGATTTAGGCACTTTCTTAACAACACTTTCTCGCCAGTTTCACACACCACATCGAGAGTCGCTCCACACAGAACCTCCCCCACCCCATCGCGGGTCATGGCGGCGGGTGGGGAACCGACTGAGCCGTCATGGATGACAGGAACTGGCCAATACAGTTTGCAGTACCTCAGAGAAAACAAGAGATGGATTGAGCTTGCAAAGAGACGACCGAACAACCAATCTGTGTCCGACATCTTTCCCCAGGGCATCCCAGACCACATCGATCTCCTCCTAGCCACTCTCTCGGCTCCAACAACACCAACACTCAGCACACCAACTTCCTCCCAACCAACAACACCGGTGGCAGGAAATGAGAAAATGGAACTGGAAACTGACTTCCAGGTGGTTAAAAGAAAATGGGACAGAACATCCACAGTACCCAAGAAACAAACCACACAGGAGAACAAGCGTCTCCATTCTGTGTCGTACGAGGCACAAACCAACAACATCCCTATTCAAAATAGGTTCTCTCTGTTACAAGAGGTCACAGAAAAAACCTCTACAGTAAACAACCCCAGCTCTTCAAGCATTCCCACCCACCAAACACAACCGGCTGCACCTCAAACAAAATCAAAAAGACAAAACCAGTTCAGATTAGTGGTTCCTGACGCCACTAAATACAATTTACTCATACATAAATTGAGAGCAATTAGTAGGGACGGGGTCTCCCTTCTCCCCACTGCTCAGGGAACACAAATCCTTACCAAAAATTCTGAATTCTACACAACTGCTCGCACAATGCTCGAAGCAAATTACATTAATTACTTCACTTTTTGCCAAGCTTCCGAACTCCCACAAAAAGTAATTTTTGATCTCCATCCCACAACTGAGATAACTGACATCAAGGCAGATCTGGAATGCGCCGGTTACACAATCCAGCACATCTACCAGTTTAAAAAACGAATCCCAGACCACACAGACCCGAACAAGTTCACGTTGGAGCCGCAACGATTTTTCTGTGTTACGGCGGCGCAGAACACTGCTCTCCCTCCTCTGCTCTCGGTCACAAGGATAAACATGACTGTTGTGCATCCACAACAATATCAGAAACGGCCGACAGACGTGGCACAATGTCGTAATTGTCTAGCCCTAGGCCACACAAGAAACCATTGTTCAATGCCAACAAAATGCCCACACTGCGCCGGCCCTCACCCCGAGAGTGCCTGCAACATGAATTAAATAAATTCCAAGCCAACATGCAGCAACTGCACAGGCGACCCACACGGCCCTTTCGAAAGCCTGCCCCAAGTTCTTGGACTTGGTGCAGAAGAGAACTGCTGCTGCGAAAGTCAAACCAACTTTTGTAAAACAACCTCCAGCCCTGTCCAGGTTCATGGTCAGGACAATACAACCAGACAAATCGTATTCGCAGGCACTCTCTGCGCCTATTCACAACACAGCTCCCACACTTGACACCCCAGTAACAACAAACACACCACCTCAATCCCGCCCTCGCCAGCGAAATTCGCCAGGAGAGATGCGAGGCGCTATACAGAATTGACATGTATTCATGGAATTCCTTAGAGCATGCGACTTCACCTCACTCATGGCACATTTCCACCCCTACATCCTCGAACTACGCAGTGTCACAGAACAACAAGAGAGAACCTGGCTACTCCTCGAAGCCATGGCGTCATTTGCGGCCCCCTAGCCCGTCAACTAGGCCCGCAAAAACCGCTGTCCCCTACTCTGTACTGGAGCGACTCCGAAACACATTACATAAATATTAATCACTATGACGAGCGACAAAATCGCGAATATTTTCTAGTCACAACCAACTGATTGCAGCTCATATTTTTGCATTGTTAAACAGAATCTTTTCTGCCCTCAGCAAAAACTGTAATTACTTTAATAAAATAATTGATTAATTGATATTACTGACCACCTAGATACTTCAAACTTCCTTAAAAATAATAAATTTACTTAAAAATTATTTGATTATTGCAGTGAACAGCACCTGATTTTTCAGTTTATTATATAGCCTTTTAAATGGCCAGAAACTAACATTTAAAGTTTTGCAGTACTAATTATATATTTAAAATGATTAAATAACATTAATTATAACATATTTTAATATTCTTTTTATTTGAGACGGAAAAATTAAACTGTTGACGGTAAAATAACGACCATGCTGCCATCTCTTGAGCAACTTCGTAAGCCCCGCCCCTACAAATTCTCTCGGCCAATCAAAGCCCTCTGGCCAATATTACAGCCTAGCTTCACTCACGCGACGCGTTTTCCTGGCTCTGCTTTCGTATTTTACAAGTTTGAATAATAAATAACACGGAATATTGTTCAAAACTACTTAAAAAATATTAATTCACGCCTTCAGCGCAAATATATAGCCCGATTTCATCGAAATTAAGCCCCGAAACTGGCCGGAATTTTCCGATCGATCCGCGACAAAAATCGACCACTTTTAACAAAACTATTTGGCGCCAGCATCGCGCCAGCCATATCGCTCTCAGACATACACGAGTTAACATGTTTTACATGACTTACTACCCTTTTAGTCGCTCGTCACTGTACATTCAGACATACATTTACTCACAAATTAGCTTATTTAACGTTCTTTAACAATAAATCACTAGATATGAGGTAAAATACTGAAACAACTACACTGAATTAAATTCTCGCGCAACTTAAATTCACCACTACAATACACAAATAATTAATTTAATTATAATAATCCTTACCACTTCAGTCATGGGAAAGCTACTTACATCGATAAATTAACTTCATTTGGCTAATAACCTCCGCTTTTTATACCAAACTGTCGCCAGCTCTCTCGCAGGGAGCTCGTGACAGTACTTCACAAGTCCTGGACTTCAAATTCCGCGCTGATAAATTAAATTAACTTCACCACTCTCTTTTATCCCGTACAGGCGGGGAAAAGAGAGTAACATGCAGCTATGGAAACAGCTCCCAGGCGCTACCCTGGGAATCCTGTAAAACAATGTTTGCTCTGCAGCATTAAATATTTTTGATGGGTGTGGAGGGGGGAGGGGGTTAGCTTCTCCTCGCCTCCACAAGCTAACTGATAACTGTCTGGGTGGCCAAGGTCCCTCACAAGGGTCCGATCCACCCCCGCGCTGAGGGAGTAGCGTCCCAGTGATGTAAAACCGGCGGTCATCATTAGTCTAATTGTCGACCTGCTTCGGAGCTATTGTACCAATCTTACAGTTTCTGACTCGCCTTTGGACCCGTCATGGTAAGCTGAAGTTGACTTTGTTCGTTTACTTTTTGCATCACTTACTAGCAATTGGCACAGTGCATTTAACTTACAGAATTAATGGCTAGTATATAATTGTATAGTGTCCACTGTTTATTACATACAGACATTTCAAATGAAACACGTTAAAGCTATTGAAGTTCCCTTATTCACAATATTATGTGTTGTAAATTGGATTTACATAATATTTACTTGTGCAACCATCTCCGAATCACGAACTTCCGAAATTTAAGCGTTTCACCTCACTTTTCCCGCACTGGATACGCCTAAGGATCTAATTTCGAATAGCTCTGTATATTTCTGTGATGAGAGATACCAATAAAATATAACACTGAAGGGCATACATACACACACATTATATATATATATATATATATATATATATATGCAAAAACACGCCCGCGTGCACACACACACATACGCACACCAACTGACTAAATTTAAAAATAATACCGGAAAACTTCACATGCATATCCGTTACGAATGAGAATAAATATACACGTATACAATCTATAAGAATGGTTCCTAAGAGTGCTACAGATCTGTACTAAATTGGAAAGATTCCCGAAAGCATTACAAATTTTGTAAATGACCTTCGGGAAGAAGTGTAGTTGAAGGAATGTCTGAGAGCACTGCGAAACCCGTCGCTGCCATTTACTGTATACACTTGTCATAGAAAAAAATAAGGGTTGTGACCGTAAAGTCACTTACACTTTCGTGGTCGCAGAACCGTATTTATTATCTATTTAGGAATTCATAATCTGCCAGTCCAATAACCGGAAAGTGTTATTGTGTGCTTGTGCCTTTAACAATAAAATTTACGACGAAACTTTTGAAACCAATAGACAATTGCGCGTGATAGGTGAGAAACACCTATATACCTGACATGACTAACTGGTAATGTAATGTACATTACGCTAATATAACAATCCATAATTCTAATCCGACTATAAATATTTTAACAATTACATGCAAACTAATTAACTGGTATCACTGTACAGTATTATGAATGGTATGGTAATATTCACAAATCGAGATATAAAAACAGGCATACTAGTAATAACTCAGTTAATCGACACCTTAAAAATAATACAAAGGAAAATTCTAAAGATCTACATATGAAACTTTGCACAATGATAAATGGTTCCTCGGTGCTGATAAAATAGAGTTCCTACCAGGTGGGAGTATCCGAGTTGGCAATTACACGGTCCGTGGAACCCCCGGACTATACGAACTTCTATTTCGCAAGGAGCCCAGGGACTTTACAGAACCTGACCTCCCGGAATACAAGACTTTGCTCGAACTCACGCACGTACTTTACCAAGAAAATTATCCAGAGATCGGTGTTTTTAAAGACGAAGATCACGAAAAAATCGACATTCTCGCAGACCTCTTCAGCGGCCTAGCACTGAAAAGCGGCGAAGGCCTGAAGAAGATAGACGGCAAGAACATTGACTACGTATTATTGGACGATCCGAACGAGCTGGTGGATAGGCTGCAGCTACTGCTGGCTTCGCAAAGTGTTGGAAATTACTCCCACGCCAACGAGATAGTTTCAATCCTCGAAGAGCTCAAGGAGGCGGGCAACATACAAGGAGTCTATTGCACATCGCCAGCTTCAAGGTTCGATAAGGCGCTGAAATATCATAACGGAAGGGGCGCACTTCAAATGGTGGTGTTTCCCTAGCCGCTTCAATTCCTGGGTCGTAGAAGCGTACATAGAGTGGTGAACCTCGAAGGAGATTAATAAACTTGTATATTTTATTTCGTGGACAAGTTTTATCTAAAAAATATACACTGTAGATTATTAAAAAAAAAAAAAACTCCAGCTTTATACATAAGGAATATTTTTAATAAAATGATAATTTAAATCAAAATACTCGCATTTAAAAAAAAAAAAAAAACAAATAAAGTTAATACTTTGCAGGAATAGGCAATGTCACAATCCGGTACAGGCCGATAGCAGGTGGCAAAATGATACTACATATGTGTTGTGAATCGACTCCAATATGGAGGGGGTCGAACGGATATGAGTAATTAGTCAATAGAAGAGATTGGTGGGGGTCGACAGCACAACCTATACTTTAAATACATAAACAAATATGGCTGTAACCTGGTCATACATAGGTGATGTAAATATATGAAATCTAATAATGGTACAGTAGCATATAAACCAAGATGACTACCGCCATAAAGTATAAACAAATGAGAACGAAAAAATCAAGATGGTGGAATAAGTATAGTGAGGGGTGTGGAGGTGAGGGAGTCAGTCGTCTACTAGAGTGGAATAGAGGTGAGTAATTTGTGGTGCTGGGGGACCTTCGGAAATGTATTTTTTTTTAATTACAAGTTTTTAAATAACTGACTAATATTTTTAAAAATAATTTTTACTAACTAATATTTAATAATACATTTTTGTGAATTTTTCGTTTTTTTTTTTTTTTTTTTTGCATTTCTAAGGACAAAGGTTAAGGTCAAAGTAATATGTCCTGCTCTCCTGACCCCTGGGCCACTGATCCCGGTCACTTGGGTCGCTGATCACTTTTCACCTGTGTGACCCTGGGTCATTAATGCCTCTCGCCTGCCTCGGGAACAATTTGATTTTTTTTGGTGATTTTTTAACCAATAAAGGGCCATTTTTAAGGAAAAAGGGAAAAAAGATGGCGGAAGTTGGCGTAATCCTACTAATCAGACTTAACCCATTATCACCCTTCTTAGTCCGCGTATGCACTCTCAGAAGAAGCCATTCCTGAATGTCTATGTTTCTGCGTTCTGCAATTTGAGCTGTAAGCTTTAATGACTCAGCCGAGACACTTCGTTTTGTCTATAGGTATTTGTATTTAACAGCGACATAGTTTAAGAATTAGTCATCATGTTGTAAATCATGTGTGCACAGTTTGGTACACCTGTTCAGTCTCTCGTATGAGTGAAATTTCTGTGATTAACTTTGTTTTGTAGTGACATTTTCACTTGTATGTATTAAAAGTAACTGCTACGAGCATACCGTAAATTTCCAGGTATTGTAAGATATTTGATTTGTTTTTCTTTTAGGATGCGAGGACGTTTATGGGTTTCCAATTTTTTGGAGGCTCGATGCTGTTAAGATTAGGCCAGTTTATTGAGTCCGGCCTGGGCATGGCGGTGAAAACCCAGAGAAACCGTAAGTAGACTTAAAAGTCAACATACAATTTTCATAACATTGAGCGTACGACAATCTGCATTACATTTATTGAATTTGACGAAGACTATCGCAGGGCACGTGAATACTTGCCTAAACATGGTTCGTCGCTAGAACCTCTTCCAGAGATATTTGACAATAATAGGAGTCTATGGAACTAAAAATGACTCATATTACAATCGCAGGCACAATATGTTAAGGTGGTCACCCGGGTGGAGTTTTACGTGCCCGTGGCCTACAAGCGCGGAGGCGTTAAGGGTGTTAAATTGATAAAATGTAGAAATTAATTTTTGGCACTTGAAGTGTTTTCTCATTGTAATATGAAACCACGATATGAAAAATGCAATTAATTGGTTGAAAATAAATTTTCAATAACAAATGAAATAACTATATAATTTTTAAATTTACATCGTTCTTCATATACATTAGAATACAGCTTGAAATCAGCGTTAAAGTCATTAGAATATCATGAAGATATCTTCTTGGAATTTGGTCATGTGGTTCGTCCGTATTTAAATTTTTACTTTTGAGAGAAAACTTGTAATCAAAACAAACAGAAGTTAAACGCAGGTGAACCAGCAGTATTTTTTCCTCGAGTTTTTGTTATCGAGGTCATTCAAGGTCATGGGGTCAAAGTCGAGATAGTCTGCATCTAACATGATTGCGTTAGTCTTTAATGTATTATGCTTGCTGACTTTTATGTATTTTTCTCGAGTTTTGGTTTTCAAGATCATGGGGTTAAGATCAAGTTCAGGGGTCTGGGGTCATGGGTCACAGGTTAAAGTTCAATTACTAATGGGCATTGGCTTCCAAAATGGCAAGATAAGTGATTTATATCAAGATGGTGGTCACCTACCAAAATGGCGGTCTCCAGTATGAACAAATGACGAACGAAAAATCAAGATGGCGGAATGAGTATAGGTGACGGGAGTGGGTGCGAGGGAGTCAGTCGTCTGCTGGGGATGGAACGATTGTGATTAATGGTGGTGCTGGGAAATGTAATTAAAAAAAAAATGTATATGTTTTTAAGATAGTTTTAAATAATTTTTTATTATTTTTAATGATTTTATTTTAATAATACATTTGGCAAGATTTTTTCAATAATTTGGAATTTTTTTATTTTTGTTTTTTATGGTCAAAGGTCAAGGTCGCGTGGCAAAGGTCATGGTCATTGGCTTTCATATGGCAGATTGGTGATATATACCAATATATTGGCCGCCTACCAAGATGGCTTGATGAGTATGGGCTAGAGGTGACCTCTGGAAAATTTAAGTTATTTTAAATACTTTTTAAAAATAATTTTTGTAATATTTTAAAGTAATTTTTAATAATAAATTTGTTGGGATTTTTCGTGATTTTTTTAATTATTTGGATTTTTTGGGCCAAAGGTACATAGGTCCTGCTCTCCTGACCCCTGTCTCCTTTCTAACCCTGGGTCATTGATCCCGGTCTTCTTTCTGACCCTGGGTCATTGATCCCTGACACCTGGGTCGCTGATCCCTGACAACATTTCTGGTAAAAAATGGGTTGTTTCTGAGGATCTTTTTAATATTTTTAAAAATAATTTTCCATAATTTTTTTACAATTTTCTAAAATTTTTAAAGGTATTTTTTTTTTGTGTTTTTTGAGGTCAAAGGTCCTCGGTATCAAAATCAAGGTCACATAGGTGGGGAATGAAAGGTCAGTGACATCCAAGATGGTAGTGGGGTGACGTAACAAGATTCTGGCGGCCGGCTCCATGCCCTTGGCCGTCAAACGCCTATTCCATGCTACTATTAGGAGAGTGGGGAAAAAAAGGGGGGGGAGGGTTGTAAAAACTTGTTTACCTCTGGAAAAGGAACCGACGAACGTTACCTTTCACCAACCAAGGCTTCCCAATGCAAAAATCAAGAGCTATCCCAACAGCAATCGAGGCCATATAGACGTCGTGGGAGAGAAGTAAGCTTGTCATTACACCACCGTGGCACTTCCTAAATTTTATAATGCAGAAAAATACACAACCCAGCTTTACGTATCATTGCTATACACACAGGGCGTCTAGAGATGGGTAACTATAAATGTAATTTGAAATATTTTTGGTAGCAGGCATACATTATCACCTGCATATGTATACGTTTATCAACAGCTCTTGAAGAGTATGTCACACTGCATACACGTTTATAAACCACAACTTATTAATGCCAATTTATCCCTTTAATTATTTATACGTGCTTTTGAAGGAATTCCTCTTTTTGTATACGTGTGATTGCTTAGTTGTTGGTAATTTTCAGGTTCATGGGAACCCACAGGACTGATCTTGTTCACTGGAACCAAGAAGGAATGAAACTCGTAGTGAACCGCTTGCAGCGGTAGTTGGCCTAAAATAATAAAGAACAATCTTATAGAGTTTTGTAATTATTGTTTCCTTTCTTAATAAGTACAAATAACGTGAATTATGATCACAGACTTCTAAGAAGTTTACCATGGGGAAAAGGGAGTATATTAGCATTATCTTAAACATTTACCTACTGTTCTCACAGAAAATAATACACGTTGGCAAACCGGAATGTGACACCAAATTGAGTTGAGGTGAGAGGTTTGTGTCGCTCTTAACACCAATTATCAGCAGAACCTATGTGAGGGAGGGTGAAATATGGTAGATATGGAGCAGTGCAGAAATGCAAGAGTGGCCGAGCGGGGAAAACGGGAGATCCTCGGGGAAAACGGGTGGGCAAGCACAATCGACTAGCACAAATTATCACATACAACGATTGTGGGATTTACTCCGCCGGGAATCCAATTCACATCGTATTAGTGGCAGGCATATGTTCTTTTTATTTGCCAAGATAGGCAACACACACGCTCTAAAGACACATAGAGTACTTAAAAAAAGTTGCATGCTGGCATTTGCAACTTATGTAATAGAATTTGTGAGCATATGGAGGAGTATGCTTAAACTCTTTAAGTTCAATAGTTCTCGGCAATGTGTGCATAAACCTCAAAATAGTTACCAATTTTATGTAGTACATTAAACACCCACGGAAATGTACACATTTTTACGTAACATTTCAATGTGTCAATATAATGCTATCGTTTGTACTCTAATCTCATTACTAGAGAGATATATTTAGGCATAACCTTACTACTGCGATTTTCTATACAAACCTACTAATAAACCATTGCTGTATAATAAATACGCAGGAACAAGAAAATAACGATACAAATGTTTTCCGTACATGTTTGTGCGTGAGACCTTCGATTCGTTTACTGAAAACCAGCACATATCCATACCTGTCAACACTTACATGTTGCCATTAGTAGCCCATTTTCCGAATTAATCCTACGGTCTTATAATTTGTAGACAATTCAGGGTACCTGTTTTTTATTTTCAAGTGCATCTTTGATAATACTTGAAAGTTTGTGTACCATGATATTAAATGTATAACGTAAATGAATGCCGAGGATATATTACTTCAACCTATGTAGTGATGTGATTGCTATGAACGAAATATGAATATTTGTTGACCGCAAATGACACAATGTGGTACAAATCATTTACTGCAGTTTTCCCCAAGTTTGTTGGTAGAGTTCGTATCCAACCTTTTTAATGTAGCAGTTCTTGTGCGTGTGTATATAATGTTGTTATATCCTCAACCAGGTTGCCCTTGGGAAAGTACGGACTCGAGGTGTAAAACTACCACATGTCCTTAAAAAATGTAGACTGAAAATATTGGGCATTGCCCGCTAATAACTCCACAGGAGCACCGAAAATTTTCCAAACCTCCTGTTCAAAAGCCTCAACGATGGTTGGGGCTTTCATATTTTTCAACGGAATCAAAATCACAAACTTTGTAAAGGTGTCAAGAAGTATCAACAAACTCACATTCCCTCTCTTAGATCTAACCAGTGTTCCAAACATGTCCAGATGGACAACATGCCAAGAATAATAAGTTTCTTATATATGCACCTGGCCAAAATTTGTCTGTGAAGCCTGCTTACATCGCTAACATCCATTGCACTTTCTTACATACTGTGGGACATCCTGCCTCAAACTTGGCCAAGCAAAATGCACAGAAATTTTTGTCAATAGTTTTATTTATTCCTAAATGACCGCCATATAGAGAATTGTGAAAATAACACAATAACATTTGCCCCAAGGTTTCCGAAACAACCAACTTTTTGGCATGGCCAGTTTTCCCAGAAAATACAGTAAACTTTCTTTTCTAAGTACGAACATTGAAGCTCGAACTCAAGTCCCATTTTATTTGTCTGCGCCAGGAATCAGCGTTCTGAACTTCACAGAGCTGGACAAAAAAATTCAAGCGGAAACTCCTGTATTAACCAAGAGAACCTGGCATATCTACGAGGGAAAGGGTCCTTGTGTATTGTTCGGTTCATCAACATATGATTTACTACAAACCTGTATTTATCACTATCTTCTTCCGGACTAAAAATTCTGGGGAGCAATATCTCTGAACGCCTTGAGTTTAGGAAGGGGACACCTAAAATGACAATCCCGAACAGGCACATCATCCAGCAAAGTAAACGTGTAAGGGAGACATTTTCCAATTTTAGGAATGATGACATCTTCAAACTCCTGTCTAAGTTGTTTCAAAGTGTCATCAAAATAATTAACATTTATAACGGCAATTTGAGAACTATCAGTTTTCATACAATTAAACTGAGTAAACTCCCCAGATTACAAACACAATTAGGTGCTGGGAGTGAAGCCAAAAGATAGCGTAAAATCTGGTATGAAGTAAAAATTCTAAGCCTAAAATAAGCTTATGATTCAACACAGGCGAAATCCAAAATTTAAAATTCCATGACAAACTGCCAATTTTAAAATGTACCTTCACTAGTTAAGAGGCAGTCAACACGTCTCCATTTGCAATGCACATTTTTAATCCCAGAGAGAGTAGCACACACTCCTTAAAAATAACTTTCGTTTTAATCAAGTGTGTAACAAACTGCCAGCTGGAAATGTATAGCACAAGTATCAATAAAAGTGGGGAACAGGCTGACACTACAAGCGTCCTGCACACACACATAGCATGCAGACTTTTCTTTACAAATGAGCGGGGACAGAGAATCCCGCACTCATTCTCATCCGTCACTAGTTTCCCAAACCCGTACAAGAAACATGCACATGCCCCGTTGCTCCACATTGGAAGCACTTTCTATCCTTTCACGCTACACATGGCTTTATACAATAATGACTCAAATGTCCCAGCTGAGCACAATTACTACAACGTACATTATTATTACACTCAGCATCTACAGTAGTATCCTCGGTTTCGCCAACGGATAATTGATTTTCCGATCAAGCTTCCCCTGTACGACACCTACATTTTGGTTAGAGTGAATACCTCGGCCTCGTGCACACAATCTGACACTACTCCCTCTTTATAACTAATTACCACATAAAACACTAATCGTAACTCTAATTATACCTCGAACTACTAATTCACCTATATTTAAACCTATTGCTAGAACTAACCACAAGCCAATACAACCAGATAGCACAACAGACGAAGCAGACATGGCCGAAGCTACACCACTAAGAGCAGGTATGGGACAAACTTCATCAAAAATCTCAGAAGGCTACGGTTACTACAGGTCACCCACTACGACTTCAAATTTCCTATCAAAATCTATGGGAATATTTCACGGGAAATATGTCAATCAATATTGGTGGTACTTTGCTTCGGCGTTAAACATCATACCGTACAGAAACTTAGGCTTTTGGTTAAGTACAGTCAAACAAAATCCCAAAAACTACATACAAAAAGCATTCTTTGACGCAATGACAGAACAAGCAATTGGCATCAAATTCTATAATTTCAGGTTCAGTATCCACAATCAAGCCACAACCAGACAACGCCTCCTCACACAAGGATCCACCTCCACAACAACTTGGGACTTCGAATCAAGTCAAAATCTCATTATACTGCATGGCGACAGATCTGTACATAATATTGAATATGACGTAGAAGATTGTAACCCACCCTTCGTAGTCAACCCAAACAAAGACGTCATGGCATCAGACGTAGAAGAAGACTACTTCACGTACGAGGCACTCGCGGTCGGCAACACAAAACATATACATATAGACACATTCAACCCACCAAATGGCCAATACTACAAATTAGACAACATACCAAAACAAGAAAACGACTATTATGTCGCAATCCCCATCATTACGGGAACATCAAAAAACAATGACACATTCTTCAATGAACTACAAACGAGCAACTGGAGCACATATGCAATGAGACACAAACAAAATAATCAATTACTAGCCTTAGCTTGTCCTGAAATACCTAATGAGTCAGGCCACATAAAATTTCAGTACCGGCTCAGATTTGAAAAATACATTGGGTTCGACTACAGAAACATTAAAAAAATTAAAAAAGAAAATCCAAAAACATAATAAAATAAAGAAAAAAAAAATGACGGAAAAGGCGATAATATACCTACAGGGGAAGGTCTGCCAAAAATAGACCTAATGCGCCAAAGAGGTTACCTCCAGGGTGGTGTGGAAATGCCTCAAAGTTCCCTATTGACATCACATCCTTACATCACAAAAACAGAAAGGGCCATATCCCCATCGAATAACCTGATGAACTATACGCAAGCAAAAGGATGGGCTCGCGAGACCATCCTGTTCTTGTATGGTCTGCCAAAACTATTAGTTTCGATGTTCACCAAACATCAATGAGTTTTGGCCACCATATGTAACTTCTAGCAAATGCTTTTGAACGTACCATGCTATCATGTGAGGCACTGAGCAGAAGCAATATCTCATTCCACATCACCTCTGGAATAACAACTCTAGTGCCCCAGAGAAGGCAATCTTGGTATATAGACAATTCTACACGTCTGTTCCAATAGGGTCGGACCTCTTTATTAGGCAGTTTTTCTGGCCACCCATGCAGTACAAAATACTTCACTTGTCTCAGTATGTTATCCTTCTCTGTCAAGGCCACCAAGTGTGCATTTAGGGGTGCTTCTGACCTCCCTCTATCATGAGCACTTCTGTTGCGGTGGACACATCCATGGTGGGTACTGGTACTGGCAGTCTGCTTAGAGCATCCGTATGTCCTATGTTGTTGCCAGGCTCGTAGACCAGCTGAAAATCATACATGCCCAATTGCAAACACCAACGGAGCATCCTGGGGGGGGGAAAGGATATCAGGAGTGGGTCAAACAACTGCAGCAAGGGCTTATGATCAGTGATCACAGTAAACGGTCGACTGACCAAGTACTGACGAAATTAGGTGATTCCAAGCATTAATGCTAAAGCTTCCTTATCTATTTGGGCATAGTTACGCTCTGCTTTATGTAGGACCCGTGAAGCAAAAGCTACATGCCTTTCTTCCCCATTATCCATGATGTGAGCTAAGACAGCCCTGACTCCAAACTCCGAAGTATTACAGGTCATCACCACAGCTCTTTTGGGATCATAATGGACCAGCACCATGCTTGCCTGCAGGAGTTCTTTACCTTTCTGAAACGCTACTTCAGGTTGCTGGTCCCATGTCCATAATGCCTCGTCGTCCAACAACCGATGTAGAGGTTCCAGTACGGTTGCTTTGTCACGCAAATACCTCTCGTAGAAATTCAAGAGCCCAAGGAATGCTTGCAAATCAATTTTGTTTTGTGGCATTGGTGTTTTGTGTATTGCCTCGACTTTGATGCGGGAGGTATCTATCCAACATAGGAGAATCAGGTACCCTAAATATTTCACTTTTGTGGCTGCAAACACACATTTGGTCTTCTTTATTCCAAGTCCAGCAATGACCTCGTGTATTCTTGCCCAATGTTCCTCCTTACTTGAGCCAACCACCAGAACATCATCTAACAATACTACAACACCTGGTAAACCCCATTGGACGTACCACTGTACCATACGCCTTCTCCTTCACCTCACAGCTGACTCCCTTCAGCACCCTTCCCAAATATAAATAAATATATATATATAAATAAATAAATATATATATATAAATAAATAAATAAATATATATATATAAATAAATAAATATATATATATATATATATATAAATCTATTTTTTATCTTATTTTAGCTACACTAATAATTGGGTAACAAATTTTGACTCAATTCAAAGAACATTCATTGGACAAAAACCAAATATTAACTATAGTTGCTATGAAAACTTGTCATATGGAAACAAAGACATTAGGTAATTTAATAGGTTATTGTTTATCTTTAAAAGGCACCTTTTATTTATGTTAAATTGCAATATTATGACAACTCTTGCGTTATGGAAATTTATTCTTGTCCCAATGTCACACATAAATAACACGTCACAGTTTAAAAAATTAAAAATATGAAATTCCGCTAATTACTATTACAACTCGTTTGACACTTGTTAGCCTGCTCATTCAGAATAAACACAATTGTTTACATTAAATCAGAATACTATAACACAAAAATCATTGCATTACACATTTTTAATCTTCTTTCACTTGTCACGCAAACATTATTACTATTTTAAAAATATAAAACGCAAAACTGCGTTAATTACAACTCATTTGACACTTGCTAGTCTATGTATGTTTACATTCGGAATAAACCAAATTGTTTTCATTAAATGGAATACTATAACCAAAAATAATTGCATTACACAAATTCATTCTTCTTTTAATTACCACGCAAAAAATATTACAGTTTAAGAAATATAAAACATGAAATTACCATCATTTTTACATGTATGACACTTGCTGTGCATGTATTATGGGAGAAACCCCGATTGTTTTGGGTCCTGCTTCTGCTATTACTATTTCTACTGGAACTTTTTTTGGAGTGATGTGGCGTACAGTCTTTGGACCCCCGGCCAGTAAACCCGATCATTCACGTCCAGGAAGGACTATCAAACTACATAGAAGGAATAGGGAACTATTAGTAGAGGCCGATCAACCAGGTAGCAAAGGCCCTGAATCAGAGAAACAAGGGCAGGTAGGTCCGGCCACCACGGAACCCGGGGAAAAACCGGCATCCCCAACACCTAGATGTCAATGGAATGGTGTAGGAGAAAACGAGAAAGTAGTTGACTAATTAGTAGAAGATTATGACATAATACTGAAGAATAGGACAAAGGAAAAGGTACTCCCAAAGTACGTAAAGCAGAATATAACTCTTCCCGAGAGCCCCCTTTAGGGCATTCTAACACATAATGCGCTATGTCACCTACTGGAGACCCACATATACAAGCCGGACTGGAAACAATATGTGCAAATGCGCCGGAGAGGCATTATGTCCATTGTGTAGTCGTAGAGAAATCACAGCCTCCCGTCGGGAGACTGTGCACCCACCAGGGCCACAGAACATACCCTCGGGATGGAGAGAGGAATACAATCTGCCCTTCATCTGCAAATACCTACTCGAGCTTCACTAAGCGTACACAAAACGACTGAGTGTCCAGACCTATCTTTATGACTGTGAACATGATGAGATGATTAAAGGTCCGAATAGTTTCAAAAAGTACATGACTAGTACACATCACTGCTAGTTCGCAAATGTATATACTTAACAAGTATACACTGAGAATTCAGAAACTGCCTGTACGACATTTTTTCTCGCCCATGTTTATTGTTTTTCTTTATTGTAATGAATATTATGGTTTGACAAGTCCAAGTTTATTTTGTTCAGTAATATTGTACATCATGCCTAGCAGCACAACCTTATAGGAAATGTCAATAAATATTGTATAAAAATACTTATTAGCATAAAGTAAAAATACAATTATGTATCTAGTAGTACAAATACATACTACCGCATAGTGCATTGTCATCAAGTCCGCACATATGACAAGATAGGTTTTAAGTGTGAATAACAACTATTCAATAGAAGACCTTACTCAGCAGAAGATATTTAATATGTTTCGTAAAGTTATTTAAGTTTATTGAGGTTATCGACTCTGGTAGCTTATTGTATATATGTATTCCTTTCAACTCAATAGGTACTACTTCTATTGTACAAATTTGTCTGGTGATAATATACTCTATAGGTACTTGTTTATATTCCTTGTGGAATAGTAATGGAAATCAAAATTTGTTAAGATATTAGTTTTTGTTTGAGTGAATAAATTAATAAGTTCAAAAATGTAGATTGATGTGAATGATAATTGTAATTTTTGAAATGAAGGCCTGCAAATTGTATTATACCTATTTACTTTAGAGGTTATTCTAATGACACTTTTTCTAGCTACAAATATTTTCTTAGCATAGTTGCATATCCCCAAAATAATACACCATATGTTAATGCATTGCTCAAGCCATGATACACTGGTTTAAGGTATAGGGGTTGTAATAATTCTACTAGTATGTGCTATGCATAACTTTTTTATTTGGCTGTATTATTATTATTTGCCATATTTAGGGTAATGGAATATTTACAAAATAGTTATTAAATTAATTTGCAACATAGAGTGGTCCCGATATAATTTTATTGTTTCAAGATAACTGTATTTTTATATTTCCGCTATACTGAAACTTCAAATTATTTGTTTTTTTAATGTTCCAAATGATCCACTTAAAGAGCGAAGTGGTAATCTGCAATACTGTAAAGTAATTTCGAGTGGAAATCTGGACAAGCAGTATGTGAAAAACACTTCGCACCAGAAAATATTACGTAAAAAGGTACTTAAAGATAGCAGCGGAGCAGTTATGGCCAAAGTAATTTTGTAATTAGTAACATTACAAATTTTTCTTAGTCTCATTCCTGTAAAAAATTTTTGTAAAAATTTTAATCCATAAATGGATATCGCAAGGAAATTGTGGTGTACAAATGTAAACATAACATCAGAAAATCCTGAAAATCAAAGTCAAACTCCAGAAGACTGATGACATTCAAATCTGCACCAATTAGCTTTCCGAGTACAGCAAAGTGAGTGCAAGGGGCGGGGGTGTGCTTCATGTGTGCGTTAAATATCCAAACATGAAAATACCCTTAAAATACATACATAAAAACAAATCCCTTAAAATTGTGTATAGCAATAATACAGAATTACACTGGAACCCACTAACATAGGCGGATGGCACCTAATTCAAGTTGCGCGGGTCGCGTGACCTCTCCAACATCTTTCTCCTCTCTCGTAGATTAAGTTTGAAAAATACCACAAGGGCGAAATAAATTATTTAAGCGGAAGCATAATGCTGGGGAAATGTCTGGCAAAACGTACACAAGCAAAGGTTGACCGGTAAACTAAATTCACTATGGAAACCTATATCAGTGGACAAAAGTTGTAGTGCGCACATGACAGTGTCTTACCTCGCCAGCTCCCTATGACAGACTGTCCAAAGGCAAGTGTTGCAGGGATATACCATGGCCGCCTATGGGGTTCACATAAGCGGAAGTGCTATGCACACTGAGAAAAATATTTATTCTTTGAAAAATAAAAGTGGCACATTAAATTTAATATGTTTTACATTTTTATAATTTTCTTAAGGATTTTTCATAGTAATTCAGCATCTCTTTATTACGGCGTTCACACCGGAATATCAGTGTTCTTCATCTTGGTGCCACGGGCATTTTGAATTTTATAATCAAAAATTTTTACAACACACACTTAAAAATATTATTGATGTGAGAGTTCAAAATTATTGGCCTCTTTGCGCACGTGCATGGACACATGACACATGCGTGATGAGCGCCATCATGGGCTCTAGCGCTGCTGGCTGTTAGCCGGCACCAACTACACAAACTAAAATAAAAAGTACCCCAGAAACGACTAAATTTTACACTTCGAAAAAATTATTGTGAGAAACACAGTGCACAATCATGACATAAAAGTACAATGAAAATATTTCCACCACATCTATTTAAAAATTTTCTGAATTAATAAGTAAACAATAATGGTTTCCCAAAAATCTACTTATGAGGTAATTTTTTATAAAATTTTCTGCAATCTGCAGGAACAAAACGTTTCAAATCTTGAAGATGAGAAAACTTCTGCTTAGTTATTTCAAGTCTTTGGGAGCATCTTCCCAAAGAGTAAAAAATGGGGACTATGAGCTTCCACATCTTTACAACCAGTCTGAAGTGAGCCGTAACTTAAAGATCTGTGGAGTTGGAGTATACTTCAGTGCCACAACATCTATTACTAGAGGATTCCCTTTTTCGTTACTTGGTCTGATAGAAGAATAGTATTTCACTTTAGTGAAGTCCTTAGAAAAAAAATCCATATCATGTGAAATACCTGAAGCACAGTTTTTTTAACTTTCTCACAGGCCTGAATGTTTATTTATTTACATTCCACCTTGAGCCCATTTTGTAGCAAAGCTACAGGGCTCTATGGAACGTGTGTGTGTGTGTGTGCGTGCATATATATATATATACACACACACATATACATATATAATGATACATGTTCAACATATTCAACACACAAGTAATAGACAAAAAATAATAATTACAATAATCCCAAGAAATAGAGAAAAGTACGTACAAAACCATTGCCAATAAATTTATATACGCATGTGACATTCTAATATTACAGTTTAACAATGAAGTCAAATAGTAACAATAATAATAAAACAATGAACGGTACAGAAATACGAACAGCATTGTTGTCAGTATTTGTTAATAAGACGATTATTAACAATGAAACTAGCAATACAACTGATTCCAATAACCATAACACACGTAATAAAGAACACACAGACCCTCGTATCACGTTGACATATCACATAATAAACAGTCATAGACTAAACTAACTTGAAGAACACTCTTGTTTACAAAACCAAGTTATGGTATTACTATTGCATAATAGACATGTGATAGTAGTAATTTATTAGGCATAACATGAAACAAGATATACACATATATTAGATACAACTGCTGAAAAAATTAATACTATTGTTAAAGACGTAATAATTACTGGACAATTTAGAAATTCTTCAAGAGAATAAAAAGCATTTGTTAGCAAATTGTTTTTTACTTTACTTTTAAATGCTTTGTTATTATATTTGCTTAATTATTTGATTTCAGAAGGAAGTTTATTAAATAATTTAGTGGCCATATAGTATATACCCTCCTGATACATGGATAAAATATTTGCTGGGTAGTGAAAATTATTCTGGGTCCTAGTACAATGTGAGTGAATTGTTGAATTTACCTGAAAGGCAAGGTCAAGCGAGAACTTTAAATGTTTTAAATACGTAATGGCCTACAAGTCTTCTACTCCACTATCCTGAGGTCTTTCTTCTGTATGACAAATACTTTTTTAGCATCAGTACAGTTCCCCTATAGTAAGATTCCATATTTCATAACCGAGTGGAAGTTTGTAAAATACATTATTTTTAAAGCAGTACCATCAAGTTTGTTGTTGATACTCCTGAGAGGATAACAAGCACTGCTTAGTTTAGAAATTACTTTTTCAGTGTGGGTTTTCCAGTTTAGTTTTTCATTAATTTGGACACCTAGAAATTTTTTATTAGTCTGCTTTATTTCTTTATCTCTGCACAGCAGTTTTATATCTTTTGCATTATGTTTCAGGTTATGCAATTAATGAAATTTGTCTTATCAAGATTTACTGTAAGTTTGTTTGCACTGAACCAGTCATCCAAAGTTGTAAGTACAGGCTATATCTGTTAGTCGAGATACTGATTTATTTTTCATAAGTATGTTAGTATCGTCTGCGAAAAGGACAGTGACTGCCTATGTTCCAATAGTATTTGAGAGGTCATTATATATTAAGAAAAGTAAGGGGCCAAGAACAGAATCCTGTGGAACTCCATGATTTATAACACCAGTTGAAGAAGTTGTGTTATTTCCTGTCATTTTGCCGTTAATCACTACACTTTGGCTTCTAGAAGTCAGATATGATTCAAGTAGATTTTAAAACTGTTTGTTATTCCATAATATTGCAGTTTTTTTATTAGTAGTTCGGGATGTTTAGTTAATACTGTGTGATTTCTTAGGCATTTTGGTTGCTTCTTTGCTTTTGTGCATTCCATCACTTCCACTAAAAACCCAGCTACGAAATGACCAATTTCTAAAGCAGAATGTGGACATCTTGCACACATGATGACAAACTCCACTGACGTTTAGACAGTATTTGAAAGCAGACAATTTTCTTGGTGGATCTCCCGCAGATTTCTTTCTGCGGCGCTTAGGAGGTGATATTGAAACAAGGCTACATATATAAATTTTTTGCCAAACATAATCACAAAGTGCCTTTCTTTCTTCATCACTGACTTTACTGCAGCCTTGAACCTTAGCACATTCTGACGAGACACATCTCTCACCAATTTCTCTAGCTTGTTTCTTGATCGTGTACTTGTAATTTCCCGATTCACTTTTCTTAATACCCATGCAAGGCATTCCTTTCATGTGATTTTGTTGATTACTGTTTCTTTCCCAAGTGCATGGATTAGATTTTTTTTTGGAGGTTATTCACAAATCCCATTGTTGCTTTCAGGTACGGGTTTTAACTGCTGCATTTTCAATTGAATACATTTTATCAATGTCAAAATCAGTAAGTGTGTTAACAATACTTGGAAAGAAAATATCTGGTAGTGTAATTTCTACATTCTCGTCTATAGTGCCAACTAATTGAAAAACAGCTTTGCTTTCACTAACAGAAAGAGAAGCATGTCCTTCACGCACAGACAATGAAACTTCATTTTGAGGTCCATGATTTGAGTGATTTCATCTTGAGAACATTATCTGCGTCTATATGATTGGTCCCACAAACAAACATAATGCTGCTGACTTACTTGTAGTTTAACATTGGAGATGCAAGCAATTGTTTGATAAGCTTGTTTAGAGCACCATCTGCATTTCCCTCCATTTTTCACAATGAAATGAAAAGCAAAATGAGTATTGCAAACAGGTTAGTTACAACAATACGCCATTGACATTTAAAAATTAAAATAGAAATGAATATATATTTAATGCAGAGTTATACTTTTTAAAATTTAACTCGGCACAACAATATGCCATTCCTAAAACAAACTAAACATCCCCTCAAACTTTATGTCATATCTTTGTGCCACAATCTACGACAGTTTTACAAAATTAGCGAAACAAGTATGTTTTCCCAAAACTGAGAAGCAGAATGTAGCTATGAAATATAAGTTTAATTAAAGTATGAACTTACTTGGAATTAAGATTCATCTAGAACATTTTATCAGCTGTTCAACAATAACACAGCAAAAGTCATAGAGAAAGAATGACAGATTCCAGCGTCGCGTCATCAATCTTGCATGAAAAGTTTACACATACAAGGTTTAGGAAGTAAATTTTTTTTCCATTTACCTACATACAAGGTTTTCGAAAAGAATAGAATCATGGCTTTCTCATTTGCGCTGTTTTGGTATATTGACAAATGATTTTTTTCGTACCATTTCCACCATAAAACAACTTTTGTCAAATGTGACGTTTAAGAGGTTTTGGTATTTAGGTGACCAAGTGGAGGGTAATGTCTGGTAGTTGCCATTTTCATGGCCCATCGGGACTATAAGTGAAGTTATATGCCAAGGCCAATATTTGATTCTTACCCTTTCCTTGGTCCATCCAGTCTGTAATTTAAGTCACATATGGAGGGCAATAGCTGATTCTTACTCATTTATTGGTCCACTAGGGCTGTAATTAAAGACACATGGAGGGCAATATAAGATTCTCAATTCTTTCTTGGCCCATCGGGGCTGCAATTGAAGTCATATTCCTAGAACAATGTCCGATTCTTACGCCTTTCTTGGCCCATCAGGGCTGTAATAGAAGCCATATACCAAGGACAATATCTGATTCTCACTCCTTTCTTGCCCATTGGCTATACCAAAGACAATATCTGAATCTTACCCCTTTCTTGGCCCATTGGGCCTGTAATTATAGTCGCATATAGGGAGCAATATCTGATTCTTAACCCTTTATTGACCCACCTGGGCTGTAATTAAAGAGTCATATGGAGGGCAATAACTGATTATCACTCCTTTTGTCGCAATTGGGGCTGTAAATGAAGTCATATACCAAGGACAATATCTGATTCGTACTGGGGTGACTTTGTCCCACTTTCTTAATGATTTTACTTTGTGTTGAAAAATATGTAGTTCCTGCAATAGTGTTAGAATTTAAAACAAAAAATTAATTTAATGTTATTTTTTGCGAGGATTTTCATAGGTCGTATTATAAGTTTCGAGTTATGAGTGCCTTACAAATATTTTTGAAAACGTGGTACAAAGTCACCCGCACTTGGGGTGACTTAGTCCCGCACCCACAAACCTGCTTGATTCAAGCTTCACGTTGAGGGACAGGACAAAATGACATCTTTTAAATAGTTCCCAAACTCACTGCACATATAATTCTGTAAAATATCATTGTTAGAATAAAAAATTGAGTACTACCATGCATAGAAGAGTTGATTTAATAAACAAAACATATGAATATTATCTGTTAAAAACTAGTAACACCTATGAAGGCTTCAAAATTGAATATCATTGATTAGTTACATGTGGAAATCACTTTGATAACAAATCAAACATAGATGCCTAACTCTGAAATGTTGAAATAGTTATTTCTCTTACTAGAAACAGGTTTGGGAGTGTTCATTTTTGCACAATACAATCCCAGGAATATTGCATTTTATCTTCCTTGTCCGGCCAGTACATTTTCTTCCTTTTGGCCAACAATTCACAATGGGTCCAGCTTCATTTATTTCTTCAATTTGTCCTGGATAGTTTGAGGAATTATATGAGACAATTACAAAGTTGTCCACTTTATAGCCTAAAACACATGTTTTTTGACCACCCTCAGAACTGGCTGGGACATCCACATCACCGGAGTCTGTGAAATCCTCAGAGCACATGTCAGACTCTAAAATCATATCTGCATCAGATTCTTCTGAAGTTGTTTCCTCTTCATCTACAGCTACCACCATAGCACTGATTTCTTTCTTTTTACTGGCACTGCTGGTACCTTTCGACTGTCGTTCATCAGTTGATGTCTTTGGTGAGACATCCTGAACTGTAATGCTCTTACCAGGTGGAACATTGACCTTTCTTCTTTTCTGACGTATTAGTACCACCAATCATCTCTTTTTGTTTGGCTTCTAAGGAGGCTAGGAATGCTTCGCCAATGAATTCAGAGTTCATTTTGCCAGTACATTAGGAAGTCTGTGCAGCAAAATCTGTTTTTCTACAGGCACAAGTCCACATTTTTTGAATCCAGAAATTAAATGTTTTTGGTTTGGCTGGATTGCAAGGAGCAGTTCCTTCAGCAAAGCTGGAAGTTTCTCTTCGGGAATGGTGGGGTGTTTTGATCCATCTTCAGTGTCGTGCCACTTGGATAATACCAAACGCCAAGCCCGTTTCAATGGGCCAGCAAATGCAACATCCAAGGGTTGTGTTTTGTGGCTGGCGGGAGGCAAGCAAATAAATTTGATATTGCTTTGTTCACGTAAGTTCAAGATGTCTGTATTGATGTGTGATGATAAATTATCCCCAATCAACACTATTGGACCTTCCAAGTGTCTTGTGTGGGGTAGGAAACGTGTTGTGAACCAATCTTCAAAAACAACCGTGTCAAACCAACCGCTTTTTGTTTGGTTGTACCTGGCCCCTTCAGGTCCATGATCCTCCCACGTCAACCATATGTGGTCTGCCTTATAAACTATCTAAGGAGGCAGAAGTATGTTTACCCTCAGCACATTCCCACAGAACATTACAGAGGCGGATGATTTACTGTCATTACAAATGCACTCTAAATACTTAACACCCCTTTTACATATCGCTCTTTTGTTTCCTGGATCATTAGAAACATTAGTTTCATCATAGTTCAATATGTTTGAATTATGAACATTTTCCAGCTCTCTACCAAAATGTTCAACGCATGATTCTATTGATTCAGTTGTGATGCCAGCCCTAACTCTCTTCACATTTTGGCTGAATCACAATGTCACCTCAAGATGATGCTCTAAAAACCTTTTAACCCAATCATACCCTAGTGTATTATCTCTAAATTTTTCAATAGTAATCCCTTTATGCTGGAGATAATCTTTTACTATCATTCGGAAGACAGTTTCCGTAACTGGGAAACCAAAACTCCGACATCTTGACAAGATGCTTCACAAAAGATTCCTCTTCTACTTCAGAGAAAATATTCTGACCACCTGGTTTTTTAGTGTGGCTATTCTTCAGTTCATTTTTCAAAGTAGTAATAGGAATGTTGTACTTATCTGAAGCTTTTCTCTGGCATAATTTCCCAGACTTGACGTCATCCAGGCATCTTTCAAATATTTCTGCAGAGTAATTTGCATATCTTCTATGGCCCAGACGAGATCTGTATTTTTGTGCCATCATAATTCAGAATCTAAAACAGAAAAAAACAACACATTGATTACTTTTACATATGTTTTTGAACAAGTAATGACAATTAACAAACATCAATAACATAACCTCACATTGAGGTGACTTTGTCCCAAGGCAAAGTCACCCCAAATTGATCATAACAATGACAAATATTATTCATCTTTGGAGTAAGCATTTAACAATAATAATTTTTATTATTTATATTTATATACAGTAACTAGAATGAATAAGTAATGGAAAAATGTATTTACCAATAATAAGCTATTCTTTCATAATGCACCAGTCAAAAGTTATCCAAGGACGAAATTCATTATTTTCACAATGTTTTGTTTACAGCAATGTCACTAACCTAAAAAATCTAATTTCTTAAAAACACTTATTTGTATAATAACCAGAACTGCTACCTTACGGATACACAAGGAACTAACTGTGTTTCTCACAAAACTCAGGAAATGTGAGCATTTAATTTTTTTTCCCTGTTGTGAGACAAAATCACCCGCATAGGACAAAGCCATCCCAGTTGATGGTACCTCTTTCTTGGCCTATCAGGGCTGTAATTGCAGTTATATGCCAAGGACAAAATCCAATTTTCACCTCTTTCTTGGATCATCTGGTCTGTAATTTAAGTCATATGGAGGGCAATAGCTGGTCCTTATCCCTATAGTGGCCTACCGGGGCTGTAATTAAAACAAATATGAAGGGTAATATCTGATTCTCACTCCTTTCTTGGCCCATTGGGCCTGTAATTGACGTTATATAACAAGGACATATGATTATTCTTACCTCTTTCTTGGCCCATCAGGGCTTTATTTAAAGTCACATATAGAGGGCAATATCTGGTACTTGCCCTTTTCATTGCCCATCAGGGCTGTAATTGAAGTCATATACCAAGGACAATATAAGATTGTTACCCCTTTCTTGACTCATTGCGACTGTATTTGAAGTTACGTACGGTGGCCATATCTGGTACTTACCCTTTTAATGGCCCATCGGTGCTGTAATTGAATTCATATGCAAATGACAATATCTGTTTCTAACCTCTTTCTTGGCCATTGGGGCTGTATTTCAAGTCACACATGAATGGCAATATTATGTCTTTGCGTATAACTGTACTTAGCTTCCGGGTATCTCCCGGTAAACTGCCCCACTGTCCCAGGTTGTATGACTGAGGGCATCTGCATGACCTATTTGCTTCCCTAACCTGTACTTTATTTGATAGTAAACATTGCCAGCCACAGACTCCACCTCAACAGTCTCGGAGACAGAATATCCGGTGTTGGTTTTACCAGGTCCAGCAAGCATAACAGGGGTTTATGATCCGTAACAATTACAAAGTTCCGTGCTGTCATATTCCAGACTTGCCGCAGGAAGCGTTGAGGACTTTACCTCGTGGTTTGGCGCGGGATCCTACTTCTGCAGGGAATGAAGTTAGTAGTGAGTCATCTGCATTTTCTTCCAGTGTTGGTATACTTTCATTACTGTAGCAGTAGTTTCAAAAAGCTCATTTCGTATCTTTGGGCTGGTGTAATTGATTTTTTGGTTCAGCTTACTTTGGAATGAATAATATTTGGCAAACTGATAACAAAACTCTAGGATATTACCTCTACTGTCATAGTCTATACCTTCCCTATGGGCTCGAAAGGACATCCCTTGCTTACCCATTAACAAAAAATGTCATACAACTTCATTTATTCATGTGTTGCTTCTTTCTTTTGTGTTATGATTAAATCAGACACAGTCTTGTTCATGAGTTTATGAGCACCGTATTTTCAAAGAATTTTCTATGATTCCGTCAACTGGCTTAGGAATTCAATGCCTCAGTTAAATTTTTCCATTTATCAAAGCCACTTGTTATGCACTTCTTACATTGGTCCCACACACCCGAAACAAAAGAAGTGGAAAATTTTCTGCACACAAAATGGAATGTTGTCTCTTCTCACACTGTACTCAAGCCAAGGGTCAGTTTCATAGTGGTTCAATGAAAAGCTCTCGGGATATTTCCCATGTTGTGTTTTTGGGAAACTTGCAAGCTTAGGCAGGACGGGGGCCAGATTACAAAGCTCTTAAATCATCTGTTTCCTTGTCTTCCAGGTCCTCTGCCAGAGTAGAGGTTTGTGATGTGCACACATCATTGTGCTCTCAATTTTCAGAATTATCTATAGGTGAGCTGCTCTCTGTGTAGCACGCGACATATAATGTTGTTACATCTGCAGATATTTTCGTCATTTAGCATTCAGTCTGTTCTATGTAAAAAAAAAATAGAAAAACTTAATGTCACCAATGGCAGTCACAACTGGGACGTCATAGAACACACTGCTTAAAGGTTGTTCACAGTAATCTGAACATTTTCGAAACAAACCTTTCAAAAATAACCTCTGCCTACATTTGCATTGAGTATACAGTAAATATTAACTTGCATGCTCACAGTAAAGTTGGCAGAACATTTGGAGAAGTAGTTTGTCTTAATGTTTTAAAAAAGTGCAATGCATAAATTGGAGGTTATTCTGGAATAAATTTCCCTTGGTTATATTGATAAGACAGTAACCATAATGACACTTGATTATACATGTATATTCAGTTACATAAATTGACGAACATATATGTATTGAAACAAAACACAATGAGCAGAAAGAACAATTGAGTAAAGATTTCAAATATATTCAGTTAACAGAGAATCAACTAAGAAGATATTATATGTTCTTATTTTATCCAGTCCAAGGTGGACACAGATATAAACACTCAGAGATTACACAGCATCTCAAGTTTAGATTGCAATGTGTGTGTAATTGTCTTTCTGTTTCATTCTCTCTTTCCAGTGAACAAACGATATCCAATATTATCACTCTCCTGCTTCTGTGTGTGGTGTTGTCAAATATCCTACAGTTTTGAAATGAAAAATGCACCTTTCAAGCAAGCTCACAAACAGGTGTGTGTATAGAACCTTACCAGACCATTTTGGACCTAACGCCAACTTAATTTTTGCATATAATGTTAAATAAAATGACTATTACTTGATAATAAACAATACTTGCATGTGGAAAGGTTATGTTACTGTAGTGAAGGGATATTGGAGACGCAGAAGTTAGGAGGCCTGAGCAAGGACTAGGAGAGTGGCTAGTAAAACATGGTGGCCAATGGTGTGTACGACGGAACACTACATCATGTCAGGTGTTTTTCCAGTTGTAAAGACGCCGTCATTCGGGTGATTTGGCTTGCGTCGTGTTTGTAATTAATGCAAATTCTTTGTGTCTCGGGAATTGTCGGTAAATTCCCATTCTTTGTCCAAACCGCAGGGACGGACGGCGGGAAGCAGTGTCGCGCATCACAATAACGAGTGCAACGCAATTTCAGATTATGCCACCTGAAAACTTCACATTTCGAGCACCATCGGAATGGAACAAATGGATACGACAATTCAAAAGGTTCTGGATCGCATCAGGACTCTGCAAAAAATCAGATGAAGCTCAAGTAAACATGCTGCTCTGCTTTATGGGGCCCGGGGCAGACAACATTGTGGACTCAATCGCTTTGAAAGGTAGCATTGAGTCTTTTTTTTTAGTGAGCAAAAACGTTATTTACGTACGAGCTCGGTTTTCCAAACGCCGGCAACAAGATGGGGAATCGGCAGATGCGTTTATTAACAAAGTTTCACAATTAGCAGAGACTTGTGAATTGCAAGACCTGAAGGAAAGACTCGTAACAACAGTACTGGTTATTGGAGTGTCTGAAGATAGGCTATCAGAAGAGGCGCTATAAATGGACAGTGGACTGTCGATGGAGCAGGCGGTAAAAAAGATGAGACAGGCAGAAACAGTAAAAACAGCATCAGGCAGAGCTGCCGTCATCAGAAATGTCTATCGATGCAGTTCACAATAGTGGGTGGATACTCGTCGACTGCCAAGAATGGAGAATTCAGGAAAGTATTGATGCCTACAGTTTGCATGAAATACAAGCGAGACCTATTGGCCAAACACTGAAGCAGCAACTAGCCGATGCTCCAAGTGCAGAGTGACACCCTCGCACCCTTGGTACAAGTGCAGGAAGTGCTACAAAAAAGGCCACTATGAAAGGTGCTGCAGCTATGCAGCAGTACAAGAATTGGGAACGGCGAGAGCGCCTTCAGCTTCCAGCAGTAGAGGAATCACTGGCACAGTTAGAAGCAAAAATTCTTACAAAATTGGATGCTTCAAGT
The DNA here is from genome assembly GCA_029891345.1 of Dryococelus australis. Lineage (NCBI taxonomy): Eukaryota > Metazoa > Arthropoda > Insecta > Phasmatodea > Phasmatidae > Dryococelus > Dryococelus australis. The sequence goes on along the minus strand of CM057006.1, from coordinate 90,182,501 downwards.
GGATTTTGGCAAGTACCTTTGGCAAAAGAGTTTGCAATTGTGATTAATACAGAATCTCCCAAATGGTGTAAGAAATGTAATCACTTGCCATTTGGTATAAATTCAGGGTCAGGGCACTACCAACTGTTATGTCTCCCCTCCCTACCTCCTATCCTGACCACTGAACCAATAATAATTCAAGCACTCTATCAAGACTAAGTCGGGGGCGTAACTTTACTAGTTCACTTACGACTCAGGATTCATAACACAACTACTTTATTGAACATTAATTATATATAACATATAGGAAATTGATACAACACTTCACAAGTGAATATTTAAATGGATTATACTCAGATTTCAAATACTTACAAGCGGCTTGGTGCTCTTAAGTTACAATATAATGATGTTTAATTCGCTAGCCTTGCCAGTTAATATTAATAGTACTTAAGGGGCCAACGGGGTCTTGAAGAGAAACGTTGCGCCCTAACTGCTAGTTAGATTTATGCTCACCAATTAACACTGAGGTACCTCAGAGCTCCTCAAGGCCTCGATGTCGTGATGCTCAGGTTGCCAGCTCCGGCAACTAACGTTGTGGTACCTAAGCGTTGTCAAGTCACTGGAAGCGGGGGGTGGCATCTATGGCCGTTTTATATGCCTCGCCCAGTAGGTCAGCGTGGCGTGCTTACAACACTCTCTTAATCCATACCCCATCGTAGCTTAACTGGTCATTTCCACGTGGCCATTGAAGCTTAGGTAGTAACTTTTGTGGGCGGCTCTTTCTAGCTGCTACACTACCCCCAGAACAAAATAACAGACGTCCCGGCTGTGGCAGTAGAAGAGACAAGTAACCAAGTTGTACCATCCAAGGGTAGTGGTACTGATGTGGAGATAGGCCGAGGAGCTCAGGTCGGGGCGAACAATGGCGACGAATGGTGGTATTCGTGGTAATATTTAATAGCAGTGTCATAGCGGCAAGGCTAAATTTGAGACCTCGTCCAACAAAGAAATAACAATTAAGTAATAGCGAAAATCAGTTAAAGGGGAACAATTGCAAATGGCAAAGTAGGAAAATAGAATTGTGTAATCATTGGAATGACAATAAAATAATACATTATATGATACAAAGTTAAGGTGGCTACAGTAATCTTAAGTTACCTGAACACGTTGAGCAGCACGACCACAGAAAGGAAGGAGGTATGTCCAACGCCACGTTTAATGTCATAAAGAAAATATTAACCCCTTAACGCTAGACGATGGACATGGGTAGAGGAAGTTTTTGAAGGTGGCGCGTGCGTGGTGCGAGTGTGCTGAACAACGTGTCAGGATATGAACTATTAAAAACTTACAAGGTTGTTAGGATCCTGCTGGCTGAAATTGACTAAATGAAATACAATTGGGGAACGTTAAGTTCATTAGGGGAAAGTTAAAGAAATACACAAGGGAGAATTACCACAATCGAGAAGGGACTACCTATATGAAAGGTAGGCGGCACTCCAGAGGTTGGTAGTGCAGGATGGCTGCGCCGTCGTTTGTTTGGCGTGTGAGAGCAAGACTGACGGGGCATATTAAAGCCTGTAACTGGCGTGTGCTTTGTTTGTGGACGTGGGAAAAATACTTATTGACTTACACTTATACAACTAGTTCGGTTGGCTACTTACAGATAAGTACAAAATTTTTACACAAACATATTTTGATATAAAAATAAAAACCTCATGCGGTCATTACTGTGATGCAAAAAAAATAAAAATAAAAAATGGTGTTGCCATGTGTTTTGTAGATTTAAGATTAATAAACTGCTATAGGTGATAATTACAACAAAACTTAACCTAACGAATACATATCAAGTGGTGCGTTATTGAACAGAAAAATAATACATAGTAGTAAACAATACTTAATATATGTAAACAGTGGAAGGAGGCATACACTAACCTCTGAATAGATGCACGCGGCGTGTAGTGAAAGATTCATAACGTGTCATGGTTTATCAATAATTTAGGCAATAGTGTTCACTTGCAGCAGCACTGGTTTAGTATGGCAGGAGCTTGTACGCAGGCAGAGCATGAGTCAGAGTACCAGGGAGCACTTGTTAAGAGTTTCTTTGATTAATCGCTGTTCGTAGGACACATAGTTTACTGTAGTGCTATTTGTACACTTGAACACATAAAATACAAAAATTAACTCGTAGGTTCAAGAAATTGACAGTGTCATAAAATATAGGAAGAAGAGAATGAAGTTAACCACATAGAAACACATCTAGGAATAGTTTGATTTGGAGCCATTAGTACAAGTATGAAATAAGTGTAAACAATAGGAAATGCTTGAGAGCATAAGTTAATATACACAATGATACACGTAGCAAAAATTGCTCCTTAATGAATAACATAAGTAGAAAGTAATTGGAAACAATAATGTTACAATGCTTAAACTAGAAAAGTTAACAGTTATCTCTAATAGGCCTTTGGTTTTAGAATATATTTATTCATCATATGTACATACAATAAAGTTGGTGAAATATTACAAATACATAGAGTTAAACCTGCAGGTATGAGGAGGGGAAGGGAATAAAATAAAAATGTGTCCACACAACTAACACAATACTTAACATATACAGTTATAGATAATACCTTGAATATTAACCTAAAATAAACCTAGCTAAGACCACTATGGTTGGTCGTAATGAATAATTTTCAGCTGTGAGTGCAAGCACGGGAGTGCTATTTACGAAGCAGTTCCATGAGTATTAGAATCATATTGTATACCATAAAGGGAAAGGTAATTAAATGTAAAGAAAGTCATACTAAGCCATAAAACAGTGGCTGTTAGAAAAATACTTAAACACTCAATAAATTATGTACATAGACGCCTGTAGGCCTGAAGTAAATGTAATGGCAGTTGAATGCAGTTGAAAAGTAAACAAATAGTAATAATGTTTGTAACACCTCTGGCGGTGTTTTGCACTTACACCGTTATGAGAACTGGGTAATTAGAGATATCATACCAATGCAAGGAACACTATGAGTAATGAATTCACTCAGTTGCTGGCGTACACAGCTGGGAATGTAGGGAAAAAGGCATAACACTATCGTGTGGGCAACATAAGCATGACAGTAGCTTTAAGGGAGGGGTGTTGATACATGCTAGAAGTATAGATAATTTAACAAGTTTGACATATAATGAGAAGAGAGAAAAAATAAATATTAAGAGGATAGTTATAGAGGCATAATCAAAGTATGTTTGTTTCAAAACAGCTAAACGTTTATTATTACTTAAGAATACTTTGTAGTGGGTAACATCAACAGGTCCACAATACATTGCAATACTGGGAAGTCAGTTAAATTCATATGCCAGTTAGGATCAAGTGCATAGGTGTATTAAGGACGTGACAAGGTATTCTCAGAGCACACCACTGGTGAGCACCTACAGTTAATCAATATTCTTTCAATCATGTAGCTTTCTTAAATTTGAGTAGTTGCTGTCAACAATTACGTGTTTCGTATTGAACGTAAGTGTGGACGTGAAGGCACACTAGGACCGTGAACTTGATCACAGAGTGCTCAGCTGGCCTCTCACACCTGGGCAGCAGCTCGCCCTGTGGGTGACGACGTTGCAAGACTGGTGCGCATGCGCAGGGCACAACTCACACCCGCGCAATGGCCGCAACAGAAACTGTCTGCAAGACTTTTCCAGAACTGTTACCTGCAGAACATGACGCACAGGCAAGTGGTGGCTGCCGTGGCCTCCTCCCTCCATGGCTCGGCAAGGACACTGATTGGCGTTGCCAATGCGACGGATTGCGCATGTGCCTGGTGTAACTGCACCGGCGCAGTGTCTGCAACAGAAACTGTCTGCAAGACTGTTACCTGCAGAACATGACGCACAGGCAAGTGGTGGCGTGGCTGCCGTGGCCTCCTCCCTCCATGGCTCGGCAAGGACACTGATTGGCGTTGCCAATGCGACGGATTGCGCATGTGCCTGGTGTAACTGCACCGGCGCAGTGTCTGCAACAGAAACTGTCTGCAAGACTGTTACCTGCAGAACATGACGCACAGGCAAGTGGTGGCGTGGCTGCAGTGGCCTCCTCCCTCCATGGCTCGGCAAGAACACTGATTGGCGTTGCCAATGCAACGGATTGCACATGTGCCTGGTGTAACTGCACCGGCACAGTGTCTGCAACAGCTAGGTTTTCTGACTAACTTGGGCCTGCAGTAAATTAATCTTGGCCGTTTCGCTGTCTTGCAAAAGTTCCTCACATCAATTATGTGCACGTGTAGAATATTGAGCAGCAACTACCTATGCCGGAAGGGCACCTTCGACACCATGCAACAAATAAAAGTGAGTAAACTTTGTTGCAGAATAAATGCTTGTGTTATTGGCCTGATCTTCATTAGCACAAGCTGTAAGTTGGTCACCGATGACCCGGTTTGAGGCTTCAGCGAGACCGTTGCATCGAGAGTTGTACGCCATAGTAGTTGATTTCAAAAGATTACTAATGAGCTCATTCTGAAAACTGGTTCCCCTATCAGTCAAAATTTGTTTCGGGCAACCAAACTGGAGTTATGTTTAATAAATTCCACGCACGTGGCGGCATAAATAGAAGGAACAGCTTTTGCTACTACGTAACAGGTCGTATACTCAGTCATAACTAGAATGTATTTGTTCTTTCGTACAGTAACAGGCAGAGAGCCTTTAGCATCTAGAACCCATGTAGATAAAGAGAGGCTCTGGTGGCATAGAAGTTTAAAGTACCTATAGGCTTATTGTTAGTAGCTTTAGTTTTCTGACAAATGGGACAAGATTTTACATACTGTTTGACGTCTTCGTGCATTGTATCCCAAGAATATGTCTGATTTTCTGGAAGGTCTTAAAAACGCCAAATTGGCCGCCTCCAAATATTGCATCATGGTGGGTTTCAATCATATCGGGACGTGTAACTTGGGTACAAGAGTGAATTTAGAAATTCCCTGAGGCGTATTTAATTAAAAAAACATTTCATCATTCACTGTTATGCCATATTGGCGACTCAATTTGCGAAAATTGCTATCAGCCTGCTGAGGAGGAAGTAAGGCTAATTTTAACTATTTGATATGCGGATCATTATCATATTCGCCAATAAAAGGTGAGGTTCGCCAATAAAAGGTGAGGTATTCACAAAAAATGGGCACAAATGGAAAATCAAGTCAACGTTGATTTTGATGTATTCTTGGGCACGAGTGTATACAGGGAAAAAGTGACATATGCCTGACTTTAGAACAATAAGACGTTTACATTTTAATAAAGGATCAATGCAAGTGGTTGCTAAATGTGGGGTGCTAACTTGCTTAATGATTTCAGTATTTACCTGATATAAGTCAGTAAGAATTCTGCAGACATCGTGCATTGGAAAAATATCTTCATTGGCAAGTACTTTGGCGATGTGATGGCGATCTTGTTGTTTGTATTGAGAAATGAAATAATGTTTGACGTAGTCCCAATGACGTTTGTGATACTTGGCAACTGTGTTATGAATCTCGTCTGCTTTACATGTATCCTGCAAGATGGCTTCTGTGAAGGCTGTGTAGAGGGAAGTGCAAGATGGCATGTTTTCTGTGACTTGGAAAGGTATGTTATTGACTGTTATCAGTGCAGAGGCCAAACATAGCACATCAATCAGCATGTTTCCCCAAAACTGGGCTGCTGTTTTGAATTGAACTGGCCCTGTATCGATGGCAGTGGCGGCAAAGCAGAAAATGCCACAAATAATTAGTTTTTTTTTTTTTTTGTTTTTGGTTTTCCTTTGCAAAATGCATATTAGACAAGCAAGCGACATGTTTAACAACACGTGAGGCACTGATAGATCCCACCTGCAGTGCAAGTGTGCATTCGACCTTTGGACGTGAGCATTCTTTTCACATTCTCACTTCCTACCAACCAGGCCCAGCCAGAAGGGGGGAAGGGGGGGGGGGGGGAATCCCTTCTTCAACCTGCATGACAAACTACTCACAGCGAACACCGCCCTTGGTGGAATAAGTACTTCCTTTGCCTGGAAAATGCAGTATTTTTTAGTTATTATTCTTGATTGAATGCATGTGACCCTTCATCACAGCATGTTTCTCTTCTGTTTCCCTCCCTTGGGTGCTGTCAAGTCCGGTGATGTAGATAAAAAAAATAAAGTTCCGATAGCAACGAACTGAACGTTTGACGAGTTACAACGGTAAATAACACCACTTGCCCCATGTTTGACAGATAAGTGCCATGTCACATTAGAACACTGGCTTTCTTTTTGCCACTGTACTCTGCCACTCCTGGAATAGCGCGGAAAGCTATAACGCGGGTCTAGTTATGTCCCCCAACAGCCGCGTTATATTGGGCTTTTACTGTACATGTAATGGCAACATGTGTTTGGAATAATTTTTTATGCACGAACAAACCTGACTCTGAATTCCATCACCTTGTAACACAAGAACCACAATCATCATGTAATGTACAGCTTGATAACATTCACTGTGAACATGCCAAAAGAGCAAGTCAACAGATGTTTCAGATAAGGGAACAGTTTGTGGATTACCAACACAGACATAAATTTAAAGTAGGCAAATGTGTAACAATGAAATATTGCCTTTCATTGGCTACCTTGAGTGCACTGTGACAGTAAATATAAAGAGTAAACAAAATTTTATGAATTACTTAAAAATACATGTAATGGCATCAGTGAAATATGTTTGCCAGAGTAATCTTCTGCTCATCAACACTTTGGGTTGAAAATATGTATGATTCAATCTTGAGTTCTGTGTGTGTGTGTAATTTATATATATATATATATATATATATATATATATATATATATATATATATATATATATATATATATATATATATATATATATATATATATATATATATATATAGATATATAAACAAAAAAAATCAATTAAGTTTTAAACGGAGTAGTTTTTGAAATAACTCACCGTTCACTTTGTACATCTCTCCTATTTCCTTCCACAATGCATCCTTGACTAGCGGGACGCAGGAAAACTCAGTACGACGCAAACAGAAAACTGTACGCTGCAGTCCCGCTTCTCATGTCCTGCAGTCCGCCTTTGGTGTGCGTCAACTCGTTCTCATTCATTTGTTCGATGGTTCGCTACCATACTGCTCCCGCTCCAGAGTCCCGCGTTAGATTAAACAGGCCTTTATTGGTGATCAGAGTGAATCTTTGTTTCATCCACTAATGGGAAGTGAAGGCAGCTTCACTCTTCTGCCTGTGGTCAGCTCCTGTGTTCTGATGGCCATACAGAGTACGGGCAATGGAAGTCAATATAGATAGCTGCATCATGAAACAAGAATATTTGTTTACATCTAGAAAGTGGTATTTTTTTAAACTTTTGCAAGGATTTAAATTTTAAACTTCTCAGTATGTTTCAGGTTTTAAGCGAGTTATTTTCTGTCTCGTTCTTTATGCGGTTTTGTATTAAAGGCCTTAGGCGACTGTCACCAGCGCTGTAGTTGAAATCTTGGTTCTTGTATATAAAAATTATGTAAAATTCTGGAATCATTGGGTCAAATCCTGTATAATCCTTGCAATTAAAAAACCTGGCAAATTACATTAAAAAATGTGGATATGAAGTATGTTTACATATTTAATGTAATTGTTTTTGTATGGAATGTACAAACCACGGTAATTCTTTTTCTACACACTCACATTTTTACTTTTGTTTATACAATGACCATATCTGTGATAATTTTTGTTTCCTCTCCATTGTGATAATCAATTTCCACGTCCAGACCAGACAAACAGCCTCCTGAGGCTGCCTTGGTGTGTGTGCCTTGAATGCGGCAGCCTTTTCAAGTCCTTCTCTGCCAGCTACTCAGTCATCATCTCTTGTATCAACCTGTACAAATAATTGTAACGTTTTTTTGAAGATACCATCATCGGAAGAGGAGTGGCTCACAGTTGCTGAATAATTTGAGAAGAAATGTAATTTCTCACATGTCATTGGTGCAATAGATGGCAAACATGTAATATAATAACATTCTATTAATAGCAGCAGTGACTATGATAACTACAAAAACTATTGCAGCATTGTTCTGTTTACCTTAGTAGATACCAAATACCAATTCCTCTATGTAGATGTTGGTAGCAAGGGATGCATTTCAGATGGCGGCTTTTTCAAAAACACCATCCTTCACAAAAAACTATAAATAAAGCAATTGAATGTTCCTCCTTCATGTATTTTACATAATCGATATTCAATGGAAATTCCCTATTTTATATTAGGTTACAAAGCTACTGCACTTAATGATTACGCTATGAAACCATTTGAGGGTAATCTGCAAAGAGGATCAAAGGAGTGAGTATTCAATCATCGACTTTCGAGAGCGTGAAGAGTCATAGGAAATACTTTCGGCATTTTAGGAGTCTTGCATTGTCATGTCCGCCATCTTGGTAACGAGTGCCATCTCCTTCATGATTTGGAGTGCATGAAACGTAGTTGATGTTACGTGAATTTTGTCCAATACTTCCCAGGCTAGTTTCGCTCTTTCACAATCTTCGATGTCCAATAGGAAATCGTCCCCCCACTGATTGGTACAGCACAGACAAAGCCTTCCGATTCAATCTTGCTTGGTCGATGTTCAGTACTCCGACGTCAACATAACCTGGTTCAATTGCATCCCAGCAATTTTTATCTATCATATGCACCTTCACATGGAGTTTCCAGGAGAAATAATTACCAGTTGTTAGTTTTGGAAAATTCACCAAGTGTCTGTCATCTGTACCCTCCACAATGACGTTTACAATCACGTCAAAACACGTTCACAATCGCCGCTCAACGATCTCAATCACTTCCTCAGTCCACAATCACCCTGGGCCCATAACCTGTTGTTTATATTATAAGGCACAGTGAAAAAATACACCATCTGTCTTGCTAAAACTACAATGTATATTCACGAATTATATTTATGGGAGTCGCCATCAACATACTTCATTTGACCATAGACAAAAGACAACTAGTGATTAACATATACGCACTTGCAAGTCAAGTTACCCATACCACACCACCACGCACAACAAAAGACAGACATGCCTAAAACAATGTACCAACTTATAAAAAATTAACACTGTCACAGTGCAGGCTGTTCAAACATAAAAACCACTTTACTGATGGCGTAGCAGCTTACAACAAACTATTCATAATCTGCTGGGTAAAACTGGTACTTTTATTTAACAGCAGTCACTAGGAAATAACAAAATACATTTCTTGCGCATGAAGTAACAATATGTGTGATGTTAATACTTAGGGTAGGTATACAATAATTTGTATAAATTACTTATTTAGGAAACTAATAAAAATACAAAAACATGTGACAGAAGTATTTAACCAAATTAAAGCTTAATAAATTAAACAATATCTTTAACAGCAGTGTAGCTCAAATACTTACATACCTAGTAAACTAATATTGTAGGCCTACCGCTGCTCTAAACATACTTGAATGTCATTTCAGCTCTTTCAACCAAACCAAGACTGAATGAAATAAAAAAATTGAATACACTTTACTGTAAAGTAGCTCAAATACTCTACTACATACTAAAACAACATTTTTATTGTTAATAACAGTAATACTTTACTATGGCTATAAACATACCTGAATGTTATTTAAGCTCTAGCAAATTTTTTACTCTTGTAAAATTGAAGACTATGTATATTATTCAAATCAGAACTAATTTGTAGTGTTTATCCACAAAGTATTTAAGAAATGTAATTAACACACTTTAAACACACAATTAATTTTCAGGGTGGGATGTTCCAGTGGTAAAATCTACCCTATATTGTAATATTGATTATACAGTTTAAAAAATTTTGGTTGGCATTTAAAAACATAACAGCCTCAACTTTTCGCAGGCTTGGCCGACTTCTTCGGTCATTTAGTACAATCCCACCTTTTGAGAATAATCTTTCATAGGGAACAGATGAAGCTAAGGCACAGCAATGTTCCCGTACTAATTTGCTTAACTGGCTACTGTTCACTTTATACCATTCCAATGGATCCTTATCAACTGCAACATATTCTTTTTCCAGATAATGCTGAACTTCAATGACGGCTTATGAAGCATTTGTTCTAGTTATATTGTAGTGGGCTGCTATTACATTTGTTCTAGTTGTATTGTAGTGGGCTGCTATTACATTTGTTCTAGTTGTATTGTAGTGGGCTGCTATTACATTTGTTCTAGTTGTATTGTAGTGGGCTGCTATTACATTTGTTCTAGTTGTATTGTAGTGGGCTGCTATTACATTTGTTCTAGTTGTATTGTAGTGGGCTGCTATTACATTTGTTCTAGTTGTATTGTAGTGGGCTGCTATTACATTTGTTCTAGTTGTATTGTAATGGGCTGCTATTACATTTTTCTGCAAAGTGTACAATATTGAAAGTTTATTGTCTTGATCATCATTGGAACTATCATAAAGTTTTTGAAGGTTTCCTTGTGCTTTAGTTGCTTGCTCTGCATTGATTTGTGAAAATTCTTTTGGTGTTTTCTGCCGACTCTGTTGATAGAAAAGCCAAAGCCAAGATCTTAATACGTGGGTCCAAAAATATATAGGTAGTTAACCTGTTGCTATATTCAACTTTAGCAAGATGCTTTTCTACTCCGTTTCGCAACTTCCCAATGATATTTTTAACAATATCATTTTGATCTTTCTTTGATATTGTCCCCAGGACATTTTTTTAGTGTATTTTCTAGTGGTAGGTATTACCAAAGATGCAGTAGCATATTTGTCACCACTTATTGATTTGTTACTTTTCGAAGAGGTCGTAACACTTCACAGAGTTTTCTAATGGTTAGCCACTCATTTGCAGTGAAAACCAGGAGATCCTTATCCAGAATAACAACTGCACTTTTAATGGCTTCCTCCAACTGAACAAATCTCTTGATAATGTAGAAAGGGGAATTCCATCTAGTGGCTACATCCTGAAGAAGCTTAAGAGGAGTGTCAGTGCCTGTTGAATTTTCTGGTACATCAACAATTTTTGATTGGTCAAATTGCTTTCCTTTAAGTAAACGACTATCGTCTTGACTTTTTGCAGTAATGCCTGAATTTGTGTTTCCCCCAAGGAATAAATGAATATAAGAATAATTGTGTGACCTAAGCACCCAAAATGGTTCCAGCCAATATCTTTACTTAATGCAATTTTAATATTCTGAGCATAATCAGAGACTGGCATTATTACTTTGATCCGCACCCTGCTGGGTCCGGCTGATGTTGGATGGCGCCAAGGGTCTTCTCCCCCCCCCCCTCCTGAGGCAACTGGGAAGCAGTGGTCACTGCTATTAAGTGGTTGTTCTTTGGGTCTATGGTGTAAGGTTTGGCTACTTCAATGACCTGGCGCTGGGCCTTGGGAGGTACAGATGAGGGCTTGTTGGGTTGGCACACGTATAGGGGTTTACCCTGGCGTAACACTTAGGCATCTGACCACCTCGTCAGTGCTGGCTTACCATTTGAAGGAGGTCGGCTTCCTTGTCAGTGTCAGCGGAAGCGGTGACATGGCACAGGGCATGTGCCATATGAAGCTCTGCGACGACCTGGTGACCTACGTCACTGGAGAACAGTTTCTTCTTTATTTCAGTTGTATGCTGGGCTAGAATGTGAAACTCTACTCTCCAGGACTCCAGCCAGAGCTGTGCTATTTTAAAATATGCCACAACTAATTTTATTCTTGTGTCACTGCTAGAGTACTATTTTTAATATTTTTGAACCCTCATTTCAGTATATTTAATTCAGTAAAAACAATTGTGAGTCATATTTATTTGTCTCAATACCTTTGGAATTTAATTAATCTAATTATTATACTTTTATTATCTGTTTGAGCATCTACAATTTATTAAAAATAATCTCTGTTCGATGTTATGATATAACTTTTCATGGTAAATATTTTATTTATTTACTGAAACATACCATATCTAATGTATTATGTTTTTCAGTTTATTTATTCACAGTTTATCAATATTTTATAATTTATGTATTTTTCTCTTAAGTTTGATTTCAACTCATTTTTGGTCTGTACTTTGAAAGTTAGGTTTATAATCCCGTGTTGCCTACAGACCCGTGTTTGATGAGAGATTTTTTCGCTATGAACTGGATGTGCAATGCTCAAGCCTCAATATTTGAGCTGCTAGATTTGAACTGGTGTGTACTACAGCCATTTCACAACATTAAAGCAACGTAGATTTCAATTCAAAAACTCAGTTATGAAGTGTACAGTGTACAGTGACTGCAAGATAACTGTCACCATTTTTAGATGTCCAGCTATCAGTTTTTAGACACAGTAGCGAGATGGTATCTGCAACTTCCCAACATCTGATAATGCACTCTTCATACATGGCTGGTATAAAAGATTGCAATATTGTGTGTTGACTGGTAAACTGATAAGAAGGATTATGTGAAAAGACAAAATCTCTAAATCCTTAGTCTTCGACTAATGAAGAGCGTTACAGATCTTGGTAAATAACCGTACCAATTTGTAATTTATATTTTTTGTTGTTGTAACAGTCAATTTTGGAGTCACAAATTACAATAATTAAGTTGACATTTAATCTAGGCAGATTTTGATTTTTTTACTGCAATTACAGTTTCATATTGGGATGTACCTGGTAGAGCTTGGCCAGATGTGAGTTGTTGGTGCAAATGTGGTGACTGGATGGCTTCATAGACTGTCTTTTGATGGTAAAATAAAAGTAGCCTGGCACAATTACATTACTGTGTTTAACAAGAATTTTTATCGTAATTTCATAAAGATGTTTGTGCCACAAAAGTATTATTTAAACATTTTGTTTTATTACTTCTAAAATGGCTTCGTATTGCAATTCCATTTGCCATTCCTTTTTAGAAAGCATGGTTATGTGCGTTGGTAGGCTAAAACTATCTGAAAAATGTAATGGGATTTCTTCCTTCCCATCAAAATTCTTTGAGTTCGCCAAGCTATAACATATACTAGGTACTCCTTTTTGGCTCTGTTAAACAATAACTTTTTTTTTTAAATTAGGATAAAGATTTTGTGATATAGGCCACAATAGTTTACTTTTTATCTATTGTTATCCAGTACAGCTTACCAAATTATATACCCAAGAATTATGCTATTATAAGTGTCTTTTTAACAGTGTTTTTTTGCAAGTTTCAATAAACTAATATGGTTTCTGTATAATTTCAGGCTGCCATTGTTGGTTTTCATACACAAAAACTATTATTTCTTTGCTGGAGGAACAATTATTGTTACTTTATGTTGTAGAGCGGAAAATTCAGGTGTTTCTGTCAAACAACACACCCTTTACCAAAACTATTCAGGAAGTTCTACCAGCATGGAATCTGATATTATTATAGATGGATTTTTGTCAAGTGTTGAAATGTATGGCGTAAAGTATGGTGTTTCCATAGCTAACAGTGATTCTAGTATGTATTCAAGAATCCTCCAGACAAATCCATTTGATGATTTTACGGTGGAAAAAATAGAAAGTACAAATCACATACTGTGAAACTATGACAGAGAGTTATGGGACACTGTTAAGAATGGAAAACTAGGCAACATCACTTTGCATAAAAAATATTAGAAGTCGTATTTTGCATCTCAGAAATGCTGTCAAAGTTTCTATATATAGAGCACAGCAAAAACATACAGATTAAATGCAAAAAAATTAAGAAATGTTACAACAGACATAATGAACTCCACATATCACATATTTGGCGAACAAGTCCAGTGTCAATCGTATTACTGTCAGAACGCAAAATCTGAAGAGCGAAAACTTTGTACCAGAACTTAAAAAAGCTACTCTGTTTCAGATTCTGCAAAAAAATTAGTTGATGTAACAGACCACTTTAAAAGTTTGTTGAAAAGCTTCAATATTGTACGGCAGTATTTTTTCAGTTGTTGCTAAATTGATTGGTGGTGAGAGAATAAACTTTACCTAAAAACATTTGTATCAAAGTAGATGCGCAGCTGCAGCATTGTCACACAATACTCGTACCCCGCTCTACAGATGTTCAATACGGACCAAATGCCAATAAGCCTGATTTACCGCCGGATCAGCCAGAAGAAAAGAAAATAGAATTTATTAATAGACTTGCATGTTCTAGTGATGAAATACAACAAATATAATGGAAAACTATCCTTGGACATCACCTGGGTTCTCGCTATACTTGAAGTCAGTCAGTGCATGAATTACTATATTCCACACAGGTGCACTCTTCAAGCTAGAACACTAGAGCAGTAGTCTCTTCTCCCTGGGAAATAAGTTGGGTGTAAAAGCTGAGAGTCCATACAATAATAGTTCAACCATGCACCTAAACACAGCAACCATCAGGGCATAGATGTCATGTGGGTTGCGGGCCAGCAGGTTACAACTCCAACTGCAGCATTACCAACTGCCACCAAATGCTATCCTCACACTATCCACCAAGTCACGGGGAAATAAACAAACAAGGGGCGAAGAGAATACAAAAATTCCAAACAAAATCAAGGAACTATACGGTAAAAGGGTACATGACATGGTTACAAAGTTCATACGAGCTCAAGTATCAAATAAAAATTTAAAAAATTACAATTTGAATTACAAACTAACTTAAATCCTAGAAAAATACTTCAGGTGACTCACGTGGGCTTTACGGAACTCGCGCGATGTCCCGACAAGACGTAACATTGCAGTATGTTACCTAAATACTTTGAAATCTGAAGCGGACTGGAGAACTTTGGAGCAAACTAAGTACCAATGTCCTGCCCTTCCCATTGTCGGACGGGCAAATTTTTATATAAAACTTTATCGCCGATGGAAAGGGGGAGGAAATCCGGCCTTTGTCAAGGTGCGCAGCAATCTCACGTTTTGCGTCGACCATGTGATACGCTACCCCATCGAGGAGATGGTTCAGAGATGGTGGGTCAAGGGAAACAAAAGGGGGAAGGTTCCAAATATTTAACAGCGAATGAGACAACTGACGTCCCAGAAACGGAAGAGAAGGAGGCGAGCCACTGGATTCATGAACCGCCGAATTAAAACCTACACTAATAAGTTTCAATTCGCGGTCCTATTGTGTGTGATTGTGAAATATAGTAAGGCAAGCCTTAATGTTATTATACCCTCAACCAGGTTGCCCTTGGGAAAGTACGGACTCGAGGTGTAAAACTACCACAGTCCTTAAAACATGTAGACTGAAAATATTCGGCATTGCCCGCAACGAACTCCACAGGAGCACCAAAAATTTTCCAAACCTGCTGTTCCAAAGCCTCAACGATGGTTGGGGCTTTCATATTTTTCAACGGAATCAAAATCACAAACTTTGTAAAGGTGTCAAGAAGTATCAACAAACTCACATTCCCTCTCTTAGATCTAACCAGTGTTCCAAACATGTCCAGATGGACAACATGCCAAGAATAATAAGTTTCTTATATATGCACCTGGCCAAAATTTGTCTGTGAAGCCTGCTTACATCGCTAACATCCATTGCACTTTCTTACATACTGTGGGACATCCTGCCTCAAACTTGGCCAAGCAAAATGCACAGAAATTTTTGTCAATAGTTTTATTTATTCCTAAATGACCGCCATATAGAGAATTGTAAAAATAACACAATAACATTTGCCCCAAGGTTTCCGAAACAACCAACTTTCTGGCATGGCCAGTTTTCCCAGAAAATACAGTAAACTTTCTTTTCTAAGTACGAACATTGAAGCTCGAACTCAAGTCCCATTTTATTTGTTTGTGCCAGGAATCAGCGTTCTGAACTTCACAGAGCTGGACAAAAAAATTCAAGCGGAAACTCCTGTATTAACCAAGAGAAACTGGCATATCTACGAGGGAAAGGGTCCTTGTGTATTGTTCGGTTCATCAACATATGATTTACTACAAACCTGTATTTATCACTATCTTCTTCCGGACTAAAAATTCTGGGGAGCAATATCTCTGAACGCCTTGAGTTTAGGAAGGGGACACCTAAAATGACAATCCCGAACAGGCACATCATCCAGCAAAGTAAACGTGTAAGGGAGACATTTTCTAATTTTAGGAATGATGACATCTTCAAACTCCTGTCTAAGTTGTTTCAAAGTGTCATCAAAATAATTAACATTTATAACGGCAATTTGAGAACTATCAGTTTTCATACAATTAAACTGAGTAAACTCCCCAGATTACAAACACAATTAGGTGCTGGGAGTGAAGCCAAAAGATAGCGTAAAATCTGGTATGAAGTAAAAATTCTAAGCCTAAAATAAGCTTATGATTCAACACAGGCGAAATCCAAAATTTAAAATTCCATGACAAACTGCCAATTTTAAAATGTACCTTCACTAGTTAAGAGGCAGTCAACACGTCTCCATTTGCAATGCACATTTTTAATCCCAGAGAGAGTAGCACACACTCCTTAAAAATAACTTTCGTTTTAATCAGGTGTGTAACAAACTGCCAGCTGGAAATGTATAGCACAAGTATCAATAAAAGTGGGGAACAGGCTGCTGCACCACACACATAGTATGCAGACTTTTCTTTACAAATGAGCGGGGACAGAGAATCCCGCACTCATTCTCATCCGTCACTAGTTTCCCAAACCCGTACAAGAAACACGCACATGCCCCGTTGCTCCACATTGGAAGCACTTTCTATCCTTTCACGCTACACATGGCTTTATACAATAATGACTCAAATGTCCCAGCTGAGCACAATTACTACAACTACATTATTATTACACTCAGCATCTACAGTAGTATCCTCGGTTTCGCCAACGGAAAATTGATTTTCCGATCAAGCTTCCCCTGTACGACACCTACATTTTGGTTAGAGTGAATACCAGCGCTATTGCCAGCTGCCCGTGATGTCATCAACATGTGTTTAGCATTACAAACAACATACTTAAAATTCTCGTTCAACCATGAGACAACTCTATATTTCAATTGCCCAGGTGCATAACTCATTCATGTCACACGGAACGGGAGTTAATAAACACGCAGCTCTAACTTGGGGCGTGGACAGATTCCTTTTCAGATAAATTAAGACCCAAAGCTATCTGATGAGCTAAAATAGAATCAATAAATTCGTTCAGCGTTTCATCAGGATGCTGAAAACTTTACATGTAATCGCGTTCACACACACACGCCTGATGCAAGAAGAAAAAATACCAGTGATTTCCTCAGTAATCTGCTTTAGAGCGTGAGCTTCACATTTCAATGCCAAGGCCTGAAGCAAGGGGACATCACCGATAAGCAAATCCACAACCTTTGCAGCAACAATAAAAAGAATTTTACACTGCGTGGGTCAACAAGGGTTATAAGGGGAATGGTCTGTATTGCCTTATACTGTAAATTGGATACACTCACCAAAACCGCCTGCTCACCGACGTGGCCCGCTGCCTGGCTAAGTGACTTTACAAAGCTAGTACATACTGGCATCAGGCAAGAAGCTGACAGGATTTTCTTCCAGGAATGCACCCAAGCTTTCCATATTGAAGGCGTATAAAAATGATGTACCCTCAGTCATTTCCAGCACGTCCATGAAACTAAAAGAGACAAATATTGGCAAAGAACTGCACAGATCAAATCTTGTAGCGTAACCACAAGATTTATTACACAAAATCAACATAAAAAATTTATTAACTCTTTCAAGACTCTAATTACAATACTAGGTTTTCATTACAATTTTTCTGCAGGCCCTTTTGACTGGCCATCAAATTTCCAGGCAACTTGGCTCCTACCACAAACTAATTCAAACATTTACTAAAAACTCTACTGGTCCAACAAACACGAATTACGTTACAGGGCTCCTACAAATCAGCTCACATGCTGAACAAAAATTATACAGAGTCCCGAGATGGACCCTGAGCAGGATGTATACCTGAAGGGTATTCACTAGGTAACAACCGGAGTAGAAGTGGCCAAGTCTCACGTTGGTGCAAAGGCTGTTCACTTCATATCACATCATAACCAATCACATAAGAGAAGACAGCGCATGCACTGGAATGTGGGGATATTAAAGAGCAGGGAAAGTAAAAGGAGAGGGAAAAAATCCAAAGCACTTGGGAGGCGAGGCAACAGTTCACACTTTAAATCCTGAAAAGCTCTCAATAACGTAAACGCTGTACATCCAAGCATCACATCGTAATCTAAATTTGCTAAGTGAAACGAACCTTTTTGTGACTCTCTATTAAATTCTTTATGTATTGGTTCCAGTGTTTGCCACTAGATTTCTCTATAATTTGAGTTTCAGACATAACTAAGAGCATGACAGGCAAAGAAATATCTGTATTTTGTGTGATGTAATAACCACCATAAATATAAAACGTAATTGAAATATTTTGTCATGACTGATGAACCGATCAGTCCCTATGCAATCTTTTCCTTGTAGTTGCCAGGAAACTTTTGTGTATCATTTTAGGCATTTGAAGTAAGTAAATAGATTCCTTCACATTGTGTGTATATTCTTCTTTATTCATATTTTACTTGACCATATTTATGAAAGATAATTTGTAAATAACTTAAGCTTTAATTTTGAATCCTTGCAGAACAATTACTTAGTTTTATTGCTTTAAACCACATCAAAGCATAATTTATAAGTTAGTCAAAGGACAATTTTGACTCTGAAACACAAAATTCTTTTAAATTTAAATTAGAGATGGACCAATCAATACTTTGGTACCCCTCGATACTGGATACTATCGAAAGTATCGAGTATCGCAACATGCATATTGACATTATGTATCAGCACTTGTATAGGCTTGGATGCTTGGTCCGCCATTTTCCCTACTGTCACGAAGCGGCATCGTTAATTTTGTTTTTGGCAGTTTACTAGTTTCGGAAAGCCAGTGAAATGTCGTATTTATTTAATGATTCAGCAAATTATTTTGTATCGATGGCAGAGAAACATGCAGTATAAAACAACATCTATTCAGGAGTTGCAAATAGGAATTACGAACAGTAAGTCAGTGTATATTGTAAATAACGTATTTTGAAACAGTTATTAAAATGTTTTGAACATACGTGGCCTAAAAAACCACCATTTCAACTCGTTTTGCAGTGTAAAAGTAACATGTTTATTGTATTGTATGGAAAACAAATTTCTCCAAAAATATTTATGTCCCGAATACATTTAATATTCTAATTGCCGTACGAACTACATATTTATCATGTTTTCTTTCGGTGAGGTTAAGACTTTACACGTATCATAATAATTTGAAGCTTTCTTTCATATGAGCAAATTTTTTACTTTCAGCCTTTGTTTAGGTGTGTCAACCTTATCCCTCCCTCTCCAACATCTAATGCCCCTTCCTGCTTACACCTCTTTTTTCTTATCTGTGTTGCATCTGCCGTGACCTTCCTTTCTCCTCCAAGCTGGGAGTTTGTGAATGATGCGTGTTTTTAAATGTAAGGAGAAAAGACGACAAGAAAAAGTGACAAAAAAAACACTAAATCATCTCGGCTTCACATCTCCCAGTATGAATAGTACATGAACACAATTACATTTCATAAATAACTGATATTTACTGTAGTCACTGTATTAACTAAAAAGATTAGTAAATTAAATTTATGCAATATCGCTATTAAGATATAGGCCAAGTGGTGTAATTTACCAATAAATAATATTGCGCCCACAAACAAACTCATAATTTAATACTCTTAAAGGTAAAAAAAACTCTAAAACTATGAACAGTTTGCTAGAAACCACACATCACTTTAAAAAATTTGTAATTATCTTCTGTTTCAAAGCAGCTGCTTCCTTTTTCCTTATGCCGCTTATTTTCTTAACATCAGCTTGTCAGGTAAGAGTGTGTCGTCTTGCTGTTCCAAGTACTCAAGCAGGTTATCAGCCCATTCCAAAGCAGAAGCATGAGGTATGTGCTTTTCAGGTATAAGAGCATCATCTTCATCACTGTCGTCAGTGTCTACATGCCCTTTAGCATGTTTTACAATGTCACTGTCACTCACTACTTCGTGACCTGGTACTTCAAAAAACCACTCTGTGATAGTCATGCTGTCAACATTTTCACAGCAGATAAATTAGCAGTTGAAAATTTGTCTTCTTCGAAACCAAAGCAGTCTTCAACCTCAATGGCTGGGAAAATTTTCTGCCAGGATTTACTCTGTGTCGTTGGTTTTATTATGTGCCAGACATTTGACACTACCTTCATAAATTGCATCGAATACAGTTAGCTGCTTCCAAAAATGTTTTGAGGTCAGTACCTTCATCAATGTGTTTCTGAAGAAGGCTGTCTCTGTACAGTTCTTTCATTGATGCAATGACGTCTTGGTCCATGGGTTGTATTAAGGCCATCACACTAGGTGGTAAATATTTGACCATCTTCAGATCTGAGAACACTTGCAGCTGGATTGGAGGGTGCAATATCAAGCATTAGCACGGCCTTCTCTAGTAAACTTTTAGATTTCAAGTGCTCCGGCACCTGTGGCGCAAAATGATGGTCAAATCAGGTTTTAAATACTGTCCTATCCATCCAAGACTCTTTCTGGTTAAAATACGTGACTGGCAAATTTAATTTTTTGGTTCCTTTAAAAGATTGGGGTATTTTTTGCTTTGCCAATAACACAGAGTTTAATTTTATGAGACCCAGCGGCATTTGCACAGCACATTGCAGTGAGTCTTTCCTTGCTGGATTTATGGCCAGGTGCACTGCGCTCTGTTTCAAATGCCAGTTTTCTTATTAGTAGACACTTCCAATACAACCCCGTTACATCACCATTGTAAATTTGTTCCAGCTGTAGATTTTCTTCCGTTACAAATTGCTGGAAACTTCTACTGAATTCACTGGCAGCTTCTTGATCACCACTTGGTTTTTCGCCTTGAATGGCTATCTCTCGAATGCCATGGCGCTGTTTGAAACGCGTCAACCAGCCTGACGATGCATTGAACTCTCCTTCCATCCCAAGTTCTTTAAAAAAATACTGAGCCTTTTTTGCACATACTATACCTCAGATTTGTTCTCCCGCAGCTCGTTTTTGGCTAAACCATTCTAACATTGCCTTGTCTAGTTCCTTGT
Organism: Dryococelus australis; assembly: GCA_029891345.1. Taxonomy (NCBI): domain Eukaryota; kingdom Metazoa; phylum Arthropoda; class Insecta; order Phasmatodea; family Phasmatidae; genus Dryococelus; species Dryococelus australis. The sequence goes on along the minus strand of CM057006.1, from coordinate 90,161,520 downwards.
ATGTTAACGGTTTTATTGTTTTGGGCACTCCACTTGTAGAATCTGCATTGCTTGAAAACTCAAAGAGTTTCTTTTCAGTCTCATGTATGTCTCATACTGTAGTTTCACCCACGCCATATATAATCAAAAGTTGTTTTATGGAACTTCCATCTTTCAGTTTATTTATTTACTATCTCTAATTTCTGCTGCAATGTCAAAACTACACGCTTTCATTTCGCAGACATTGTTTCACTGAAAATGTGCGCAAATACACACAAAAACGTACTATAGAAGATTGCCCGCACAAGTAAAATGTAATGACTGACTGTGCGCGTAGGATGGGCTCATAGCAGCCACTACATATGTGGCGTTGCTAACTGAGGCTGCCGTCAGACACAAAAGCTATATTGTAAGCTTTAATGGAAATATCAAGATTATACTCTTCAGCCATAATTACTTATGAATAGACCTACATAGTTGTGTATTCCACTAGTTAACATGGACGCCTGACACAATTAACTTAGTTCACCAGTATTTACAGAAAACTTGAAAAATTATTATATGTAGTCGATGTTTAAAATATATTGCGGTTAAGCCGCAAAGCGAATAATCCACCCGCTGATAATCGGGAGTTGACTGTACATACAAAGCACATGACTTACTTGCTTTTTTAAATATTGATAGTGTATTTTATGTACGGTTATTTGTTGTAAAAGTCATTTTATTTACCCATTTGAGCACGTGATTAAAAATAAAAACTGCGCTGATGTCATTGTGTATTTTTGCTAACATCCGCTAGATACAAAATACGAAATTACCACATACGTCATAATTTTTGTACACAAAATCGGGTCACGTGATCATTTTCTCCACAAAATCTGCCAATTCGGATATCACCACAATCTCATAAGAAGAGATGCAGAAAAACACAGTCTCATGAAAGACGTTAAACTAAAGTCTCTCCCAACCCCATTCAACCCACTGGCAATGATATTAATATATATATATATATATATATATATATATATATATATATATATATATATATATATATATAAACATTAACTTATTTTATCTTGTTCTTAGCTTTGTTATGACCAAAATTTGTGCCTGGATAGCTATTTTAATGTGTAGTTTTAAACTAATCAAGCAGCAGAATAATTGTTATAAACTTCTACTATTGTATTCAGAGTGTTCAAAGAGTTAATAAATTGTTGAAGTTGAACTTGTGTAATAAATCTTGAGGTTAGGCAACAGCGAAAAGCACAGTGGCAACGCAACGCAACTGATGTCCAGTTGGTTATTTAAGGATGGTTTCTCGTTCCATTTCTTTTATTTCGTCACTAGCACATGCAAGTCTACTAAGAAATTTATTTACTTTACTTCTAGCTGATCCGGCAGTAAATCAGGCTTGTTTGCATTTGGTTCGTAGCTAACATTTGTAGAGTTAATTTTTTCTACAATTTTCTTTGTCCTTTTTATTTTGTTCGAATGAAATTTCTGAACCCTGAATAACAACTGTGTTTTGGGTGGTATCGTAAACTTGCTAGAGCTATTTTTGTTGAACAATTTTTTGTGCAACTTGTAGAGTGGGGTGCGAATATTGTGTGACAATTCTGCAGCTGCGCATCTACCTTGATACGAACGTCTTTGGGTAAAGTTTATTTTCTGACCTCCAATAAATTTAGCAAACTGAAAAAAATTTGCTCAACTAGATTACTATTTAAGTTTTTCAACAAATTTCTTGAGTGGTCTGTTACATCAACTAATTTTTGCAGAATCTGAAACAGTGCAGCTTTTTTACGTTCTGGTACAAAGTTTCTCTCATCTGAGTTTGTGCCCTGACAGTAATACGATTGACACTGGGCATGTTCACCAAATATTTGATGTGGGGAGTTCATTATGTCTGTACTGACATTTTCTAATTTTTTACTTTGAATCTGTATGTTTTTGCTGTGCTCTATACAGAGAAACTTTCTTGACAGCATTTCTGAGACGCAATGCGATGTTGCCTAGTTTTCCATTCTTAACAGTGTCCTATAACTCTCTGTCATAATTTCGCAGTATTGATTTATACACTCCACTTTTTCCACCTTCAAATCGTCATATGGTCTTGCCTGGAGGATTATTGTATACATACTAGAATCACAGTCAGCTATGAAAGCACCATACTTCATGCCATATATTTCAACACTTAACAAAATTCCATCTATAATAATACCAGATTCCATGTTGGTAGAGCTTCTAGAATAGTTTTTGTAACAGATGTGTTGTTTGACAGAAATACCTGAATTTTCCGCTCTACTATTCAAAAGTACAATATTATACCTCCAGCAAAGAAATAATAGTTTTCCTGCATGAAAACCAACAATGGCAACCTGAAAATATACAAAAAAACCTAAGTGTATTGAAACTATCATAAAACACTGTTAAAAAGGCACATTTAAGTAATAATTCTTGGAAACATCATTTGGTAAGCTGTAATTAAGAACTATAGATAAAAATTAAACTATTGTGGCCTATATCACAAAAGCTTTATCCTAATTTTTAAAAAAGTTATTTTTTGCAGATGTCTATTTCAAAAACATTTATACAACTATGAAAATCCTCTTTACGTTGTCTAACAGAGCCAAAAGGGAGTACCTAGTCTAGGTTATAATTTGGCGAACTCAAAGAAACTTGATGGGACAATGGAATTAATCCCATTACATTTTTCAGATTGTTTAATTAGCCTGCCAATGCACATAACCATGGAACCTAAAAAGGGACAGCAAATAGAATTGCAATACGAAGCCATTTTAGAAGTAATATACACATACATAAAACAAAATGTTTAAATAATACTTTTGTGGCATAAACATCTTTATGAAATTACGATAAAAATGCTTGTTAAACACAGTAATGTAATTGTGCCAGGCTACTCAATGTAAGTAAGCAAAGCAAAATAAAAGCTTACCTTGCCAGAGAGTGAGCTATAGTTTTTCATAAACGAATGCTTAGGCCAATTACAGTCAGCTACTACAGTCAGAATCGGCATTCCGTTCCGTTTCTATCAACATCTCCTTGCTGAAGAGCCAGTCAGCCTCCTCCTTTCATTTCTTCCAGTGATGATTTTTCAAAACCATCCAGAATTTTAGCCTGATATTTTATCAATGTAGATGAGACATACTGCATGTTTATACTAGCCATTGGGTCGGAAAACTGCGTATAACCTGGCCCCGAAGCTATGCTACCAGCAACTGCAGCAGAGTTCACATTCATTAACTTTTCATCTGAAGACTTGCTGTCAACTTTGATTTTGATATTACACATTTTACATTTAAAAGTAAATGTACACTTCAGTCCATGCCTGACTTCACTTACATCCCAAAAGTCCATGTTGATCTAGTTTTTGTAGTGATGAAATGAAATAAGCAATGTCAACAATGCGCCATTCTGTGTTTTCAAGGAAACACTCATCTGTAGTGTTGGTATGTCTAGCATCAATATATTCAAAGGTGGTGTGGGCTGGACTGCTTGGAGCAGTGATTGCTCTACCTGCAGGAGAACTTGATGCTGGGTTAGACGAACATTCTTGTGCAGCGGGCTCTTTGACAGGACTGCAGTCATGTATTTCACAAGTTCTGAAATAATATTGCATTATATTATTGGTTTATTTCTGTTTTTATATGAAGAGTCCCTTAGTAAAAATGCTGAAATCGTTACCAAAATTATTTATCTCAGAGATAAACTTATGTTTTTTGAAGTCATCAGTGCTCACTATCAAAAGTTACTGAATCTCGACAATTTTTCACCGATCCAGTCAATTAGAACTGGTCTTCAGGAAATCAGTCGAAGTCTACTAAATGAAATAGTTAAGCGCATTTAAAGATATAATTGGTGAAATACTGTTTTAATGTTAAGGTATTCTATTTCTCGAGTTCAAAGCACAAGAAACAATCTTTTCACATATCAAAAACAAACATGTGAGAAAAGTTCCGGTATAACTTGTGCAGTTATCATGGTCATCAAGAGTAAAGTCAGATATGTACAGATCATCATGCTCTTCCTCTACCGGTATTGCAACTACTAAATCACGCATGATGAAATAATCTAAGGACAAAATTGTAAGAGAAAGAAATGTAGGGGATTCAGGGCCTTTGAAAAAGAAAGTGGCTTGTATAGTGTCATCAGTTAAGAATAAACCAGAATGCTGTCCATGACGTGATGCCATGTTGGTATTGTTCGTATCCACTGTGCCACTCTCTCATGCTCTTTTCAATACACTGAAATGTTATACTTTTGAATGAATTTGCAGGAATAAAACATTATAATTTTCCTGGAATTATCAATGAAGTCTGTGTGTTCTTCATACAGGACTGTGTGGTGTGTGAATAAAAGTGATGGTAGTGCACAACCTTGATAACATAATATTTAGCCCTACATACATATTTCTTGGTCTGCAAACAATAAAGAAGTAATATGCCCTCTTTCTGTAAATGCTACAATGAAAATAAATGTGCATGTATTTCACATTACTAGCTAAACTCCAGTTTTATGGTATACAAGGTAGTTTTTTTAAGTATATTAAAAACATATCTTTGTACCGTACTTATTAAAAGTAATATGGCATCTAGTATATATTCTACGTTAGGTAACAGATTGCATGGAGTAGCACAGGGTTCTGTTTTTGGTCTATATAATGATATTAAAATAGAACAGGTTGAGACACTACAGTTTTTGGGTTTGAAAATTGATAACTGCTTGCATTTGAAATATCATCTTCATTCTAAACTACAATCTGCCTTAAAATATACTTTACGTTATACGAGTAATATTGTTGGTTCACTTCTATTAAAGTCCATGTATTTTTCCTATTTTCACTCTCTTATATCATATGAAGTAATTTTTTCCCATTGTAAAGGCATATTTTCCTGTAAACTGTTATTTATAAAAACACAATATATTACCATTACCAAGCATTTATATTTTGTTAGTGCTATTGTTTTTTAAATAAAATTTTGCACATTTTAAAAGTAATAAAGCAGTACACTCACATAATACTAAATCTAAGGACAACTTACATGTTCCTGTAAATATATTAAAATTGTATCAAAAAGGTTTTTATTATTCTACTATTAAAATTTATAATTAATTTCCAGTGGAAATAAAATTATTGTACAGTGATGACACTAGAATTTTAAAAACGTAACTTGAAAAAGTATTTAGTATTTATTGCCAAATGTATTTTATTCTGTAAAGGATTATTTAGAGTTTTAAGCATTGTAATATTATAATGTATATATTCTATAAGGAATTGCATGTAACTTTTTTTCATATATAAGGATTCATGGAATACTATTTTTTTTAATAAATTGAATAAATAAATTTATTCCTAAATGAGTTATTCTATGATAGACTAACTCTGGGATCTAATGATTGTTGATTTGCCACAATATAAAATGGCAAAAATTTATATACATGACTACTTATCACGATCAGTAATGGTCCAGCTCTAATTATAATTATGGAATAAAAGTTTAAACAAACATCTTCAAATGAGTAGGAATAAAAAGTCAAGCAAATAACTAGAGTTGTGATTCACAAAATTGTGCCGATGTATGAAAAAGTATTTTGCTTATATTTAAGTTGAATTAGGTTACTATAATACCCAAAAAACGGTACGTACTAGTGAAATGCAGCACAATTAAAAGCAAATAACTTCTTTCAGTTTACAGAGTCCAAAAAGTAAATAAGATCATGTACATGTACAAACCATGTAAGTTCAAGTAAAGAGAAAAATTCTAAAAAATTAATAAATTGGTCTATTTATATAAATATGCAATTGCGAACACAGAAAACAGGAAGCATGAATAATTTTTACATGTTTTATTACTGTTGACAGTTAAGTGATAGGACAAACAAAAAGGGTAGATTGTTTTTATACATGTATTGGTTCCACAATAAACATGATTAATGTTACTTGCAAAGTATCTACTCTAAAAACCTACTTCTTTCACAAAACAAAAAGTAGGCTAACTGATAATTTGTGTTTAGGGACTTTGCTACACATTAGGGTTGGTATAAAATATTTGTTTGTGAACAGGAAGATTCAAAATAAACGCAAGTCACAGTATTACTTTTTAACATGAAAATGTTACAAATTAACTTGTAAATACAATAGAACCTTTTTTTTTATAACATGAATCTGAAGGGAACACTTTGTGTGTGTATAAGTCTTGAAATAATATACAAAAACTTATATACCAAATATACATATGCAGAATACTTCATATTCTTAACCTGTGGGAAAGCTTTTCATAACTGAAAACGGTAATAAAAACCTAAGTGAAACTGAAATACCCACATTGTAATCTCTATGGATAATTTTTCAAGGGACCAAAATAAAAAAGTGATGCATGTTAACAAGCAATGCATAGAGATTTGATCATCATTGAGACTTGAACATCTGGTTGCTGGTAGTTTGTTATCCCAGCAGGGTGGAGCTTGGGGTCAAAAACTACAAACTTTGTTTGAAAAATAGTGGAATGTTGAGCATCTTTTCCCCTGAGGCTCTAGTTTTCACATGCACTTGTTTACATCCAAAAACTTTCAATATCAGCAAATTCGACAGAAGCAGATAGGATTCAAACTCCGCACAGCTCTACAACCACTCCAAGCGGGATTGTATATTATTCATAATTATTGCATAAGATATAAGAGGTTCAAATGCAAATAATTTGTAAATTACTATCTGCAACTATATGAATTTTCTTAACACCCCTACAAAGAAAGTGCAAGGACACAGACAGAGATCTTGGACCACGTGCCATTGATGTGACAATGGAGTGCCTGAAAGAGATTTGTTTTGTTGTTTGTACTGACAGTAGCAATCATGGATCTCAAAAAATATTTCCCAGTTCGACCCAATACTTTGACTATAAATCTAGAAGTATTCAGACAAAAATAGTTCAGGTTAAAACGACTCAAATGAAACAAACTGCTGAAACAATATCATCATTCATTAGGGATACACTGGAAAGTCATGGAATCTATATACAAAAAAAAAGTGTAATTTTCTGCAAATAAAACTTGTGTGTTAATAATGATGATGTTGGTGTATGTTGTCCAGGACATATTCTACATAATGAAATTCAGCATGATTCAGGCAGTTGTGTTGATTTTGTATGTTTTGATCTCACAAGTGTCTTATTAATTTTCTATACACATATACAGTAAGAACAGAGGAACTCAAAGAATATTGTGATTCTGTAGACATATGATATAAACAACTTCTTTGTCACAGTAAAGAGAGATGGTTATCTCTGTTACTTGCAATTGAAACAACAATTTCCTCATTTGCTGCAATAATGACATCTCGAAAACTGCCACTTTTCAGTTACATGTTAAAAGAGAGAACAGTTATGATGTAAACTATTTATTGAAAGTGTCATAACTGTGCTTCTACAACTTGCAGCGAGAGAACATGCTGTGTCACTCTTTCTTCTATGGTATTTAAGAAAGATGCTGTTAGCAATAGTGTCACATTTCAGTTGAGCTTTGTCTTTGCGAGTGTAAACTGATGTCAATTTTCTACTAGAATAACATATTTCCTATTCTGATGATATTCCTGCAAAGGTAAATGAAATCAAAACAAATAATACATCAGCAATAAGTGTTATTTTGGTTTATGACATTATGTAGTAAAATATATGGAAGAATAATCATAGTCACATTTGTGAATATGACATTGTTGTAGCAAACTTGTTGCACAGTTATTGTACACTTGTGTGTTATGACATTACAACTAGCACTTGTGTAATGTATCATGATGAGTTTAATACTATGTGGCAAACTTGTTGCACAGTTATTGTACACTTGTGTGTTATGACATTACAACTAGCACTTGTGTAATGTATCATGATGAGTTTAATACTATGTGGCAAACTTGTTGCACAGTTATTGTACACTTGTGTGTTATGACATTACAACTAGCACTTGTGTAATGTATCATGATGAGTTTAATACTATGTGGCAAACTTGTTGCACAGTTATTGTACACTTGTGTGTTATGACATTACAACTAGCACTTGTGTAATGTATCATGATAAGTTTAATACTATGTGGCAAAGTGATGTTCTTGCATTAAATATGTACGTAACATTTAAGAATCTGTGTATACCATTAACAGTTATATCAGTCTTGTTACTAATTATTTGATAAAAATCTCAGATATGTTATAAAGGTGCAGTGTGTTAGTATCCTGAAATGATTAATTTAGTTACTATTACATGGTATCTTTATTGCAGGTTACTTATCATGAGCGGCCGTGGAAAAATAATGGTGGCTTTGGCTGAGTTAGCAAACGAGAAGAAAGAGTCTGTCAACAGCGGACAGAGTGCACAAAAACCCGTAGCCAGCGATCTGAACAATCAAAATACCATGCAGCATAACGTAATTTCAGAAAGTTGTCAATCAAGTTGTAGATCATCCTCTTCTTCGTCCTCATGTGATAGTTAAATGCTCTTCTGATTCAGCGAGTAGTCTCATCCAGTGACTCGTTCTCCAAAGATTGTGATGACGATGTAAAATACATGTACCGGAGAACAACAGTGGGAGCGACAGTAATGAGAGGATCTTATTAGCTTCTTCTTTTGTACATGTCACTGAATCGTCAAACTACAGGATTTCCCTTTCTCCAAACAAGGGTGCTCCTAAAAGTCCTTTAAAAAGGAGCATCAAACGAAAAAGAGATACAGAAAAATGGAAACAAAATATGCTGAAGAAGGCTACAAATAGTGGAAAGACTTATGAAATGCACACATCAAGCAAAACATCCGGGAAGAAAGGGTAATCAAACCGCCATGCAGTGAGAAATGTGAATTAAAATGCTCTACCAAGTTAACAGAAGAAGATAGGAAGATACTGTTTTTCACATGTTGGAACTTGGGAGACTTGGAAAAACAGAAGCAATACACTGCAAACACTATGGTGATTACTAACCCGAAGTATAGTTATGTTCGTGTGGGAGGCACCAGAAGACCACGAAGGCCTAACAATGCTTTCTATTTCCACAGACACGACCACAAAAGTACGGGTGTATAAAGTATTTTTCCGAAACACGTCAGCCATGATAGACCGCCCAATTCGTACTGTGTTGGAAAAAATGACTAAGGTTGGAAATGTGTTACTGGAATCTGATCTATGAGAAAACATGGGAAACAGATAGCAGTTGACCCCATTATAAAGGAAGGAATCAAACAACACATTGAATCAATCCAGAAGATTAAAAATCACTATCTACGTGCAACTCGATCGCAGACATCTATAAACACTATGTGGATAGCTGCAAAGAAAAAAAAAACGTTCCATTCACAAATTACACTGTTTTATAGAGTGTTTACACAAGAGTTCAATATTTCATTCTATATCCCAAAAAAGGACTTTTGTGATACCTGTTCAGCTTTCGATAATGGAGATGACAATGCAAAGAGAAATTGAGGGAAAAATTGTATGACCTATGTGTGTGACCTACAGGCTGTGTTGCAGCTACCTATAGGGGATGTGTGACACTTTTATTATAAGTCTAAGTTAAATTTATTCAACTTCTCTGTCTACAATTTAAAAACAAACACATGCAAATGTTACGTGTGGGATGAGGAAAACTGCCTTCATGGTGTCAATGAGTTGGGTTCATGTGTGCTCCAATATTTGAAAAAAATAACATCAAAAAAGGATGCAAATTGTGCCAGACAGCAGAAAAATAAATACATGCTTGCAATCTACCTGGGCATAAGATCAATCTGCCACAAGTATTTGATCAAGGGACACATGCAGAATGAGATTCTGCTCATTCACTAATAGAACGGCAAATTAAACGTATGCTCAAGAGTGGGCCAATGTATACTCCAGAATATTTCACTTCTGCCATTCAATCAGCAAAAAAGAAAGGTGAGTCCTTTTATGTAAACAAGTTCTGCTATAAATATTTTTATGACATCAAGGCCATGGCTTGGTCCTCTGTACCAAGTAGGTCCTCTGAACACTAGTACCCTGAAGTAGTCCGACACAAAGGTTGTGAGAGAATTTCCAAGATGTGGTATTTATATTCAGAGGCATTGATTATAAGGAACAAGACCATACCTGAGGAAAAAGACATCCAATTCCAGCCAGCTCACTGGTAAGTGGGTGCCCAACAGCACAATGCTAGTCGCCTTTGTAGCTGTAATAATTAGAACCACTGTTGGGTGGGATATAATTTCTATATGTTTGCCATCAGCAGCGCCGATACAGTTTGGATAATCCCATTTCTGTTCAAACTCCTCTGCAATCCTCGTCCATTCATGTTCGTTGCGCGGTTCCTGAAATACATAACTACTTATCATATTACCTTCCTTTTAAATCTACAGGTGTTTCACAAACAGATGAATAGACAAAGACAGTGATGTAACCTAAACAATAAGGGCGAGTGTTTAGGATTGCCAGATTTTGAAACTGAAAATAAGGGAAACTTCAAAAACTGTTTAATGACAGTAGTTATATTGATAATTATTCATACGTTAAGCTTGATCTGCTTGAATTTACAAACACGGAATGACTCTGTATGAAATTAAAAAATTATTTGCAAGAATACTTGAAACTAACCATAACTTGCAACTTAGCTTTCATGAGCTCAACAGAAGTCTTGTTTCTTGACTGACCATTTAGAGTTCATTAAAGAAAACACACACTCAGTATGTGCATTCGAACCTGGAATGCTCATAACAAAACACAACTTCTTTTCTAAATTAGGTACAGAGATTCCACATGCCATTTCTTTTTTGCTTTGCACCTAGCTCCAAACCAACAAAAATAAATTATGGCAATATTATGCATTATCAGTTTGAGCAACAAACCTCTTTTGTTGCTGAAGTAGAAAAAATTAATAAAGCCAAGTGTAACAGAACTTCCAGTAAATAAATATGATTTATTATCTGCAGTTGAAGTGTGTTGTGTGCAGTCATTGCTTCCTCCATGTGCAATGGAAAACTCTGTTTTACAAAGAGAGCAATGCGCCTTGTGTTTGTTTGTTTTCACTGGTCACAACCAGATGCATTATTCTTCCCATTTCGTTAAATACACTCACATGTATCGCACCTTTTTTCTTCTTTTCACTCCCTTCCATTATGAAGAATTAACAGAAACTATAAAATCACGTGCACCTACAAAACTAAAACTAAAATTTTCTAATGAAATTTGATTTCAACCGGAAACACACTTCTCATTATCGATTAATGTCCAATGGACACTGTCCATAGATGATAAAGTAACTGTTATTATTCCTACAACACCTCAGATTAAAATTTCCCAAGAGAAATAAAAATAAAAATAATTATGACAGACTATCATACAAATACAGGAGAGGGGAGTATGGCAAAAAACAAAGCTGAAATGCAGGAAAACCTGGCAACCCTACGAGTGTTAGATATCTTCTTGGCAATACCAATGTTCATGCCATACAATATACGTAAGGTGTATTTTCAAAATATGCTCTTATGCAAAGTCATAGTATATGACTTTATAAATCATCATAAATTAGTAATTAAATAATTATTTTATTTCTATATTATGTGGAATAATTGAGAGGTAATCATAATTAATCTCCCAGGAATCACTAAAGAGCCATTAACAATAAAATCTGTTAAATTGTTATAGTCTCTGCCAATTCAATTCAATAAATCTCTATGCCTAATCATGGCTATTTTACAAACATTATGTGGAGCTGAAGTTACTGAAAAAAAGTGATATATATATATATATATACAGTTTGACATCTGACACTCCTGTCCACCAACAGGAATTTGTTTTTTTAGGCTCTAACATAAAGTTTATTTATATTTGTAGAGGACCAACCACAGGATGATGGCAATGATTGCGGCAACACCGAGGAAAACACTCCTTCACACAGCGCTGTTGTCAGTTCTGCATCAGTGACGTCACAAGGGAGGAAGAGAGTTACAAATTCAGGAAAGTTGTTGCTTCTAACACAAAACAAGCACACAAATTATTCAGTCTTCAGGGAGTGTGTGAGTCATAAGAGTAAAACTTTGAACACTATACGAGTATGAAGTACCGTGCAGTGTAGGATTACAAACTTCTTGTTTGAGCTAGAAACATAGGCTGACAATGAATGCACTGCTACTAACTAGTACATTGTCATATACTGTTATTACTACTCTCAGTGTAAGCTCTGTGCACAGTAATGTATGGGACCATGTTGCTGTCCATGTCTTGATACATAGGGCTCAGTAATAACTCACAGTGTGAACCAATGTACTTCTCTGCAGATCAGAATGTAAGAGGAGACTTGCATTCAAATGTGTGAAACATGCAAATTAATACGTATGACTAGGGTGTATATTAGTATAATGCAATATATGTACCCAAATGAACAATAAAGAAAGCAATGTCTTAATGAAACAGTGAATTTAACATGTACTGTTTAAACAATTTTCATACATTATCATCACCATTAGTCTGACACAATCCATTAACTTATTATGGATCAGCATATTAAAGTTATTTTGTCCCATTGTTTTCAAACATTTAAACTATTATACACACGAGCCATTTCTGTCATTATTACACTGTTTGCAAATATTATAATGCACACAACCTCTACTCACCTGTACGTAATCCTTCAGAGCTTTTCTGATAGCTGTCGCGGTCTCAGAAACTATTGTTGAAATGCATTGGTTCGAGATCTTAAACAGATAGCTGAGGCTGCAGAAAGAGTCTCCTGTAGCCAGGTATCAGAGTGTTACAGCGAGTCTTTCTCTCTCCAGGAATAGCTTCATGCATTACTGTGTCCTGCTTTGTAATTTGTGGTCTGACAAGACCTATGACTACTATTTAGAACTATGTATGCAGTACACTCTCCCACACCCACAATAGGATCAACAGACATTTCACATTAATATAAAACACAGACACACATGACGTACTGGTGCATAAACCTTCACTTACCCTACACAGAAACACCACTCTATCCATTATACTGCATGCGTTACTACACACGTGTGGGCACAATTGCTGCATGCCTTTACTTCACAGAGCGCTTTCAACATGCGTCTTTCAACGTTGTCAACAATTATCATGTGACAAACACAAGTAATACGAATCATAATTCAGATGAAAAGTGATATATTCGAACAATTCAAAACAATAGAGCATGATTACACAATTGTACAGGTTGATTCAGAAACACGTGAAACAAGTGATCTAATTTAACCTAAACGTGAACAGCTTTCATCAAGTTAACACCTACATTTAACAACATAGGATGTGGATAATTTACGATAAAAATATTTTGAAAACAAAACACTCTAAAATTACCTTTAATCTCCCGAAATAATGGGCTGCAAACACAAGTTAATTCAACACATAAAATAAAACTGAACCAAGCGGGAAACCAGCATTAAGTTACACCAAACTAGAATTTTGAACTCCAGCCAAAACAAATTTAGAAAACACTACATTAAACTGCTAGCCGTTTAGGCCATACAAAATTGCAAAAGTTCACTAGCTAACCTAAATCATCATTTGCCATTGCCATGCCACAACTCGCCATTTCTCATGCTCCATTCTGATTCCACAGGCAATCTGTGTGTAATTGTTGGAAACAGAGCTGTACGGTTAATTATTATTCCTGATAGTGAACAAGCTGGAAACAGAGCTCCCATTGATGTTGATTCATTACTGGTGTTTGGAAACACTGAAAAAACCAGGGAATTGAATGTTAATGAGAATTCTGAAAGTTCATAAACAATTTTGTTTACAACCTATGGACCTGAGGTAACAGTGATGAAAGAAGCTGCGAATACAGATGTTTTTATAATTATAGGCTGTAGGTTGAAGACCACTGATGTACCGGAAGTATTTTTTTTATTGGTTAACTTGTTTACAAGTTTTGGTGTTACATGATATTTAGCAGACAAGAATACTCAGTGTACATCTTGCAACATCAAGGGAGAATAGGAACTCTCATACAGTACAAATAAAGGGCCACGTAAAATAATAACAGATAATTACATATTCTGCATTAGGTTTAGGATTAGATAAGTAAGATATAGTGGTAAAATTCAGTTACCGTTAATTTAGGTCAGAGTAACTTACAGTGATGGAAATAGCTGCTATGTGGGCATATAGTCTTTTGGAATTTTATACAAATGGATTTTGATATATTTTTAATATAGTTACTTTACAGATTAAAGATTTGCCCAGCTAATTAGAACTCTACATATTCAGAGCTATTTGCAATTTTGCCCTTTATTGTAGCAATCATATTTATGATAATGTAGCCAAAGACTGATTTTTAAATTACTCTTTATTTTCTTTAGTTAGAATCTTTGTATATTAAAAGCAGAAGTGCTACATCCTTATCCGAGAGCAGAGCAAAGGGGCATAGAACCACTCCACAAATTACAAACAACAAGAAAAACACTGGCAAAGATACGTTAACTTCTCGAATGTATACCTGAAAGAAGAATACATGAGATTCTTTGCAATTAAATATTGTATATTATTATTAAAATTATCACCACACGAACAATTATTTTGGTAGATTATTAAGAATTATATGCTGTAACAGCAAAATACACACTTGTATGTAGAAGATCTCTAATACTGATATACTGGGCTATTCCAATAAAATACATTCTGAATTACCAGCACTAGAATATATATGGCAAGATTAACTGTACATTTAATCTTCAAAACATTGAAAAACTTTTGAAACAAAGTACTTAAATAATTCCAACACATTTCTTGAAATACTTGTGCTCAAAACATTACTCGCTTTTAAAAGTCATCCGAGACAAGATCATATAACATTTTCTCTGTATAACACCTATACTTGCAACACTCGAGAATAATGAATTTATCCTGGACAATATAAAAAATGCCCCCACATGGCTTACTAAAATTCCACATAGTGTAAAGCCATTTCACTATTCCATTTAATGAAAGATGATTTTAAAATGGTATCACAATAATCTTTCATTGTTCCGTAATTTCAACACGGCTTACTAAAATTTTACAAAGTGTAAAGCCTATGGTGTGTCGCCTCTTTGGTTGACACTTGTGTGTGCTGTACAAATACTCGTAAGAGTTCGCAATAAACACTAGCTGGACTAGCTCAGTTAAGTTTGGGACTCTGAATTAATAACAACAGGCTGCAAAGTTAGTTGATTAAAACCAGAAAGTAAATAAAAAATTATTATACTGTTCACTAGAAAGTTTATTGTCATCTCTTCAAAACACTGGCAAACAAAACAATTGACAATTGTAGTAGTCAAAAGAAAAAACTCAAGAGACAGAATGGCTGCCTTCACAAAACAAAACTTCTCACTTCAAGACTTGATAATTACAAACACAGGAGAGAATAAATACTTTTCTCTCTCAGCACCCTACTGACTCCTTGCACAGACGGATAATAAATTGATTAGAATACAAAAATGTCTGAAATGAAAACCAAATGTTAAAAGTCACGGGCGCTTGTTGGTGCGAGTGAAATGGTCACTTGCCGAAAGCTATTCAGCTGACAACCATGGCGGGTTCTCTCTTATGGGTTATTCGCTTACAGTCTAATTAGTTTAAGGTACAGCCGCAGAAGTCCGTTTGGGCCCTAGTTGTGCCTGGTCCAAGTTTGTTTACGCTGACAACATGTTGGATTGTTGTGCCGTTCATGGAAGGTTAAGTTAGTTTATTGAAATAGCTGTAATCTGGTTAGTTAGAATGTTGCGGTGGGGTTACAAATTTTATATTAAATGACCTAGTTTCATCACATCACTATGTACACTAAGAATTGTTGTGTGCCGAGGTGTGAAAACCAGACAGATTCCCTCGTGTTTGTGATGCTTAGAGATTTGAGCTCTGGAAATATGTAATAGAGTCACCAAAGTTTGCTCACATCAGCAACGAGCATATTTATAAAGTGTGTATGATTTTCAACTGCCTAACCTGTACCGATTGTTTCAGTCCCAGGACGAAGAGGCTCAATGCAAATTCTTTTCCAACACAGCTTTTGCCAGGTTGGTATCCCAGTTATTTCTAATTAGTGTATTATTTAATATGTTAAAATATATTAGTATCTCATGTCCTGGGTTGTATGTGCGTATGTTGATTTGTTTTCCCAGACATCAATTTAAGGTAGAATGTATTCATGTCTTCCATTTTTCCTATGGTTTGTTTCATACACTAGAAATCACAGTTTATGTGCGGTGGATCTAATTATATGAATTCTTGAAACGTTTCAAACAGTTATTTCGAAATAGATAACTTGTATGGGACATTGTACAAAGTAATGAAGAGTATGTATAACATAGGCACAGAATGAACAACCATTTGGGAAAAAATAAAAAAAGGCAAGACAAGAAACATTGGTTGACAAACATGGTGGCACAATAGCAATTTATGTTTGTTTCTTTTTTATATGTAACGATTTCCTAATACTTGCAGTTTTAGTTAATTATGTTTTTTTTTATGCTTGCAGGTTCTAGAGAGAGAGAGAGGGAGAAGGCCTACAGGATTCGCAGGAAAATATTGTTGAAGTACATTCAATTCCCTCTTCCTGCAGTGAATCAAGGGATCAAAAATGTGCAGGTGATTTGCCAGCTGCAACTCTTTTCCAGTATGCAGTAGAAATAATGGAAGCTTAAATAAATAAACACTGCATTTCAAAACAGTTGTGATCTTTTTTTCATGTTAGGTATATAGACATATTGATAGCCTGTTTGCCATATCTGCCTCATTGTTAGCAATTGCATCTACTCCATTGTTGAATAAACACTAACATTTCAACAGATATTTTTTTTATGACAAATAAAATTCTATATTTTGTTGCCAATTTATAAATTTGTTTATTGAAATTGTAAATTTTGTCATTGAAAAGTGTAAATCATCTAAAATTGCTGTTAAGTAGCCTTTTGTTCATGATATTTGTTCCTATGTAAAACAATGTTATAAATAGTAGTGATAATGCTGTGGCAGTTGTTAAGAATTGTGGCTTTTCCAAAAAAAAGGGAAAAAAGTGTGTGTATTGTCACTGATTACAAATTTAATGGAAGCATCGCAATAATTTCAATACATACTATGAAATGTGATAGTGGGCAGGGTTGTGACAACCGGAGAAATTGTGGAGTATACTTAAAAAAATTATATAAAATATCTATCATTCAGGTTTCTTCACCTCATTACAAGCCGGATGACTAAATGTAACAAACAAACTTCACAATACATGAATCAAAGGGGTGTATCTGCCGATTAGCTACGATTGAAAAGTATTTTTCAGTGCGACAGGACTACGCTGGAACGTCATTTACATTGGATAATAGTAATTTTATACTAAGTAAAAAATATAGCTGCAACCTATTATCAATTTGGTTTAGTTCAGTTAGAAAGTGTGAAACACCTTTATTCCCACGTGTGTTTTCACTTCATTTGCTTACTTGATCATTTACTATTGGGTAAAACCAAAATGTCATAATAAACTTTTTTATTGTTTGTCATAAACAGAGCTTTTTAACTATAGTCCATTCACGGTTACTTCAGCCTTTTTTGAAGCCCTGCTAAAGTTCTACTTGTAGAATATTACTCCATTCCAGGCCAAGTAAGCTTAACCAAGTGTGGAAAATGACAACCAGAGGATGACACCGTTAATTGGGCACTCAGCTGTAGTATTACTTTGCATGAGAACTATTTATTACTAGGTGCTACCAACACAGATTTTGTCTCATTGCTTTTATTTGTGTCCATTATAAAACAAATATTATAATGTATAAATAAAATAGAGGTAAAACTTCAATTAAATGAAAATAAGATGCATACCATTGTGTTTAAAGAGGTATAAAATGCTTGATACATGGCATATTTAGGAAATAACTATGTAATACATGGGGTGATTTTTCAAAGGTTTGATTAAAATAATGTGAAGGTATGGAGAATAGCTTATAGGAAAGCATTTGCTGGTACCCAGTTTGAATATGTATTTATGATCATATTTTTTATAATCCATTTCACATGATTACAAAGATTCAGTCCAGTGTTTTTACAATAATGAACGAAAAAATATAAATTTGTAAGTTAAAGAAGTCACATAGCATTATTTACAACTTGGTAGAGATCTGCCATTGGCATGAAGACCATTCTTAAATTTACCTCTGTGTATGGTGTAATTTGTCTAGTGTGTTGAGAGTATTCACTCAAAATCTAATATAGATGTGGAGACACTGTTACAAAATATGATTTTTCAGTCATAAAAACAATTGGGTTGTATTATATTATATGTTTATGAATCAAGAAATGGGCTATTGTCTTACAAAGTTGTTACTATATAGAGGAGCATCCATTACCGTAATACAGTAGTGAGCAAAATTAGGAATGGGTTTAGTACACATTTGAATCATGAAATGGTAAAAGGACTTCCATCCAGTTTTCAGCTGTTTTGACGTAAATACATATAGGTAGGTGCATGTGATGGTGTTAACAGGATGTAAGTCCAGCATATTTTTGATCAGGTATTGAATTTGTAGTTTTTGCATGTAGCATTATTAGGACTCTAGTCAAGTACTTAACACACTTTTAACACTGTACTGGAATAGAAATCATAAATAGCAAAATAAGTTGTACCATAATATAATCTTGCATGTCGTGCATACTGATAAAAACTAGAATAAAGAACATGTCACTAAACTTTTGTTTTTTATAAATATTATTGTATTAGCGCATGAAGATGACGGGTGTGAATCAAGTTGTCAATGACAGGACAATAGAAGTAAAGGTGTAAGGAACGAAAGTACATATTCAAAGAATATAATAAAACAGCCACGTTTAACAGGCAAACTATACATAAACCACACAAACAAATATGTGAAAACCTGAACAAATTATAGGTTGGTGTGAAAGTGTGGTTATGTCATATTGCTGTTATGTCATGTTACAGTTGTAAATGTAAAATGAATAATTTGATAAGGAACTGAAGGGTCTAAGTACATTAACTTTACAAACCTTAAAATACATTTAATTATACATGTCAAAAATTAACAGTCGAAGCAGAAACAATGGTTTTGGTTTATCAGACACTTATTAACCAAGTGGTAAACAGTGTTTATTTAGTTTTATCAGAACCATGATTACTGGACTTACATCCTTTTCAACATTTCATGATTCATTTTTACCTATTTCAATTTTGATTCCTTGATTTAGATTCTCTGTTCCAAATCCAAATGATGTAAATTGCATTAACATTTGTAACGTAATACTCGACCTGTGACAAAATTCTTCCACATAGACATTTATTGGTTGTACATAATGAATACAGTGATATTGGCATTGAATGATAAAGTATAGATCTGTGTCCGTTATTAGATTTGTACTATTAACCAGGTATAAATTATGAAGGGCCAAATTCAATTAAAATTAATATCCTACCACAAGTATTCAAGCAATGCCTTTATCACTTTATGTTTTGCTGCTAAGACATGCCCCCCTCCAACCTATTGGCCCATTTGTACAGCATTTATTTGTAACAGCACCATTTTTTAATTATAATATAGTACTTTTGCTACATCAGAATAATAATTAGCTAGGCTTGCATTTGGGCTGCCACGCAACACAAAGTTCCGACATTATTTTCAATATTTCTATAACCAAAATTGCACTGAGTAATGAAAAGAAGATATTGTACTACTAAATTAACCACATTTATCGAAGTTGCCATGGTTTACGTTGCCACACAATGTTTCCATATACTGTACACCAAGACGTGGAACAGACTGCGAACACACAGTTATAGTACACATTCGAAACACCGCTGATGCTCATGGCAGTAGTGCCACCAGCCTGTTGTTTCCATATACTGTACACCAAGACGTGGAACAGACTGCGAACACACAGTTATAGTACACATTCGAAACACTGCTGATGCTCATGGCAGTAGTGCCACCAGCCTGTTGTTTCCATATACTGCACACCAAGACGTGGAACAGACTGCGAACACACAGTTATAGTACACATTCGAAACACTGCTGATGCTCATGGCAGTAGTGCCACCAGCCTGTTGTTTCCATATACTGCACACCAAGACGTGGAACAGACTGCGAACACACAGTTATAGTACACATTCGAAACACTGCTGATGCTCATGGCAGTAGTGCCACCAGCCTGTTGTTTCCATATACTGTACACCAAGATGTGGAACAGACTGCGAACACACAGTTATAGTACACATTCGAAACACCGCTGATGCTCGTGGCAGTAGTGCCACCAGCCTGTTGTTTCCATATACTGTACACCAAGCCGTGGAACAGACTGCGAACACACAGTTATAGTACACATTCGAAACACCGCTGATGCTCGTGGCAGTAGTGCCACCAGCCTGTTGTTTCCACATACTGTACACCAAGACGTGGAACAGACTGCGAACACACAGTTATAGTACACATTCGAAACACTGCTGATGCTCATGGCAGTAGTGCCACCAACCTGTTGTTTCCATATACTGTACACCAAGATGTGGAACAGACTGCGAACACACAGTTATAGTACACATTCGAAACACCGCTGATGCTCGTGGCAGTAGTGCCACCAGCCTGTTGTTTCCATATACTGTACACCAAGACGTGGAACAGACTGCGAACACACAGTTATAGTACACATTCGAAACACCGCTGATGCTCGTGGCAGTAGTGCCACCAGCCTGTTGTTTCCATATACTGTACACCAAGCCGTGGAACAGACTGCGAACACACAGTTATAGTACACATTCGAAACACCGCTGATGCTCATGGCAGTAGTGCCAACAGCCTGTTTCCATATACTGTACACCAAGACGTGGAACAGACTGCGAACACACAGTTATAGTACACATTCGAAACACCGCTGATGCTTGTGGCAGTAGTGCCACCAGCCTGTTGTTTCCATATACTGTACACCAAGATGTGGAACAGACTGCGAACACACAGTTATAGTACACATTCGAAACACCGCTGATGCTCGTGGCAGTAGTGCCACCAGCCTGTTGTTTCCATATACTGTACACCAAGACGTGGAACAGACTGCGAACACACAGTTATAGTACACATTCGAAACACCGCTGATGCTCGTGGCACCAGCCTGTTGTATCCATATACTGTACACCAAGACGTGGAACAGACTGCGAACACAGTTATAGTACACATTCGAAACACCGCTGATGCTCGTGGCAGTAGTGCCACCAGCCTGTTGTTTCCATATACTGTACACCAAGACGTGGAACAGACTGCGAACACACAGTTATAGTACACATTCGAAACACCGCTGATGCTCGTGGCAGTAGTGCCACCAGCCTGTTGTTTCCATATACTGTACACCAAGACGTGGAACAGACTGCGAACACACAGTTATAGTACACATTCGAAACACTGCTGATGCTCATGGCAGTAGTGCCACCAGCCTGTTGTTTCCATATACTGTACACCAAGATGTGGAACAGACTGCGAACACACAGTTATAGTACACATTCGAAACACCGCTGATGCTCGTGGCACCAGCCTGTTGTATCCATATACTGTACACCAAGACGTGGAACAGACTGCGAACACAGTTATAGTACACATTCGAAACACCGCTGATGCTCGTGGCAGTAGTGCCAACAGCCTGTTGTTTCCATATACTGTACACCAAGACGTGGAACAGACTGCGAACACACAGTTATAGTACACATTCGAAACACCGCTGATGCTTGTGGCAGTAGTGCCACCAGCCTGTTGTTTCCATATACTGTACACCAAGACGTGGAACAGACTGCGAACACACAGTTATAGTACACATTCGAAACACCGCTGATGCTCGTGGCAGTAGTGCCAACAGCCTGTTGCTGCCATCTTGCTTTCTCAATTGTTCTTTTTGCTACAATCATCCTAATAATGGTAATAAGTTTCAATTTGTGTAGTATAAAGTTGCACAAACTCATTATTGCTCTCTGGCAAAGATATATATTTCATGTTTTGTATGTGAAGTAAATTGGGGGATCAGTACTATTTCTTCAATAGTACAACAGATTTTGTAGGATAGCAATGCATAAAGGCAAATAAATGTGACCTGAAGAAAAAACATCAATTGCAATAAAATGTAAATGCTGGGATTGTAAATTACAAAGTTTCGCTGTTTTTTTTTTTCATCACCAATGCTGAGGTATTTACTAACACCAAATTTAATTAGAGGCTGTTCACGGTGAAGTGAGCTCTTTTAAAATCAACCTTAGAAAAACTTCACTGTTCTTAAGTGCACATATTTTAACACGGACACTGACTGGCAGCGCCCAGTAAAGTTTGTAACAGCATAGGGGATGTCTTAACATTGAACTGAAGTGTAAGAATACACAATGTGCATATAAGTGGATGTTATGCAGTGCTTTCAAAAGTGCTCATTTTACCATGAACAACCTATAATACTCAATATGCATTGAAGATTCAAATAGACAAATCCGTAGCAAAAAATGACATTTTGTGCACTGCATGTATGCATCCAAATGCGGATTTGGCAATAATAGCGTGTATGATTTGTGACAACTCCAGCTACACCACATACATATGGTAAAATGTTTTTAAGGAGTTCCATGTAGAGTAGTTTTCCTGGTCAATAATTGGATATAATTTTGAACCTGGTTTACAAACACTATAGTACTTTGACAGTTTTTGGAAATTGTCCAGTTTAATAACCCAACATTATTTAGTCCTTTTTAGATGATTCTTAATACAGTTTGAATGTATTTTCATCATGGACAGTGATATGCGCAATACAGCAACGTTCCATGCCAACAACATTTCCAAGCAGTTCTTGGAACTTATCATGCAACTCTATGTCAATACACATTACGCAATACAAACTTTGTATTATCATCATTATCCTTGCTTTTGACACAAGATAGTGTTTCTAGCGTAATGTACAAGACATGCACTGTTGAGTGATTGTGATCCCATCCCAATTATGTTACATGTTTGATGAGAAGTGTTCCATCACTGAATGATGGCAGAAGAAAACTAAAAAACAGCCATCCTTTGCTAGGAATAGCAGGTTCACCGACTGCTTCACAATTAACACAAGACGCAAAAGCGTTGTATTTGTCAGCCCAGAAATTAAAAAGAACTGTAAAAATATAATTCTAAAAAAAGCTTTGTTTTCTTTAAAAAGCCTTTGAAACAAATTTAAAGTGTGACAAACACCATATTTTTTGATGCCGTAAATATAAACACCATTGCTAGGTGATTTATGTCACAATTGCAGACCAGTTCATCTTAACACAAAGGAAGACAATTCACTCTAGATGATAAGATCTTGGTGCTTGCCTTCTACAATATGGAAATAACCTGTTTATGTTTTTTCGAAAGTAACTGAGAGTACAGCAGACCTTGTTTGTAACATTAAAGAAGTAATTCAGAATATACACAAGACTGACCTAGAAGTAGTTGCCAGTGTGTGTGATCAGGGCACGACAAACGTTGCAGCAATTAATTCTTTGAAAACTATTACCAAGGAGTTCATTAGAAAAAGAGAAGCGTGTTGATCACAAGGTTTTTTAATTGATGGCAAAGAAATAATACCTTCATTCAATCCTCATCTTCTTAAAGGAATGCAAAATAATCTCAAATATGACCTCAGCTTTATTGAAGATGTCAAAAAGAAAATAGCCCAATGGAAACATGTTGAACAGTTATACACATAGATTCAAAAAGGCCTACTGGACTTCATGTCTGCCCTAAATTGTCGGAGCAGCATGCGAACAAAGATAAGATCAGGAAGATGAAAGTGAGTACATGTGCACAAGTTTTCAGCTATTCAGTGTCGAGTGTAATAAGGTACATTGCTGAAAGACTTAAGTAATATCTGGAGTCTTATTTTTATGCAATGTAATACTTATTGTGCATCATAAGAAAATTTGTGTGCAAGTATAAAACATTTAAAAAATGGTTACATCAGTAACTATTCTTTGTTTTAGATATTTTCATTTGTAGGTCTTGTGAATTAAAAGGCTATTTATATTAATTACATGTTTCAAATACAGATAATATTCCATTATTATTTGATTTTCTGATTCAACTGATGTATCTGATTGTTTTTAGCTGTTCCAGGAATGCCTGGTGTTGATACAAAGGCAACCGAGGCTGCAGATCTCTTGCTATTCTTTGATGAACTTTTCGACAGTTTAAATGGGGTTTCCTTATACAACATAAGTGACAAGTTGTACACATCATCTTTACTTGTACAGAAAATGTGTAAATGTTTCGAGAACAATGAAGTACTATGATAAAAAGAACAGGCAGTGTAATGTTCAGTCCATCAAACTTTTATCGCTACACTAGACGAACTTATGGCTTTATGGAAGAGACTGAAAACAGAGCTAAAAATCAAGCACTTACAAACACTGTGTTTCAATCAAGATCCAGTGGAATACTTTTTCGGCTCTATTCGATCACATGGTGTTCGGAACATCAATCCCACTTCTATGACATTTGCAAGTTCATTCAAATCACTTCTTGTCAACAACTACGACTCTCCCCAAGCAGTATCATCTAATTGTGAAGAGGACGATATTAGCGATGCTTTAGACACTTTGCGAAACTTCGTAATGCAGTATGTTGAAAAAGGCGAGAAGAATTATTTCATTTCTTTACAAGAGGACACCATGAAGGATGATTTTCAAGTCCTTGATAAATCTGTAATAAATGTATGTGGGTGGCTATGTTGTCAAGAAAATGAAAAACAAATTTAAATGCCAGAACTGTAAGAAGCATTTGTGCACAGCAGAAATTAAGCCAGACCATGCATTAATAAATATACGTGAATATTCTACAGAGAAACACGTAATGCAGTACCCTACAACACTGATATCAGAATCATTTCAAACTTCTGTGATGACAATATTTACATTGTTTCCAAACATTTGCCATTATAGAGGATTTCATTGAAACAATTTAGCTACAACAATTACCAGAAGCAATAACTATATGTGAGAAATACATTGGAGAATTTAAGAAATGATTTGTCAAAGTCACGTGTAGAATTGTTATTCACTCTCGGTGCAAAGCTGTAAATCAGATATTTAATGGCACTCGACAACCCGTGAAGCCTTACAGCATCCAGGTGATGACAAACACAAGATTTAAAAAATTCACGAAATAGTAAAAATTTTTATTGCCTGGCATGGGGGAAATGCGACTGGGGTTCACCGGCTGGCGCAACTGAACTGCGGCTCGACTTGTCCGCCTGGCGCAACTGAACTGCGGCTGGACTTGACCCCCTGACATTCTTTCAATAAGATAAATATTTTGATTGTTTGCTATTCTGAAGTAGTCTGTATCAATGTAAAGCAAAATTACCATAGAGTAATGTTCTTCCCTTTTATTTTTTTGTTCATTTTTCTGTCTTTATATTTGTCCTAATAAAGCAGCAGGAAAATTTAATTCATGGATAATTTTCCAGTTCACACACTAGTTAAGCGTGTGCAACCCTCAAACTTGGGTGTGTAAAGAATTGGCTCTTTCACTTACAATCACCATCTACATTGAAACAGTTTGTGTTATAAAACTCCTTTGAATTGAATAATCGTTACTTGGTATTCTGCAATGCATTTTCACTAGTGTACCTATCACTGTAGTGGAGGTCTACCCCATCAGCTGTGCAAGAACAAAAAATATTGCACAAGTACTATGTGATCACTTTTTCCCCACAAGGAGGTACCCAAAAAACGTATTGACCAACAATGTGTCACAGTTAATGGGACATAAGTGGGGAGATTAGTGTGCAAAGTGTGTGGTGAGACATTTAATGATGGTGAATTACCACTCGAGGGCGAACCCCACAGAAAGACGCTATCAAGATTTTTAAGTGCAACTTCGCAAGTAGGTGAACTACACGCCACTTGGGCAGACCACCTGCCTGCCCCCCTATAAACGCTACACCGCTGAGTGAATGCTACTACAGGAAAAACGCAGGCAGATGTTCTGCTAGGACATAACCTACAACTGCCAGGTGAGGCACAGTGCCCTCAAGTCGGGCGAAGCAGCGAGACCCCAGGCAGTGATACACCACAAGGAAGGCGCCAACAACGGCTTTGAGACATCCAACACACCAATAACAGCATACAGCAAAATGACTGCAGATTAATATACGACCGCCACCGCCCGTAAGAGCAGGACAGTAAGTCTACGTACGGGCCCACTTGCAATCCACTGCCTGCAAAGACTTTTGCACGGGGTTCATGGTGAAGTGGTGTGGGCCACACAGAGTCCTGGGAAGCCACGGACCAACCACATACACAATCCGGATGGGAAAGAGGAAAGTCCGGGTACAATGGGATGACATATGGCTAGCACTGGATCATGTCGCCGAAGAGGTCGTGCCCGATGCCTCGACGACCCAACGGAAATGCTCCCAGAAGTGGGCAGCAAAGAAACGGGTGGTGAGACACCTCTTCCAAGAGGGCCTCTAGCAGATGCGCCACATCACACGGAGATCGGCAACTCACCGTTGGTGGACCTAGACGGCGTCGCTGATGATGAGCAGCCCAGAGGGGTGGTGAAGTGGAAGCTATAGCAGCACCTCAGCAAGTGATCCAGAGCTGGGGCAGAAAGCCCGGAATCACCCGGTGCAACCGCACCTAGCCAGGATGTGGTTGACGGCGCAATGGCAGTGAGCACGCCCTTCACTCTATCAACACAACTAATGGCACCATTACCTAAATTGGAGCAACCGCATGAAGGAGAGAAGCAGTTTCGACAACACCTGCACCAGATGACTATCCGGGTCCCCTGCCATAAAGTCGACAGTGAAGACGACCCGTGAGTACAAGCACCGTGGGAGAAGGGATGCGCAACTCTGGCAAGCAGTAAGGAAGAGGGGAGTCATCTAGGCGGTCACATGCATCTGGCCAACGGACCCTAATGGCTGTCTGTCCTGGTCACTCCCGGCGATGGTGTAATGCAAGTGACAGTGGAGAAGAAGCAAGCGCAAGCGACGGGAGCAGCAGCAAGTCGGCCAGCTTGTTCTGACCCCGCTGAACATGAAGAGTGCAGCCAATACTGTCGTGCAGCATGTGCAGAGGGGCATACCGACACCCTGCGCTGCAACAAGGCAGTGACAGCATCGGTAGCCATAGCCATGTGCAGCTCTGTAGGGACACCCGTACATGCTGCGACCAAGGACGCAGGCAAGAAGACACTCGTGCTACCTTCACCCATCTATGGTCCTACCACACAGTGTCTAACTTAACATGCAGCTGATGGTTCTGTGGATTAAAGTAGTGTGTTGTGTAACTTGGACAAGAATCTTTAGATATACATTTGCTGATCAAGACAGGATAATGTAAATTTGACAGGTTATGAGAACTATGGGTGACATTGGCATATTTATTTCATGCAAGGTTGCTGCAGGACTCTAAAACACAATCAGGGAATCTAAAATAGTTTTCTCAGTTTGGGTTAAAAACAGAAAAAACACTATTGTGTGAGGAAACAGTGTGTGCAAACTGCTGTGTTTAGTCTTGCAGTTCTTAATCTGACCATAATATTTCCAAAGACTGTTCTGCTAGAAATTATGTAGATTTTTACCCATTGGAGTACTTTCAGTGAGTTTAAGAACTATTTTAAAAAGGAGTTGTTATACTCAACTCTGAAAATTGCTTGTATTCTCTTTTCTTTGGAAGTCTTGGAATAGTCAGGAAAATTAATTTTTAGTAGTCATTGTCAACCTTGAAGTGTTGCAGTTCATATACATTTTTATTGCCTTTTTAATTGTTTTCAGTAAATTCCCCAGTTTTATTTATCACTGAGTGTAATCGTCCAAATTCTTCCTTTCATGCCACGGTTTTGAAATAAGGGCTTTATCAATTTTAATGCGAGGCTGCAATACAAGTGTTACCTGTACTACATGGCTCTTTCGAATTCTCAGGCTTCAGAGCGAGGTGACACAACTTGAGATTTTTTTTCATGATTCCCCTGCCATCAGCAGTTTTGTAGTTTCACGCAGTGTCGCGATGTAATTTTCAGCCAATAGTAGGTCGCGAGCCCCGGAAAATGTGTGCTTTTAGATTTTGTATTCTGTAGTGGGAGAACCAGCTCGTGGCAAGCCACAAGCAGCAAGCCCCGAGCTTGTTCTTAGAGTATCAACCACCTAGGCAAGAAGTAATACTATTAATATTTGTATAACTGTGAGGACATGTCCAGGTCAGTGCGACATTTTTCGTGAAGTAGTGTTGCACAACAACTGTAGTGAGATGTGGGAGACTGATAGGCGCCAAGGGGAAAGGTTTCTTTCTCCTCCCCCTTGTCTTGGAAAGTTTTCCTCACGAGTCCAGATGTAAAGTAAACTTTCTGTAAATACTACCATGACTTTGTACCTGTGAGTGATTGTTAAAGAGGAAGACGGGTTGATTGATGTCATACTGACCTACGTGTAAATGTTTCGACCTTCAATAATAAATTGAATATGATACAACATGGATATTTTCTGTTCTTATTTCTAACAAACCAAGTGTACTAACTGTGTGCTCTACCCAACTGAAGCTAGCCGAAACCCAACGTAAGTGGATGAAGAGTGTAACCTGTAACCTGTTTGTGGCATAGTGAGTTGTTATGTTGCAAAATGAAGCAAACGCGGGGCCCAGAGTCTGCGACAAGTGTACATGTGCTTGCAACTGTGGAGGCAGGAGCTACATTGCAAAAATGGCGCCCAAACGTGGGGCGGATGGGATTTCAACATGACAACCTCAAGGGACACTGCAAAGGTAGTGGCAACATCACACTTTTCGACAACACCGAGATGTGGCAACATGGTGTGGTACCGACGCTGCACAATGGTATTGTCACATACAGCGAAGTAGCTGTGTGTCCGTCATAGTGTTACTGCATCATCAGCAAGATATGTAAGTAAACATTTATACAGCTATCATCGTCACGTCATCATCAACCAGGTGTGTTCCGCAATAACCAACACGTCAATACAGTCACCAAGATTGTGTATGAATTTTAATCTGTCCTTATAATTTGTATCATTTTAAGGAATTCTATTCAAAAAATTCAGTATGGCTGGAAGTCAGGTAACACTGAAGCAAGGAAAGTTTAGTTATATTTTGCAATTGTTAAGTAAACCGGAAATTCTATTTCAAGAGCTATTAGGTAAATTTGACGAGCAGAAAAATGTGTTTGGAACTGGATTTCAACAAATGACAGATAAATTTGATGAGCAGAAAACTGTAACAAAAGAAGGGTTTGATAAACAACAGCGAGTAACTGATGAGATAAGTAGGAGGCACTATTTCTTCACAACCAAGGTAAAAGAGATTGATGAGGTTAGTAATTGTCAAATTGTAGCGTTGAGTGCCGAATGTGAGAGTAAGGTCGTAATAAATGTTGAAAATGAAGTTGTAGATGAAGTGGACATTGAAGTTGTTGAGGTTGTAAGTGAATTGGTATAAGTGAGAAAGAAGAGTATATCACTGAGACACAATAGTAATTTTGTACAGATTGCCAACTATGTGTAAAGACAGTAAAAAGTTCATAAATTCCAGATGTGGGGGGTGGATAGATTTATTTCAATGAAACTTACACAGAAATTAGAGTGGCAAACTCAGAAGTTAGGTTGATAGCATCAGAGATGACGTTGCCAAATGTACATTGAGTACTGTGAATCTGGGGGGTACTCAGTAATGCGACTATGTAGGGTTTGGTGGCAAGAGATATACAGTCTGACCAAATGTACATTGAGTACTGTGAATCTGGGGGTACTCAGTAATGCGACTATGTGGGGTTTGGTGGCAAGAGATATACAGTCTGACCAAATGTACATTGAGTACTGTGAATCTGGGGGGTACTCAGTAATGCGACTATGTGGGGTTTGGTGGCAAGAGATATACAGTCTGACCAAATGTACATTGAGTACTGTGAATCTGGGGGGTACTCAGTAATGCGACTATGTGGGGTTTGGTGGCAAGAGATATACAGTCTGACCAAATGTACATTGAGTACTGTGAATCTGGGGGGTACTCAGTAATGCGACTATGTGGGGTTTGGTGGCAAGAGATATACAGTCTGACCAAATGTACATTGAGTACTGTGAATCTGGGGGGTACTCAGTAATGCGACTATGTGGGGTTTGGTGGCAAGAGATATACAGTCTGACCAAATGTACATTGAGTACTGTGAATCTGGGGGGTACTCAGTAATGCGACTATGTGGGGTTTGGTGGCAAGAGATATACAGTCTGACCAAATCCATCCATCTGTAGGCCCCTTTAGCTTTTTGTTGTTACAATTATTGCTGTTGAACAGCACTTTAATTCTTGTGGGTACATTCCACTTGTTACCATACTGGTAATTTGAGGGTCAACCTCACATACAGGGAAATTAATAATTGAGGCGAAGGTTGCCTATGTTCAGGCGTGTGTATTATGCATGTTTGAAAAGAGTTGGAGGGGGGGGGGGTGAGTACAAAACAACAGTAATTGTAAGGAATAATTTAAATAAAAGAATTGTGATACACGTTGTGACATGAATTATGTTGAGTGTTATGTACAAAGAAGAAGTGAATATGTCAAGGGTATGTATGTAAGAGTAGTGCTTATACTTTTATTGCGTTAAGAACTCTTGTTTACTTAGTGTATAATTTTGTTGAATTTTATGTTGTTATTGTAACTTTGCTTGTATAGTTTGAAAATATATTGTTGACTTGTATGAAGGGTTAGGTGCAGAAGTGAAGGTGTTGCCTTACACTGGATGTGAGACTACAAAGATAAAGTTTCTGTTCAGTAAATATGAAATGCAGGTTTTAATGTTTAATGTTCTTGTGCAAATATTTCACAAATTGGCAGTGTATTTAATTACGGTTTTGAGAGTTTACTAAAATGAATGGTTACGTGATTTTCAAAAGTTGTGAGGTGTGGTGTCTAGAGATTGGCATTATTGGTTTGACATGTGACAAAGTGGCCAGCAACAGGATTACACACCAGTCTATGCCACGAGCTGACCTGAACATGTCATGTTTTTATTTTAAAGGCTGGATTTAAATAAAGCCAATATTATAATGGAAATGCTTTTATTATTTATAAAACTTGACATGGCACAGTCGGATTGAAGACCTACATATTGGATGAATGTGTGTTATTGGTCGCGATTGTCATTCAGGTTATTTATCTGTTTGTGCAGTTTGTTTGGAACCATGAATGTGACTAAACTGAGATGTTTTTAAATTTTGGGAAAAATTTTTTTTGGGCACAATAGTTTTTTTTTTTTTGCTGATTTATGTATATTCTGAAATGATGAATAATAAACGGTTTGTATTTCACTTGGGGTATAGGTCAACATTTATGTATTTAGGTATATTCCTTTTATACCAGTAAGCAATCTCTTAATTAAAGTTACTATATTTCAGCCTTATAGACACACATGGGAAATTAATTCAGTTAGTCTAGCCCTTGATGTAATCTTAATTTCCTAGTTAACAAGTGATAAGTAGCACACAGTAGAAAAGAATGTTTTCTTGTATGATACACTATTTAAATTTTGGTGTAGTTTATTTACTGTTTTGAAATATATCTAATAAATTGTGATTCTTATTAGTGACCAACTGAATATATTTTTTGGTTAGCTTAGAACAATTTGAATTTTGTTTAATTCATTTAATTTGAGCTTAAGTCTGTTCCAACTAGTTGTAGAGAATTCTAAATGAGTGGTTCCCCAATCACATGCCTATTTTTCTGTGCGACTTACAAAGTTAACTTTACATATTGGCCAGCATCCTAGGCAAGAGAGAGAAAGACAGCCAGGAAGCTTAGTTGCACGGTACCCGAGCTGAGCTCAATGGCCACAGCACGGCGTTAGACGACCTGTGGATTGCTGTCACATCTGTTTCTGTCCTGTTTCTTCCTTAAATTTCATGCCGCACTCTGCTCTGCAAAATCTGCTTTGTGCCAGTGTGTATTCTAGCCGTGTTCGCTGTTTAACAACAAAAAAAAATGCCCTCTGTACCAGTTGTTCTGGCAAGATCTCGTCTCTGAGTGGCACTTGTGCATCCACGTGCCATCTCTCGTGTGTTTTGTGGCACATTACACTCTGTTATTGACACTCAGAGTGAGCATTTACTACTGAAATGTAGTCATCAAGGGACTTCAGCGAATATACTGCAATGTAGCTGGTAGCCTGAAAGATACGTAGTGCCATAGAAAATATAGTTATTTAGTTAATTTTGTTGTTCTCGTAGAAATGGCTGTTAGTAGGTTCTACACCTAGACAAGTTTTCCAACGTCCGAAATGGGTAAGTTCGACGCTCTTTTTTTTATTAAAAGTCTTATCCACGAGCGACAAACTAATTTTCCTCATTCCCGTCTGTTCAATTTTGTTGTAGATGTTCCTTGATTATTATTATCATCATAGTTCCGTTCCATCTACTTTTGCGGTACTTGGTGAGGTTCTGAAAGCACAGATATGAAAACAAAACTTTTTTGTTTTTCAGCTAAATTTTTTTGGATGAAACACTAAATGATGGAGCTTTTGAACGCTATTGCAGACAACAAAGTGGTAAGCAGATATGGACAGAATTTAAAGTAAACAAAGATATAATATTTTTTTAGAAAATGAAGCATTAAAAATGTTGTATAAATATTAATTATATTATTTACAAAGATTTGTTAGGGATCCCATAATATATATCCATACTTTTTATTTACTATCTCTTTAATATTTATGAAGCACCACAAAATCTGTAGTATTTTTTTTATTGTAAAGAGAATTAATATTCCGATGTCAAACACACTTGGTAAAGTTTTGTGTTAAAAATATATATAGAACACAAACTTGTTGAAGTCTTGTTCTTTTTTGTAATGCCTCTGAGTAATATTTCTATCCTTTAAATACCTTTTTATTATGTGGACATAATGTTAATTGTGTTATGACTTTTCATCTTTGCCAGTATGTCTTTTCGTATTAATTATTTGTTTTTAACAAAAACACTGTAGCAGAAGTTTAAATAATTAATGCGGGCAAGTGCATAACAAAACCACTGGACGGATTGTCTTTGCAAGGAAATGCCGCAGATAATTTTAGGAAGTAGTTGCAGAGATCTGAGATTTATTTCTAGGTTTCGAGACAGTACAGATAACACAGTTAAAGCTGAAACAAAGGTAGCCATTTTATTACACACCATTGGTGCTGAGATGTTGGAAATTTATAATACATTTTCCCCGAGTGAAGAAGATAGTCGCGACTGTTAAAATATTGGACATTTTGGAGCAGTAGTTCATTACAACTGACAATGAGACAGTTGTTCGTTATGTTTTCTTTAGTCGTGTACAGCAAGAAGGGGAAAGTTTGGATATGTTTGTAACCAAATTACGGAAATTAATGTTGATTGCAAGTTTGATGACTTGCGGGACAGTTTGATTCGGGATCGTATTATATGTGGTCTAAGGGACATACGAGTGAAGGACAAATTGCTGCAGGAGGATAACTTGGACTTACTTATTAAATGCACTAATATTAGCCATGCTGCCGAATTAGCTGACATCCAGATGAGGCAATTTGAAGGCAAGAGTGAAGTTTTTGGAGTACAAGATCACCAAGTATATCATTTGAATTTTACAGGGAGGAGTGTGCGAAATGATATTAGGGGGTTCCAAAGAAACAACTCAAGTTTCAAGACGACATGTGATCACGGCAGTGAGTCACAGTGTAAGGCATGTGAAAAGATGCACTTATAGGGCAAGTGCCCAGCATACCGTAAACAGTGTTATAAATGTTATAAGTACAATAATTTTCAGTATGTGTGTTTAAATTCACAATAGTGTGGCGAAGTAGGCCTAGTGTGTGATGAGGATGACACATTTCGAATTGAGTCATTACTAACCCCTCGCATGAAGTGGTCGGAGCAGGTGACTTTAAATACTCGTGACATACCTTTTAAACCAGACACTGGTGCTCAAGTGAACATTATAACTAAAGACAGCTATACTTTATTACAACTGGATATTATTCCTACGCAAGTTAATTTGTAATGGTGGCCGTATTGATGCAACTGGTGAAATGACCACTAAAGCAGTAGTTACAGGTTCAGAATATACTATTACATTTGTACTTGTTGATATCAAAGCAACATGCAATTTAGGGTTGCCAACTATTGTCAAAATGAATTTGTTGTCAACGGTTGATGCAGCAAATGTAAGATAAACTCAGTTACATGTCAGTATCCCCACTTGTTCCAAGGAATTGGAGAATTAAGATGTGTAAACTATTAAGTTGAAGGATCATAGTGTTCCAGTTGCAGAACCACCCAGAAAAATTCCATTCAAATTGCAGGGAAGGGTAAAGATAGAATTGGACAGAATGGAGGAGATAGGTGTGATTAGGAAGGTGAACTCTTTAATGATTGTACAGAAACCATATAAGTCGTTAAGGTTGTGTTGGCATCCTAAGTCTTTCAATGACTGTGTTGTGAGGGACAGGTTTAAGTTGCCCACTTTTGATGAGTTAGTAGAAAGAATGCCTAAAGCCAAGGTATTTTTTTGCACTAGATGGCAACAATGGTTTTTATGCTATTAAGATTTCTGAGGAAAGCCAATTATTGACAACGTTTAATGCTGGTCAGTTTGGGAGGTATTGCTACTAAAGCGTACCCTATGGTCTAACCTCAGCTACTGAAATATTTCAGAGGGGTTTTTCACAAATTTTTCATGATTTATCAGGGCTAGAAATATATGTTGATGATGTAGTTGTATGGGGTGAAGACGAGGAACAACATCATGATAGGCTTAAGGCTGTTCTTGAATGGGCACAAAAATGCAAGGTTAGGTTAACTTGCAAAAATGCCAATTTGGAGTTACAGAAGTAAAATATGTTGGTCATATTTTGTCTGGTGAGGGCATGAAACCTAATCCAGACAAGATGAAGGCTGTGCTGGATATGCAAGCTCCCACTAAACAAAAAGAGTTACAAACTGCAGCGATAACCTGGCATTGCTACATCGCCTAAGGTCATGCGGGGTATAGCTGGTGGCCGCGTACAGTGGTGTCGCAATAGTGCCCTACTTGGCCCAGCTATAAAAGAAACCCCGCATGGTGCAGCCCCCCCTCCCCCAGACAGCACCATGTATTGAAGCAGTTAACTTTTGAGTGAGATCATAGACTGAAGACCGAGGAAGCAGAAGACCCTAGGCCACAGAGGAGCTCTGGGTCCAGCCAGTACTATGAGATTAGATGAGCATAAACGCATTTGTGGTAGGGAGCCGTTCTGGTATCGAGTCGTACGTCCCTCTAACCCCTCTGTAAGATTACGGCAAGGTTAGGTCATAGCTCTGACATTTGTGAATCCTGTTTAAGTATTAAGTATAATTATAACGTAACTGTAATCTTATTGTTGCTTATTTGTTCTGTTATTTAGAGTTGTTATAGTAAAGATGTATTTTCATAAATAATACTTCTTGTTTAGCCACCATCACGAGCACCCCTTACCTCCTATACAGTAAAGCAGTGTTCGATGTTGAGTCAAGTTGAGTATTGGAAACCAGAGTCGGAAAGGAATTGCAGAGATTAGAGGAAAGTAACTGAGGAAGGGCACATGTTACGCTGGTGGAGCCGAGGTTTCATTCCCGCCTTTCTGCTGCCAATCTCCACCTGTTCCTAGGCCATTTCATTATTGTGTCATTAAACATTATAATTAATATTTTTCAGACGTGCAATACTATTGAGTGTAAGCCGCCTTCCCCCGACTATAACAGACAGCCCAGGCGGCCACCCACACGAATCGTTCTACTCCCACAGTCAACCAGCGTAGCATAGGTCAGTTACCACACGCGTGACAGCCTTGCCAAGCTACCATTCTTGCCCAACCATTCCCTCTCAGAATACTTCTTTTGTGTAGTTAACGTATTTTCATTGTAAGCAGAACATACTGTTCACTTGTCTGCTTGATCCACTCCAGTTGTGTTGTGAGCTGTCGGGAGTGGGTTCTCTCTTTTTCCTGTAGTTTGTTTAATCTTAAGTTTACACTAAAGTGTGCTGCACCATATACACTGACTACACACATTTTCGCTAACATGCCGCAATTAGCACATCACACACGTCCACGACACAATCGAGTAGACCCAGCCACACCTACACGAATATTAGACAGACATGAACTGTTGCTCACTCAATTAACCAATAACACAGAAAACATTACACCCATTGAACAAATTTCTCAACACCAATCTACACTTAACCAGCCTGGTAGAAGCCGTTATTATTTGCGACCATGCCCAATCCACCCAACATTCCACACCCCACTCAAGTAATTCTACAACACCCCCAACATATCCCCACATTCTCCAGCAAAAACCACGAAAATATCGAGGAAATTTTGGACATATTTAACGCCGCAAGTCAAGTTAACAACTGGACTAAACTTGACAAATGCCACCGTCTGAAGTTTTATCTGTTAGGGGTTGCAAAGAGAACCTACGAAAACTTATTACGTAGGAGCGGCAGATATCACTTGGTAACAAACTGAGGATAAATTCTTACACACATTCCGCAAACTTGACACAAGGGACAACTACAAACATCTTTTACACACCACATGACAACAACACGGTTAGGTCCATATTGAGAACGACTTTTTATAAGAATAAATGTACCCTACACTTGCCTCAACAAGAATTTTTGGACATCATTTGGAACTCTATTTTGCCACCACTACACTAGACAAGCTACTACACAACATTGCTATCATCAAGCATGGCATGTACAGTTATCAACAAAACATTACCCAACATACACCAAAATCACCACACGCTAAACTCCACGACAAAATTGCCAGTTTAAAGGAACAGATAAATATGCTCAAAAAAACACCAATTTACACCCCACCACCCCCTCGTCCAGTACAATACATCCAAGCACATACATATCCACCCCCCCCCCCCCCAGAAACACGCATGTACCACTGTAATTAACTGGCCACATAACAGACAACACTACAGACATCCATCTCACCACACACCCCACCAGGCTGGTCTCTTCAGAACAGGAAATGGACATGTACAAGGACATGTTTCTGGTGTACAGTACAGGGAACATTCCAGTGGAAAACATGTTTCCCCCACGCAGGAGCAATAGGCCCGGGTTCGAGCCAAGTGCAATACTCTTTTCAATAAAGTGGTGCCCAGCCAAACGTATGCAGAAATCACCAATTTTAATGCCAAGGGAAGTCACTTCCAACCAAATCCCATCCCGCCCATACTTACTACACCTAGGAACTTTGTGTACGGAACAAATCCCCGGACAGCAAATCCACAATACATGTTGCAAAACCCAGAGAGTCACATTTTTCTGTCAAGTCAAATACAGTTCACGTTCTACAACCACTCTCTCGACACTTCCTCATGCCGCCGTCTATAACACAAAGCGCAGACACATCAATCATTGCGTCCCAAGCCCACCCGCCAGCGCAGTGTTCGCCCCCCGGGCTATCCAGGTCGCGGTTACCACACACGCCAAATTGCAGCATTGCCACATTGCAACAACTCCCTTCCATGTGGCCAGCAGTTCACGGTCCCCGTAGCCTCGCTAGCGATACCTGCGCATTATGCCTCTACGCCGGACACCAGTCTCACCAGTGCCCTCTATTTCCCAATCAGAATTTGGTTTTTTCCACAGACCTTTTGACCGTTTTCACCAGTTCAAGAATACATTCCAGCCGTCACAGTGTACCATCTTTCTGACCCAACCCACTCCCACTTCCGCTGTGGTGCGTGCTGTTTTGCAATAAGGACGCCAGGGGCCGCTATGATGAACATTTGTTGGGAAACATGCTAAGTGGTGCCACGCCTCGACTTGGAACACTGAAACCAGTGCGTGCTACTCCCCTTTCACCATGTCAACAGAATATTATTACTACTGCTACCCCTCGCATACTTGTCTCTATTTAGGGGCAAATCATACTCTGTGTTAGTAGACACAGGGTGTTCCTGTAGCTGTGTGGCCAGCACCATTCTATCAAATAAGCACCTTTCACCTCTGAATGGTAATATTACACTAGTAGCGGCCATGTCTATTTTGTCCCCTCCTAAGTTTGATACTAATATCCACGGTCGTACTTTGGATGACAACCTCAGACAAGATATCATTTTGGGTGTGAATTTTTTTAAGAAATAATCATCCCTATTTTAAAGTACAATCCTCTCTTTATCTACGCCCACGATGAGAATAAATTCACTGAAATTCTCCTTGTGTCTGATGGCACCGACACACCCGACTACTCGTCCCTTACCCATTATTGTTATGCTCTCGAGGCCTTCGAAACCCAACCCCCTCAGGGTCCTTCTGTTAACGACAACCTCTCTCTTGCCCAGAAACAAGCCATTCACAATATTATATAGTACTATAATGACCGTTTTGCGAATTCAATACTACAGCTTACAAAGGCACGGGACTTTGAAATTAAGCTGGACTTAGCCACAGGCAAACCCATTGCTAATCGTCCCTACCGTATCAGTCCCAAGGTGCATGGCGACATGGTTAATGCTGGCATTATACAAGAAGCTGATTCCCCCTATTCTGCCCCTAGTCTTGTTATTTCAAAAAAGTGTGGCGATCTTTGATTTTTGACAGATTTCAGAAATCCCAATCAACATCTTACTAGGGTGCAATATCCGCTACCTTGTACTGAGGATATTTTTAATGCTTTGCAACATTCCCCTTTCATCACTAACCTTGACTTGTTTTCTGGCTTCTATAGCATGCCCGTTCGACCTCAGGATCGTCACGAATTGGCTTTTAGCATCGATGGGGTTGGATTATTCGAGTACCGAAGAATGCCCATGGGCCTCAGCATCAGCCCTCAATATTTTTTAATGTTTATCAACAAATTTTTAGGCCCCCTGAGATGGACTGCAGCGATCGCCTACATTTACAATATTTTTATATTGGGTAGTACATTCGAGGAACATATTGCCAATATTCATAAGGTCTTCCAAAGATTGCTCCAGTTCAATGTTAAGGTCAATGCCCAGAAGTGTTTGTTCGCCGAACAAACTATTGAGATTTTAGGCCACATCATCACACCCCAAAGCATGTACACCGACAAAGTAACTGCAATCGAAAATATGCCCCCCCCCCCCCCTTCTAATCTTAAACAACTTCGCACATTTCTGGGGATATGACTTCTTACCTGTGAAGATATATTCTGCATTATAAATCCATCGCACAACCGTTGATTGATCTCTCCTAGTATACTACCAATTTGAAATGGGAAAAAGAACACAGAAACCCCTTTTTAGAATTAAAATGTGCCATTCTTCAGACACCATTACTGCAAAAGTTAAACAATGGCCATCTGATCATTCTAGCTTGTGTCACCAGCAACCTGACCTACATTCTAAATAGAGACATATTGTAGAGTTTGCTTCTAAGAAATTTTCCCTTCTACAAAAACGACGGAGTACGACCGAGAGAGAGTTATCGGCCATTAAATATTTATGTACATGTTTTCATCAGTATTTGTATGGGCACAAATTTATGATGGAGACCAACCATGGCAGTCTAAGGTACCTCCGTTCCATGGCTGACCATAATGCTCACATCCAAAAGATGGATCACCTTAAGCGAACTTGATTTTCAAATTAATATTGTTAAGGGCAAATTAAACACACTTCCCGATGTACTCAGCCACATCCATACAGTCCGAGTCGCCACTCGAAACTATCACTGCCCACAACACACCCCTACTACGTCGTCAAAGATGACTCCTGTCTTGCACTTCCCTAAGCCATTTTTCAAAACCCTAACAAGGCGTCTGAAATTAGTGCTACTATGACTAAGTATATTCGTCAACACTGGGACGATGTTAAATACAATTTTATTTCAGCTCAGGAAGACATTTTTCTCAATTTTATAAACAAAATTATAACTACCCTTTACCAAGTGAACGTTGAAGTCATTCGCCAACAGCATGCCACTACCCTTGCCACAACGTGCATCGACCGAGTCTTCAAATGTACTATTCTTATTGTCCTTTTTAACGACATCATCCATTTTCTCCCCGTTTATACGCATGCCCGAAGGTATATTCAAATTGATGACGAGTCAGTGTTCCATTTATGTACTGTCAATATCCCTACTTCTTCCTTCATTGGTGAATACGATAACGACACCCATATTCATACTCAAACAGGCCTTATTACACCCTGAGTAAGCCGATACGAGATATCGTAGGTTGAGTTGCCATTATGGTATAGCCTCCAATGGCGAAATATTTTTAAAGGTCCATTCACCCCAGGGTCCATCTAAATTAACAGTTGTCCCTCAATTGTACATCCCAAGGTCATCCAGGTCGATCACAATGACATATGTGGAGGAGGGCATTTTGGTGAGCTCAAACGTTACGTAAAATTAAACAGTCTTACTTTAGGACACAATGGCCGCTGACATCAAAATATTTTTATAAAACACTTGGATTGCGTCATTTCATCTTACTACGGTTCTGTATTTCCAACTGATTAATTTCCTTACTCTATAACCTGTGTCAAAATAGCCTAAAGAAAACAGCTCTTAATACAAAATGTGACTTGTGCCACGTTTCTAGCCCCTAGACGGTTCACCACATCTGAGAGAACCCGCCAAGTCATCTCGGCACCACCGTCTGCACGTGAGTACAGCCAGTGTAACGAGTGCATGTCCCGAGTATGAATCAAATAGGTGTGCTGTAAAGTATGTATACTAGTGTTTTGTTTATGTTCCTCTCGTGGCCCTAAAGTGTTCTACTTTTGTCAGTGTTAATAAATATTCAAGTATTTTTCACGTAATTTTCTATGCCTGTACAGATATCAATATTATTGTTTACATTCATGTGACCACGTGGTCTCGAACACACCACACCGTGTGCACCAGTGCGACGTCTATGGAACACGTGTCATTGTGTTACCACCCAGTGTAACGCCTATGTGATTCAGTGCTCTGTATTTGTATTATTATTTGAAGGTTTATTGTGTTTTTATTTATGCTGTGTAATTTTTGTATCACCAGTATATTGACATGAACGAACATAAACAAGCAGCGCAGCCACATGGCAGAACTCTACACACCTGGAATATTCACATGGTATTTTTCAGAGTTGTTTAAATATATGCGGCTGCTTTATAATTCTTAATTTAATATTATTCTGAACTGACCAGTATTAATAATAGTACAATACAGGAGAAGGCCAGTATTGTTCTTAAGTGGATTGCAAACCATGAACCCCAGTGACGTAACGTATTGGACAAGTGCCAAAAAGTGGCAGAATCTGTGTGTGTTTCTTTTATGTAATATTTTCCATACAGGGTATTTTGTTTATGTTGAGTGTAGTGAATAAATATTGTGTATACAAATGCAGAGTAACACCGGCACGAGCAGGGCCGTGTACGGGAAAAATGTAAGGTACCAGAATGAAGCTAGGGTGCCTTACGCAGTAAGTTTATGTTAAGTTTACATGCATATTTTTATTTCTCTTAATATTAAATTGTGTCTTATAGTGTTATGTTTTATATGTACCATCTCCATCTAGGGCCATGTTCATCCACTTCTCATTTCAATATTGTGTTAGATTAAGTAGTTGATCACATGATATGGCGGCGGGAGTTGGCCCCAGGGAGCAGGCAAACTGCAGCTATGTTAAGTAGTAGAGCCACGGCTGCCACGTGAGACAGACTTGCATCGCGCACCCTCCCTGGGCACTTCACCATCTGCACTAACCATGTAGTATTCAGTATAATTCGTCTGGAACTTTGTTTTGTTTTAGCCAGGAG
Organism: Dryococelus australis; assembly: GCA_029891345.1. Lineage (NCBI taxonomy): Eukaryota > Metazoa > Arthropoda > Insecta > Phasmatodea > Phasmatidae > Dryococelus > Dryococelus australis. The sequence continues at coordinate 90,119,743 of CM057006.1, read as the reverse complement.
AGTGAGCCATCTCACAGCCTGGTCCATCTTTTATATGGCCGGGGCATGTCATAATTTTCCACGTAGGCACTTTGCCGCCTTTTTACAGCTGTAGTGAACACCCTAATTTAATGGGGTGAATTGTACTAGTGCTTCTTTTAAGATAAATGGAATAAATCAACATGTCACGTGATCCACGGATTATTTATTTCACCGGCCACTTAATGGCCGTATAACTCGCAACGTATATTTTCGTTAAGGCGTAAGGCGGCCTATAACAGCCCCGGGAGTGAGCGAACACACAGGAGTAGTTCCAATTCTCACTACACCAGATACTTCGGAATATATCAAGGATAAATGGTACAACTTTCTGCAACTTCTACAAATGAGACGTCGGACATTGACCCAACCGTACTTATGCTCTCTGCTGAGAACGCTGGTGCCCCCGGACAACTATGGTAATATTTACAAATCCCATCCACATAACCTCTTTCTCCTCGATGGTCCAGCCCAGTAACGTCAAATGTCAAGTTATTTATAAGTGCACGGAAAGCCAGATTCCTGATAGTCTTACAATGAAACCTTTGAAAAATTACTCAATAATTAGGCTTGTATATTGCAATACAATAGAGTATTGATTTTTTTTGTTGAACGAAATGTTCACTGATATTTTGTATACACTATTTGTGTTTTCATGCCTTTAAAGCACAGCATTGTAACAACAAAAATAATAGCTGTAGGGTATGTCTCCTACACTTAATTAAGTAAAATACGAACATTTACTTAAATATTTGGCAGAAACATGAATGACCTTGAAGTTGAATTGCATTAATGATGAATTTGGTCCGATTTATTGGCTTATTTGTAGTAGGTTTGGAAATTATTAAGATCACATTGTGGAGTGCAACATTGTTCAGCAAAGTGAAAATTCAACTAATGCAGTTCTGCACATCAGTCTTTATTAGGCCATAATGGAAGGGTGGAAGAAATGGGAGATCCCCGAGAAAACCCACCGACCAGCTGCATTATCCTACATGATTCCAACTTGCGAAAATCCGGGAGCAACCTGGCTGGAAATTGAACCTGGAACTCACCTTGGTTGGAGGCGAGCAGTCTAATGGCTTTGCCACTGCAGCCCCTTATCTAGGATAGTAGATGAAATAAAATTCACATTTTTGTATTTATTTACTATTGAAATAATTGTTTACATTTTTGTTAGTTTAATAAAGTTATATGTTTTTTTATTAGCTTTTCAGAATGTATGCTACATTTTACTTAAGATGTTCATCACAAATTGGGAGCAATGGAAAAGTGGATTATAAACCAGAGAATTATGGAAATTCCCAATTATTTTACACCAATTATAACTAATCTATTCAGTTACAAAAATTTGCTTATTTCGAGTTAATGTTTCGTGATCATAATTTGCCAATTTCCAGTGCACGTTATTTTGATATCGCCGTTTCCTTAAGAGAGTTTAGTACTGCTTTCATACATACTAAGGTTTTTGACTTCATATTGTAAAGTTCAATTGAATATTATATAATCACATATGTTTAATTTATAGGGAAAACAATTACATATCAACTTGATACCTACTCACTTGGTTTAAAATTCAAAAAGTATAATAAAGAAAAGTTTAAAGTACCAGTGAGGTGAGCATGTCCTACGTCTGTATAATAATTGAAACCTCATTGGGTCACAAAAGTACCAGGTAGTTGAGCATGCCCCACATCTGTATCATAATTGAAAGCTAATCGGGTCATGAAAGGGTCAGCAGTAAAAGGGGTAACTGAGAGATGGATCCTCACAATGCAAGATCAGTCTATGAGAGGGGAGTTTATAGAACCAGAAACCCTTATACTGTTGGAGGTAGAACACAAGCCCTTACTTGAAGCATCGGCTGAGGTGGGTTTCTCCACGTTGACATTAATAACCAATTATAGGGGCTTGGGAACGTACTTCCTGGTCTGGGTGCTGGGGATTTAAACCCCTACGACTAACTTTATAGTTGCTGTTCTATGATAAGAAGATCTACAGTATAACTCTGTTAAGATGTTTTGAAGGGAGTAAAAAATTAAGTTCATTAACCAGGAGAACTTCTTAAAGAGGTCAAATGACACATGTGCAAAATTATTCAATTTATTAAGCAGGAAAACTTCTTAACAGGGTTTCACTGTAGTTGAAATGCAAGTGGCGGCTTTCAACATTCGCGAAGCCAGTGTCTCGAGGAGCATATCCAAGAACTTAAGAACGCCTAGGCAGAACTCCCGTGTAAAATGTAGGTATAGTGGGATTACGTATGGGAACAAAATCTGGTGTCACTTTTACCACACGTTTCCAGGATGTTGCCTTTTGAAAATGAGAAAGCTGCACACTCCTCCTCGCCGGCAGGCTCTGGTTGTGGTTGAGTGATGCTGGTGCTACTGGGGTGTTCCTGGGAACGTAGTAGGAGGGTTTATTAATAGAGGGTTATTTAACCACTGATGGTCGAGAACTACACATGTCTCTGAAATGAATAGTTAAATGTTCTGAATGATCGGATCCTCTCGTAGGAGGCATAAATAAAGGATTGCTGCTATCTGTCTCCGGAAGAAGTAAATTAGCCAACTCTTTCAATCTCTTTTAATATTAATTTTAACTTACATTTATTTCCACCTTATCTTGTGTAAGGCATGAGCACAGATACAAAAACTGCTTATGATTAACCCAGTTATTGATTACGATCCTACCGTGTACTTCTAGACACACTGGTTTTCAACGTTATACGACACTGTTGTTCCGTGCCCGGCCATTACCCAGCGGCAAATGGAACTTCTGGTAATTTTTATTAGCAGTGGAACAGAGCTTCTGATATTGCACGTTGTTTTATGCAGAGGCGTCTAGGTGTGGTATCCACTGTGGGTCAGGTGGCCAAGATACCTACCTCACTCCTAATCCGGTAGTTTACCAGAGGTGGCAGAGTAGGAAACTATCTTAGTCACTTGATTCCCCAAGTGGAGGAGTACCTATGGTGTTTTTGGGTGCTACCAGAGAATAACCTGCTGGCAGCACTTGGTTCGTTCTTAAAGGTGTTTGTTTCTACGTTGATGGTTTTAACATGTGATAGCCAGCTTTTCCTTAAAGAAAGAGCAATGCTGTAAGGAGTACAGTAAAATTTAATATTTATCTCCTACGGACACCTACCCATAATAAAACCATTGTATATGTAACAGTATGCCAAGTAGTCTAAAAATTTTATTATTAAAATTTGTTTAAATATTAATTATATGTACATGAAAAATTCTACATAACTGCAGACAGCAATGACACCTAATTACGTTTGTTACTCAATTATTTTCTTTAGTCTATGCGCCTCTGCTTAGAGCAAAAATTATAGTATGTTTATGTTTTGTATCTTTCCAGAGTATTTACAATAAGACAGTTGTGGTGGTTAAGTTGGTAATGCTAGTGACTTCGCAGGTAGCGACAGTAGTCTTTTGTTGTGTGACATGTTGGATTTACCAAGTAGCAGTTAGCTTGCATTTAACAGTGGAGATGATGGTAAAGAAGTCCACGAGAATGTCATTGGTTGAGTCAATAAGTGAATTAGTTTTAGGATGGGATCCATGGCAAGCATATCGTGAAAGTCTAAGATTTTACAATGTGGCAAACAAAATTGAAGATGATGTATCGAAACATGCTGTTTTCTTCACAGTTTGTGGAACTGAACTTTACAATCTAGTAACATCATTGTTGGTGCCTAGATCTACCGATGCTGTGCCCATTTGGGAGGTTTTTAACAAGCTCGCGTACACTTTAACCCTAAACAGAGTGAGATTGTGGAAACCTTTAAGATTCATAAGCGTGATCAGCAGGAGGGGGAGACAATTGCTATTTATATGGCAGAGCTGTGTAGATTAAGTGTATATTGTAATTTTACGGGATTGTCTGGTGTGCGGTGTTAAGAGACTGAGCCGTTCAGCATGCCTTAATGGTTAAAGATGAACTCACGTTCAAAGATGCTGTGGATATAACAACAGCGGCAGAGGCAACTATAAAAATTACGGTGGATCTGAGGGGTGAAAGTGATCTACCGGGCCCATCTGCTGAAGTACTGAAAATTAGGACTGGCAGTCTGAACAAGCAGATGAGAAAGGTTAAAGTTAGGCAGGGCAAAGAAATTGCCCAGCACTATCAAGTTGGCATTGTAATGGTAAATACACTGTGGATAAATGTCGGCGCACTGCTACCATCTGTTAGTTTTGTCGAAACGAGGGCCACATCAAACGGGTGTGCATAATAAAGAAGAAGCCCCAAACAGACAGCAGAATCTCAGGTAATGGCAAAAGAGGCAAAGAAAAACATGAGATACAGAAAGTTCACGGGGAATCAGTCGACCAGGACAAGGGTGAGTACACATTATATAACATAGGGACAAAAGCAGAATGGACCCATTATGTGTGGAAGTGTTATTAGATGGAAAACCACTTAGCATGAAAGTGGATAGGAGTAGGGTAAACAATAATAATCTGGCAAACTTTTTAATGTTTATGGCCAGATGAGTCTTCCTTGAGCCAGAGAAATTTGGTGTTGCGCACCTGGTCAGATGAACCGCTGCAGGTTATTGGGCACTGAGGAGGTAAAAGTGAAATTCAAGGGCAGCAAAAGTGTTTCTCTTGAACTGTTGATAGTAAAGGGCAAAGGCTCCAGCTTATTGGGTTGTACTTGGTTAGACCCACTAGGTATAAAACTGGTTGGTGTTAATAGTGTGGGTGTAAGAGCTCGAGATATGTTCTAAGTGCGGTAACTGCAGTGTATCCCTTGGTGTTCCGAACAGATGAACTTGGGACTTACGCTGTAACAAATGTGTCTCCAACTATTAAGCCAGACAGTAAACCTATTTTTAAGAAAAGTCGACCTGTGGCATTTGCTCTAAGGGAGAAAGTGATGGCTGAAATAGATGGCTGGTAGAGCAGGGTGTGTACGAACCAGTGTCCTCTTCTAAGTGGGCAACACCTCTGAGTCCCATATTAAGGCTCGGTCTTAGTCGCCAGATATTGGAGTTGTGGCCCTGGGGACTTGGAGGGGTGGAAAAGCAAGCAGTCTTTAAAACACATTCCTTTCCCCCTCCCAAGGCTAGCCATGGGGGTTCGTACCCTCCCTATCCTCCTCACGAAGTCGTGGTTTGTCAACTGTCCCCCCCCCCCCCTTTTCGACCTACGATAATGACACCTGGAACTCTACTGTCCTCACACAGGCCACAGGGAGGCAACATGTGTCAGGCATGGCATGCCTTGCATTTCAGACAAATATTCACTTCGCGCGGACATTATCAGATAGTTCCGTCTGCGTTATTCATTTCTAGCAATAATTGATACATTTAATTAGTGCAAAATGCAACTTAGTTCACAGGCCTGGTAACACAGCATTCCGTCCGGACTTCATCGCTGGTTTGTTATTAGATCAAATCTGTCAAGGGCGTGTCAGTAAAAATATCTTACGATTAGAATCGAAAATATATTAAAAGAGTTTGAAATTCAGCTTGGCCTAAAATGATTCAACAAAATTTCAGGGGCTGTATAGATTAATTAAATTTATTTAAATAAAATCTTTAATCATTCACTGGAATATATATCAAACTTAATACTAGTTTTAATCATTTTGCCGGGAAAATACGCAATTTACTTTAAAGAGAGATGGAAATTTGTTGGCCTATTCGTATTCTATTATTAAAAGCGCAATGAAATAAAATTAATTTTATAAAGCTTTCTTGTTCATAAAAACTGGCTAGCATCTTCCCTCCAATGATTAATGTGAATGAAATCATTCAAATATGTAAATATTGACTCTCTGAGTAAACTTCAAACAGTGAGAATTGGGCAACTCATAATCGTTGCAAATAACTAATTAATATAGTGATTGAGTTACACTTGTTTGTTTGTGATTCCCACTTAGTGTCAAGAATTACGCTGCTATAAATCACGTATTTCCAGTTAAATAACTTGATTTCTTGGTTAGCAGTAGTTTTTCAACTGACTTACAGTGAATGTTATTTCACTGATTTGATATCACTGATCCGGACTAGAGAGTATAGCGTAATTGGATCTGTTCTGAAAGATTAACCAAATACAACAAACATACATTAATATTTTTGTCATGCAGACATGAAAATCTTTCATTACACACCATCACATCGAAACATATGAAGATTAAAATAATTTGTAAATCTTCTGAGTTGTGTTTCCTTCGCTGCAACATCTTCAAATTCATATCAGTATGTTTAAACTATTGATATTATATTTATGATAACCGTTATACACATGCACAGCCATTGACTGCATGCATATATACTTTGTATTACAAATACGACACACATTTTGCTATGCAAGTGCCGTGTTTTAGTTGGAACGCATTTGAGGAGTGTTGGCAATATGACTAGCATGCCTACCTACCTACACAAACGAAAGAGCTGTTGAGTACTGATAAGTAAGTCTTACTTCAAGAGCTAAGAATAATTTTTTTAATACAACTCCCATAAAACAAACCAAAACAATACACAAATACTGTTAAGTCACCCAATACAAACAAACCAAAGTATATTACACAAATATTGTAAGCCACCAAATACATGCAAATAACACTTAACACAAAGTAATTATTTTTAGGTAAAAAGTGAAGTAATTACAGAAATTCAGTGTGTTTATTTTAAAGTTCATTAATGAAATAACTCTCACTATATTTAATTGAAGAACACAGTTTATTGATGACAGCAATGAAGATATATCAACGCTGACATTTTTTTTTTTGCCATTTTCTGAGCATTCTGCAAGTGTGAAATGTATTTTGGATTTCTGAGTGGCATTGATCTTGTGTGCCTGAGATCAACTAATTCGGGAAGAAGGTAGTCTAAATAAAACTTCAGCAGTTTGTGTTCCATTGCTGTGAACCACGAGTCACAAGAATTCATTTTATTGTCTAATTGGCAAAAAGTCAGAAACGTACAACTGACCCTGCACCTGGTAATAGTAGACTCTCTTCTTGCTGAGCTCAATGCCAATGTCAGATTTTACATGACACCTCAGTTTCTTCATTTCCAAAGCATCTTCAGGTAACATCTCAGCCATAGATGGACACTTAACCTCCAAGATAATGTATTTTCCAAGTACGCCATCAGGAGTATTGCCCAAGAATGAAATGTCTTCGTAAATTAACAACCCACATTCGTAGACTTTAATATGCTGGTCACTTTCCAACTCCCTAATGGCATCTTCCTCATGAACTCTACCATAGTTTAGGAATGGTACTAGCATATTCTTACTAATGGCATCTTCCTCATGAACTCTACCATAGTTTAGGAATGGTACTAGCATATTCTTACTAATGGCATCTTCCTCATGAACTATACCATAGTTTAGGAATGGTACTAGCATATTCTTACTAATGGCATCTTCCTCATGAACTCTACCATAGTTTAGGAATGGTACTAGCATATTCTTACTAATGGCATCTTCCTCATGAACTCTACCATAGTTTAGGAATGGTACTAGCATATTCTTACTAATGGCATCTTCCTCATGAACTCTACCATAGTTTAGGAATGGTACTAGCATATTCTTACTAATGGCATCTTCCTCATGAACTCTACCATAGTTTAGGAATGGTACTAGCATATTCTTACTAATGGCATCTTCCTCATGAACTCTACCATAGTTTAGGAATGGTACTAGCATATTCTTACTAATGGCATCTTCCTCATGAACTATACCATAGTTTAGGAATGGTACTAGCATATTCTTACTAATGGCATCTTCCTCATGAACTCTACCATAGTTTAGGAATGGTACTAGCATATTCTTACTAATGGCATCTTCCTCATGAACTCTACCATAGTTTAGGAATGGTACTAGCATATTCTTACCATATAACTTTTTTTTTTCACTAAATTTCTGCATCTAGTAGTAGGTTTCCTTTTACAGAATGTTCCAAGATATGATGCTGTCAAAAGTTTTCTTCTCTGTTCAATCCATGCCCCACTATGCCGCTTTAGTACAGTAAGACGTTCTGACTTTCGTTCTTGTCTTGTTTTTTCTAAGCTATGCAAAAATTCTTGCTTCTCTTTTTCGTAGTCCTCAGCAGACATGTCCGGTCGCTGGGCATGTGGTCCGTAATCCAGATTCATGATTTGCCAAGGAAATATAGAGTGAGATACTTTAGGGTGTTTTGCTCGTTTTTTCTTTGCTGCCGCATCCTTATTTTTCCTCCTCACCTGAACTCTCTTGCAGAATAGTTCAGGACTTTCGCCATGAGTGTAAAGTATATTGTGCGGCATCCATGTTGTGCTGTTCCACAGCTGCAGTACATCTGAGTTTGTAACTGTTGGAAAGAGAAAAATTTATCCTTTTTGCTCCAACAAACTTTGCAACAATACTGTTGTACTGTTCAACAGTGTTACTGTTGAAGTCTTGCAAGAGACTGTGGCTGTTTTGACTTAGATGTCTGACAGCAACCTGCTTGAATGAGTTCAGGAATTAAATTTGTTTCATTCAGCTTACTTTTTCCTGTGCAAAAATACCCATATTTATTGCACATGCCATGCTCTCCAAATATATGCTGAAGTCCATTAAAAATATCTTTTATTAGTTGTTCTACTTTTTCATTCCACTGCAAATCTTGGGATTTTCTGCATTGCCTTTGTAATTGCTGTACTTAGCCTCATAACATTATCTCCAATGGTTTCTCGTAGTGCCACGGGGTAACAACTGCCATTGCTAATTTTAACACCATCTCTACGTTTGCTTCCATAATTTATTTTTTCCACAGTGAAGTCTTTGTATGGCCTAGCATCAAGTATTTTCTTGTATACGCTACTGTCACCATCTGCTACTAACTTTGCATTATTCACCCCATAAGTATGAATCCTTCCATAATGATAGCTGATTCCATACTTGAGCTTTGGTTCCAATTTTTACTGCAAGTGTGGTCCTTTGGCGTTATTCCTTTCGATCCCGCTCTGCTAAAAACCGTACAAAATTTGTTTATGACTCCTATGAACAAAACCTTTCTCGTGTAATATCTCAGCATAGCCACCTGCAAGGAGAAATTGAGTCATTAGTAACATTTACATAGCTACCAATATTGCAGTGAAATTTCTTTGCCAGAGGATTACAAATAGGGCAGTAGAAAATCTGTTTTCGGGGGAAAATAAATACAAATTTGGAAAGTACCAATTATTAAGCTATACTTGTTTTCATCATTACTTGAAGAAACTTAGCAATTCTATAACATAATGCCAGAAAACTAGGGAAACAAACATTTTGTTATATATAAATGATGGGGCCACTGTGTCTGAGTGCGCAGTGCGCTCGCCTCCCGCCACGAAGATCCAGGCTCAATTCCCATCGGTTTCATGCATCTTCGTGTCTGGTCGTAAAAGAGGGAAGGGGGGAAGAGGTTGGGAGTGGGTCAAGGCTACAACTGCTCAGACACTGCCCTAGTAAGTGAATTCTGTTTAAGGTTGAAGAATAGCTCTTAAGAGTGCATGTTCTCAAGATCAATTCGCGAGATTTGGCCCATTCTGTGGGAATTTTCTAAAAAGAAAATTTGAAATAGGACCCGTTTGTAAAATTGTCGTAACAGTTTTAAGAGAAATTATTTGAATGTGAACATATGCGCGTGTCTCTCTCTCTCTCTCTCTCTCTCTATATATATATATATATATATATATATATATATATATATATATATATATATATATATATATATATATAGTATTGATGGGTTAATTGTTTAGTGTTTTTTTTTTAGTATTTATTTACTTGCAAAGTGTGAGAAAAAAACTGATGGTAATAAAATATATTGTGTTAAGAGAACTATATAATTAGCTCAAATTCAACACTAAAATACTAAAAGCAAGCATTTTGGGCATCTTATTTTCATGCCCTGCTTAATTAACACTGAGATGCCTCTGTACACCACCCTAGCTTACAATGGGAAACCGGGGGGGGGGGGGGGGGGGGGTTCACACGTAACGAGAAATTTCAGCAAAGTATTTTTATTAAAATTTTCCCTTGCACTGGAATGATTAACACTTATAAAAACCATAAAAGGATTTTTTTTTCTAGTGAATAGACCGATCTTTAATACATTTTATTCAAACTCGCATATTAAAATTATTTGGAGCAAAACTTTACCATAGAGCCAATGTCAAGAGTATGTTAGAATTGTTACAAATTTTTGATGCACTGCTAATATCCTACGCCAAAATATGAAAACTGCACATTTTTTCAAATCTAGAGGTGTTATGAAACCTAGTGTTAATTCTCAAAACCTAGCTAGTTAAGAAGTGACAGCAGAAATATATATTAGTCAAAACCCACACCTACAAGCCAAGCTCGCTATTCGGTATTTAGTCAATATCGGGATAATCTGAACGTGGCTCTGCCTAAACTGATTTTAATTTTCAATACGGTAGCATAATAATTATCCGGAGATAGAAAGTTTAAAGCTAACATTCTTAAACCTTACACAAAACATAAGATTGCCACATCTTGCAGTGCCATTCGTGGTGATCAGAGAGTAAAATATAGGAGCGGTAGCTAGAACGGTTTTATCCCTCTCCCTTTTTTTCATCTTTCTTAAATGTAGTGGATTTTACTCTGGATAAATTATATTTTTGAAACTTTGCACATTGTTAGTACTATAACTACTATAGCCCCTACCTTCCTTACTAGGCTAACTATACTATGAAAGAGAAATGCAATAACCAATTCATTAACATTTACCTGGATTTTCTTTTGTCATGCAGAGATTTTACATTTTTTATATATATATTTTTTTAACCTTTTGTCGACAATGATATGAAGGACCATGATGTATTTTTTATTGTCAAATCTCGGATAAGTTCATTGTGAGCTATTCTTTTCAGCACATCACAAAATTGCATACGACTAGAATACAACCAAGATATTTTATTATTCACCGTAACAGCTGTAGACTATGTGCAAAAAGCAGAGTTAATTTACCTGACAGCTTTGTGCAGAGAAGAATAGTGAGGAAGGGTGATAGGTGGGTGGTGCATCACCGCTCCAGTCAGCCCACGGCTGCTGGAGGGGAGGGATCCTGCTGGTGGTGGTGGAGCAGCCCTCAGGGTCGGGCGCACTTCAGGCAAGCATCTCAACTCAATATAAATATTTGCCTGACAGTTTATAAACAAACTGTCATTCGCATGTATACAATATATGTATGTGTGTGTGTGTGTGTGTGTGTGTGTGTGTGTGTGTGTGTGTGTGTCTATATATATATATTCAAACTCAACATACAATTTTCTTGCCCGCTATTTTAAACTAAACCCATTTTTTGTTAATTTAAAAGTTAATAAATTTCAGAATTTTTATTGATTTTTAAAAATTATTTATGAGCAAAATTGTAAAATGGCAGGAATATCAACAATGTGTTCTTGCTGTAGAAAAAATTTTGATACGTTCCAATGATTCTAAGCCGAGCTGTGAATACAGCAAAACTATTATATTTTCCATCCTGCGTGTGCTATAAAAGTACTGTGAACACGGCAGCGCTAACGGAGGTATATCCCTTGCCCACAGTCAGTGAAGCTTTTGCAGTGCTGGAAGGTAGGGAACTTGACCTAGACAAAGCGTATCTGCAACTGCAGAATTGCTGACAGTAAACAGTATGAAGGGGCTGTTCAGGGTGAGGCGGCTACATTTGGAGTCAGCAGTAGCCCAGAGGTTAATGGAAACCTTGCTGGCTGGTGTCCCAGGTACAGTTGTGCTGTTAGATGACATTTTTGTTAGTGGTGGAAGTGAGCAAGAGTTGATGCCATTTGTCTAGAAGATTCTGGGGATATTGGAGAAAGCAGGTTTAGTGCTGAAGAAATCAAAGTGCCTGTTTGCTGTTGATGTAGTTACCTTTTTAGGTCATAAAGTGGATGGCGCAGGTATTCACCCGTTGGCAAGCACAGTGGAAGCAATACATAGTGCACCCACACCTAAGAATTAAAAAAATGAACTCCAGGCTTTCTTGCACCTACTCAACTTTTACGACAGGTTTCTGAAGGATCAAGCTGAAGTGTTGGAACCCTTACAGAGGCTATTAGACGCATCTGCCAGCTGGCAATGGACGGGGACACACACTGAGGTATTTGAAAGAGCTAAACAGCTGTTGCAATCTGACCATGTGTTAATGCATTATGGTTTGGACAAACCTGTGATTATGTGATGCCTCCTAGTATGGGGTTGGAGCAGTGTTGGCCCATGAACTTGACAATGGGTCTGAAGCTCCCATCACTTTTGGGCCCAGAACTTTGCAAAATTACTTACAACTGGACAAGGAAACTTTGGCTGTAGTTTTTGGAGTCACGAAATTCAAGCAATATCTTACACGCAGATCTTTCCAGATAGTGACTGACCACAAACCCTTGTTATGGTTAATACAACCAAAGAAGTCAATTCCTGATTCGTTGTCACCAAGGTTGTTGCAGTGGAGATTGATGCTGTCCATGTATGACTATGAGCTTGCATATCGGTCAGGGTCACATAAGCCATGCTGATGCATTAAGCAGACTGCCTGTCCCAGGTCCAGAGTTCCAGGTACGCAATCGTCCGCAAGTGCTGATGGTGGAGGGTCATCTTGATTGCTGATGATGGAGGAACCTCCCGGTCAGCTGTTGGATCCCCTAAAGATAGCAAGAGAAACTGGCATGGATCCTGTATTATCTAGGGTGTCACATTTTGTGAGGGAAGGGTGGCCATGATGGGGTGCGCAGAAATTGCAGCCCTATTACGTAAGGTGTCGTGAACTTTCCATGGAGAAGGACTGCGTACTGTGGGGGAATTGAGCGATTATACCCCTGAAGTTACAAGTGGAACTGATGACTATCCTACATGCCAACCATGATGGCGTAGTTCTCATGAAGGCAATAAAGCTATTTTTGGTGGCCTAAACTTGATACTCAAATTGAGGGAGCAGTAGGAGGTGATTGTGACAAATGCCAAAGATGCCACAATAATCCACCAAGGATAGAGGCTGCGTGGTCAACAGCGGACAAGCCATGGGGATGACTGCATATGGATTTTGCAGGGTCCTTTCAGGGAAACAATTTCTTGGTTGTAGTAGAGGCATTTTCTAAATGGACTGAGGTACGGCGAGTTCCAAAAATGACTGCTAGTGTGGTAGTAGAGGAACTGCATGACATGTTTAGCTGCCACTGGTTGCCAGATGTGGTGGTGGCAGACAATGGAATGGCATTCCACTCACAGGAGCTGAAAGAATTTTTGCAGAGAAATTTTGTTTTCTCCCCCTTATCATCTGTCAAGTAATGGCTTGGCAGAACAGACAATGCAGACAGAGAAACAGGAATATCACTCAGGATGACAGTAAAACATGGCTAGCACGTATATTATTGTCGCTGATGCAGTGTGGCTCCGAAACTATGCAGCTGGACACAGATGGCTAGCAGTAGTAGTCCCAGCAGTTGAGGGGCAGCTTATATTCACAGTGAAGGATGAACAAGGTCGGGAACATTGAAGACATGTGAAACAATTGCGCCATCGAAGGGGATCAATAACACAACAGAGGGATACAAGATCCTTGAAGGTTTCAGAGGCATCAGGATTCCATGGTCCTCATCACAAGTTCCAGTTTCCGCAGCGACGCACAGGGCTCGACCTGACAGCGGTTGACGGCCCACAGGATATACAACCAGCGTAGCAGCCCGCACACCATCAGCAGAAGTGGAGCGGCCGGCCCGCCGGCCCCACTCAACAGGGCAGCCGGCAAGTGTAGAGCGACCAGCCCCACTCAACAGGGCAGCCGGCAAGTGTAGAGCCACCAGCCCCACTCAACAGGGCAGCCGGCAAGTGTAGAGCCACCAGCCCCACTCAACAGGGCAGCCGGCAAGTGTAGAGCCACCAGCCCCACTCAACAGGGCAGCCGGCAAGTGTAGAGCGACCAGCCCCACTCAACAGGGCAGCCGGCAAGTGTAGAGCGACCAGCCCCACTCAACAGGGCAGCCGGCAAGTGTAGAGCGACCAGCCCGACTCAACAGGGCAGCCGGCAAGTGTAGAGCGACCAGCCCGACTCAACAGGGCAGCCGGCAAGTGTAGAGCGACCAGCCCGACTCAACAGGGCAGCCGGCAAGTGTAGAGCGACCAGCCCGACTCAACAGGGCAGCCGGCAAGTGTAGAGCGACCAGCCCGACTCAACAGGACAGCCGGCAAGTGTAGAGCGACCAGCCCGACTCAACAGGACAGCCGGCAAGTGTAGAGCAGCTCAGTCCAACTGGGTCTAGAGACTTCTCGCCTTTCAGGGGGTTCCAACAAGAGCCATTGGCGACACCCACTGTCTGTGGGAGCTTAGCTCGGCAAAGGAGGCAGCTGAGGAAGTTACAGGACTATGTGAAACTTTAGAACTGAAGGAACTGTTTTGTATATTTCCAGTGTTGTGCATCTTTCCAGAATACTTACAGCAAGACAGTTGTGGTGGTTAGGCTGGTGACTTCGCAGGTAGTGCCAATAGTCTTTTGTTGTGTGTGACATGTTGGATTTACCATGCAGTGGTTAGCCTGCTTTTAACAGTTTATTTAATAACTGACTACTCTTTGCGGCAGGTTTCTAGGTATGAAACAGTTTGATAATAAGAATAATTAAGTCTCCATTTTGTACTTCGTAGAGGACTAGTTGGAGAATGATCTGTTGTAAATAAGATATCACTAGTATTTAAACATATTCTAGAAGAAATTATGTTTGTATCGGAAATGTGCAGGGCAGTAATTTGTAGTTTTGCTATTACGAAGAGGCCTTTAGTGTCACGGAGATATGAATACTGTATAACTTCAAGTATCTTTATAAAACAAGATAGTAAGATTGAATTTCAATTATGCTCTTAGCGAACTGAGATTCAAATAAATGGTAATATTATGATTAGAATTTAAATCAACATAATTATCATACAGAAATTTCCCAAGAAGTAATTCTGCATTACGAAAGCCATACATGATTAATAAGGAAGTTTTACAAAGACTATGGATTTAGATTTAATGTGATAATCTACAGAAACTTCAATATTACTACAAATTACCTTGGCGGAAGTTAATGAATATTCTATACTCATTCACTAATATGTTATTGTAGAAATTAAATTAAATTAAATTTTTGTTATATTTTGTTTGTGAATTATCTAGGAATTCGTGTTAAATTTGATTTTCGTTACAAGTAAAGGTCAAGATTTCATCAGTTATGATTCTGTGTTCTTATTCTAATGATATTAGAAATATGCTCAATGATCTAGTAATATAATTTTATTGTCCACAAGTTCATCTTACAATTACTTAGATTTCCTAATGTGTTATAATAAGAATTTCACCAGAGTTATGCCTTTTGCTTGCTCATTGAGAATCCAGAAAGACATATCAATTTATGTGGCTACTTCACCCTTACTTAGATACCTGTAGATGTGAGAATTTGAATTTAAATTTTTTTACCTCATAATGCAAACCTTAAGGGTCTAAAATGGGTTTCAGAATCTATGATTGATAACACACACACAATTTTAGCTCAAAATAAAAATATGTTCATTATTATTAATTTGAAACAAGTGGTTTCACATTTCTAGAATAATTAAATGATTTTATCAGAAGTGGCTTGTACATTAACAGCCAGGTGAAGGGTACCTGGCTACCGCGTTACATATATTTACATAGCTTTATTCAAGCACTTCTATATACAATGATAATAAGTTATAATTTTTTAAATTAAAATGTTATCAGGTTGTTGAAATACTATTAATGATAAGTCATGTGCAATTTAGAAATGCCCAGTGCATGAATTTATTGATTAAATGTGATTATCACCACACCTGTATGATATTTAATTGGGCTTTCAACAATATATTTAATTGAAGACTCAGTCGAATTTATGCAAAACTAGAATTTAATATTTCCCATGTATGGTAAAAAAAAGTGTAAGTGTTATAGTATGTCCAATCTAAAGTTTAATCAAAGGAATAATATATTTCTACATATTGTACATATAGGTCTATGTTTGAGACACATTTTCACTGTAAAATTACATGCCTTTAATAGAACTTAAATATTTGATGGGAGTCCTATGCAGTGTAGTGAAGGCAAGCATTTTACAATTTATTCCAAATACTTTTGTGGCTTATGCGTACTCAAATGTATATTTTATTAGTTACCTGCCTAATAATACTCCATCATTTTCTATGTATGTATGTATGGGGCCGCAGTGGTCGAGTGGTTAGCCTGCTTACCTCCCACCAAGGCGAACCAGGTTCAATCCTTGGCCGGGTCACTCCTGGATTTTTATATGTGGGAATCGCACCTGACAATGTCACTGATAGGGGGGTTTCCTCTGGGATTTCCCCGCCTTTTCATTCCAGCACCTCTCCATTCTCACCTCAATCACCCTCATCAGCTCCCCTGCAATTCGATTGTGTTTCTCTTCTGAGTATGACAGCTTTATTATGACACCGCATGAAAAAATTGATTACGGTTCTATGCAACATAATGGGTTAGTTGTACATAAGGCATCTTACCTATGACGTACGAGAAGTGAACTATTTGCACACGGTTATCCTGTAGCTGTGTTTTTGTCAGTTTTCGCAGGTTTATAAACACAGGTATGATCGTGTCACAACAATGGACAATAATTAAATATTTTATTAAAGTTATTGTTAAATTGTGTTCACATTCATTAATGTAAGTGTAAATCACATGTGCATTACATAAACAATTATTGATACTCACTATGAATTATTATGATACACTAGCCTGAGTATTCAAAGGTAAATGAAATTTACATTGAATACAACATGCAAATATTTCACAATTGCAGACAAAATGCCAGGAGCAATTCCATTAAAGAGCCTTTTTTAATATAAAAAACAGTTGACAATATCTTTAAAAAAAAAATAATTTTGATAACTAAGTCACTAACTTTGTAATATGTATTTCGTTTAACACCAATTTGTTTTACTGCAAATTATTGGTACATTATAACCATGAATATCAAATGTAGCTTGCAGAGCGAACTAGGCCTACCATTTAAATTACTTGGAATTTTTGATGGATTGTATTGTTTTTAGGATAAACCTTCTCAGGTGAACAAATGCATGGATGTGCACAAGGAAACTTACAGAGCAACTACAGCACTACCCTTGCTGAAATGCTGTAATAATACACCATGAATCCATACTTTTGATATATTTTGGATCAGTAAACTATGTGTAAATCATAAGTTTCTTAACATGTTACATATACCCCAAGCATAAAAAAATGAATATTTTTTGCAGCATAACACCACATGCCTGTCATAACATGTAGCCACTTAACTTCAGATTTTACCTCAGTATTTAATGTAGAGTAATTAATTATGTGGATATACCCATAACATTTTCTTTAATAATTTATATATATATATATATATATATATAAGTAATGCAAGAAATCTAAATGTGTATTTCATTATCTTAATAATGCAGTTACTATTGTTTGAGAATTCCAACGTGGACCCATTTTCAGTTAGTGACTTGACATAACTGAACCAATTAAAATAATTACAGTATTCGGCTATTGTTAACATTTACAATTTAATGCATTGAAACAGTGTGCTTCCATTGATACGGTTATGTTTTGTTCTACGAACACGGTTGGCAGTTTATTGCAATTAGTTTGGCAATACACACACGCACACTTGTTTACTTCATTGTTGAGGTTAGGTTGTGAATGAACAGCTAAATAATACAAACGCCACACAAAACTTCACACAGTTTCCCATTTCCAATTGACTGAATACACACAGAATCTTTTCATAACAGTTCAACTTATCAAAAGTAGCGTGTCAATCGTGCACCATCTTCTATGAAAATCACTATATTACAGTATTAAACACAATCATGAGTATGTATATTAATTTGAAACACACTAGTTACAATTGTTTTCATTGCAATGTAACTCGACGTACACCACAAAAGTGTAATGACAGACACATCTTACATATGGCGAGAAACTTTTGGCATTGTAGATAAGATGTTGCAATCACATTTATGACATAAATATATAGGCTACGTGGTAACATCATGACTATAACGTGGCAAAACCAGAAACACAATAAACCTGCAGATCTCGTTGTTAAGAGCCACCCAAATATCTTCACTCACTCACTTCAAGTTAATGAAACATTCTGCATACTTACATGTCACTTACTGTGAATTTAAGTACCCTTTAAATATTAGTGGATGCTGGTGAAACCGGTGACAAGTTAGAAGTTTTTTTTATCCTAGTACCGTTGGGTTCAGTTTTCAATGCACACTACCTAAACATTGATAATGAAGCCTCCCACCTAGTTGTAGCAGCTGACAGTTAACATTAGCTGTATAATCAGTTGACAGTGCAGACAGCATATGATAGGTTGAGGAATAAGAAATGGCAACAATACAGTTACAGCACTCAAATATATGATATCTAAATGTCCACTATAATTTATTTTATCATATCTCTCATAATTACATGTATTATTTCTTCAAAACAAGAACCAGTTCGTGCAATGAATTGCCTATGCCCTCTAAAATAACATTTTGTCTGAGAATTAATCAACTAAAGTTTGGTTTCTTCCAGAGGAACATGGCCTTTTCCTCTTCTGCCCGTAACACTCCTTGAACGTGGAGTATCATTTGTAGACTTTGGACTACTGTCTGGGTTTCAATCTGCAGCTGGTGCAGTCTCTTCCATTACAGCCAAACTCACTGGCAGATGGATTGTCTCAACAATGGTATAGAGCGGAACAGTCACTTCCTGTGATGTCACTGGAATAAAGAAAGTGAAAGTCAATTCTTTTCAAAAACTAATTTTAAAAAAAAAGCAAATACTGTATAATGCAATAATTCAAACTCTAGAAGCATGTCTGCATGCGCCTTTCATTAACCCAGTATAACATGAAATTATTTTTATAGTCATCCTTTATAAATTTTTTAATGTACACGTTTTTGGTGAACACCCATGGCAACCTCCATAGTTTTAGAAATTGTTTTATAGGTTAATTTCTGAAATGTTACTATTTGCAATACAGAAGCCATGGATGCAATACAAACTGCTGTTAGCACCATCAGAATAAAAATCAAATAAAATAATTTTTTTTGCTAGTACCCATACAAAAATTAAAATAATACATCAGTAAGTAATGGATTCATATAGGGGCTACCTTTCTTAAAGAACTGCACTCAAAATCCCTTTATGAACTGACTGAACAGGCAAGGATGCCCTTTTATAAGACAGAGAGGGGTTGGTCCTCCTACACACATAATTATATTTAGTATTTTGCAGTGTGTTTGTCATTTCAGCAATTAAATTCTGTAGTTGTTGGAATATATCATGATAGTAAAATAACCAAAATTACATTTGCAATACAACAAAAGATGTTATCTTTATATATATAATTCTTCTGTGCGTGTGTATGTCACTGAACTCCTCCTAAATGGCTGGACCAATTTTGATGAAATTTTTTGTGTGTGTTCAAGTGGATTTGAGAATGGTTTAGATTCACAATTCGGTCCACTACAAAATGTTTTTTAATAAATTTTTTATTTATAAGTTATTGTTGATCTTGGAATGTTTTACATTGTATCCGGCAGACAGCGCTGCGATCGCGGTGTCGAATATCCAAAAATATTTCATTTTACTTCCAGTTTGTCCCGATAGTGGCGCTGCGATCAGATTCAGGAGAATTTCGTAACTTTGTGTTGTTATTGTGTTAAAATAAATCGCGTGCTAATTGAAATATTACATTCAGATTTAATTAGCGTGTGAAGGGTTTTGAAGTGTAGATAAAAACTATACATTGTGCAAATTCGGTGCGGTATTGAAGTGAGTATTTTACATAAATTCCTATCAAATTTACACGTCCGTTGATTAACAATCATCGTAACCTACAAATTTATTTGTGTAGTTAATTGATTTCATAACAAATTTTTTATATTGTTTTTATTTTAAATTGTTACTTATCGGAAATATTACATTAAAAAAAAATAAGAAATAAAATTATACATTATTTATCTAAAATTTGGTACAATAAATCCTTTCAGTCCTGTTACTTAATTAAAATTTTATTTAAGACATATGTACAGGACAACGTCTGTCGGGTCTCCCCCTCTCTCTGCCGAATTGTGAATCTAAACCATTCTCGAATCCACTTGAACACACACAAAAAATTTCATCAAAATCGGTCCAGCTGTTTAGGAGTTCAGTGACATACACACGCACAGAATAATTATATATATAAAGATTACATAGCATTTTCTTTTATTTATATAATTTCCAAATTCAATTTTGTTATACGAGGTAAACTACATACAGTATAATCGTTGGTTGCATTAATAGTTTATTGACATAGAGATTATGTGCAAGTTTATTTAATTTGTTTCTAGATGATATTCGGTATTCTAAAGTTGTTTGTTATTATTCATTTATTTCCTAAAGTGTAATAAGTATTGAAGATTTACTAAACAATTGCACGATGTGTGTGTGTATATATATATATATATATAATTCTTCTGTGCGTGTGTATGTCACTGAACTCCTCCTAAACGGCTGGACCGATTTTGATGGAATTTTTTGTGTGTGTTCACGTGGATTCGAGAATGGTTTAGATTCACAATTCGGTCCACTACAAAATGTTTTTTTAATAAATTTTTTATTTATAAGTTATTGTTGATCTTGGAATGTTTTACATCGATAGGTCGAATTGTGGTAACTGTACATGTGATGACGTCAGGTATTGTAATAACTTTTTTTATAATAATTTTCATCAAAACGGTCCAGATTGTTACAACTTATTAAAAAAAGTTTGAAATTTTCGGATTTAAGACATATGTACAGGACAACGTCTGTCGGGTCCGCTAGTTACTATATATATATCATTAAACTTGTAAATTTTGCCTGGTACCTCGCTAGGTCTTTTAAAACATGCACCCTTGTTAAATAGTCGTAACAATGTGACTATTTTTCACTGCAGCATCCCTACTAACTTTTAATAAAATGTGTAAATCTTACAGCATTAAATGCAAACTACAATGATCTACATCATTGTAATAATATTTAACTTGGAAACAATTTATAGACACAAAGACAAATATGCATAATTAATTTGTAATGGTGTCCAAAGTAGAGTCTTGTACTTCAGTACAACCATTACAGACAAGATTTATGAATAGCTGAACGTCACCTGCATGTTTTGTATACAATACTGTTAGTATTTGGCAGATATTTTTGCTACATAATATATGCATGTGGGATGGTCTTGCCACAAGTTTGTCTGCTGTAAAGTTATTTAACCGCTATCTTTTTTTTAATCTGTACAAAAAGTTCTACTCATTGCGTTTATGTTATCTACAAGTGAGTAGCAATATGCTATTAAGACATTGTATGAATAGCAGAATAGATGAATATACATAGAGTTCTGGTTTTTACAAAAGTATGTGGTTGAGTTATTTAATTATTCTTTGTAGCATATTACTCGCATATCCAAAACATTTAGAAAAGAAAAAATACCAATCTTTCTTACCGAACTACTAAAGCTAAAATGTTAAGATTATCTCGCAAGTCACAAACTGAGGAAGACAGTGAAAGCCTCATCAGTCAGAAAGGTTACGAGAAGCTTTATCAAGAGCATCTGAATGTACTTCGAAAAGAGAGAACGTCATGTGCAAACCACACACAACTAATATATTGAATCTATAGAACATAGATTGTTGGACGATTGCGTCCGTCGTGCAATTTCTAGGAGTCTCAAGTCAGATGATTCTCCAGAACAACGGTTGCAGGAAGATCAATAGTGCCATGCTATTTCTATGAGTCTTGAGAGCACAGTTGGAGAACAATTGAATAAGGCACAAATTAGTTAGCTCAACGGAAACGGAACCAGACAATGTAACACCCTTGCTCGGCAACGTTAGCATTATGTTGATATTCAAGAACAAATAAATATTACTCTAAGGGAGTATCACGACCATATGAGAGTTCTACGACACTCTGAATCAGCTTCTATATGTAAAGAACATTTAAGGTTAGATAAAGAAAATGCTGCTTTAATGAGAAAAGTTGAAACTGAAAGAGATCGGCATTATAGTTTGTTAAATGATCAGAATCGCTGAAGGGTCAGGAATCTGTTGAGGTGGCAAGACAAGCTTGATCGTAGTTTAAATTACAATGTTAATACAAATTATGCAAAAGAATCGGAGATAGATTCAATGACAGTTATGTGCGATTCCTGTAAATCACTTAAATGGAAAGGAGAAACAAAACGGCTATGCTGTTCAGGTGGAAAAGTACGGTTAGAACTTATACAGCCCCCAGAGCCTTAATGGAAATCATTGCATTAAAAAATTTCCCAAACAATATGTTAAGGAAACTACAGCGGGAGAAGATAGCTATCCTCTCTACAGGCGGCGATCTTCTGAAGACGGTGGGAACAGGACTATGTTTAGGAGTAGCAATAGGTTTGTAGAAATTGATCATTGGTGGACAATCCTGTACTCGCCAGTGTTGTCACGTACATTTAAGGCCCATATTAATGTTGAACTGTGTAACAGCCTAAATTCAATCAAATACATTTGCAAATATGTTAAAAGGCTCAGATCTGGCAGTGTTTGGATTTCAAAACCAGAACGATGAAATGACAACTTATCAAAACGGGAGGTACATAATTACAGCAGAACCTGTGTGGAGAATTCTGTCGTATTCCCTTCACAAGTGATTTCCCCTGATAATGCATTTGAATGTACGCCTAGAAAGAGTGGACAAAGAATTTATTTTAACCCTAAAGACGATGACGAAAATAGAGTTGAAAATCCCCGAAATACAACAATGAAGGCATTTTTTTTTCATTGTGTGAAAGTAATTCTTCTGCAAATACTTTACACAGAGGTTCTGGCATATTACAATTTTAACAAACAAAGTGGCACATTTCCGCATAGACAGGAGGTTCCTGTTATTGGCTACCTGGGCATTTTACGAGACCATGTTCTTGGAAGGGTTTATAGAATTCATCCCAACAACCATGAGTGCAATTATCTTTGCACGTTGTTGCATATGGTATAGGGGTACACGTCGTTCGAAAGCCTCAAAACGGTTAATGGTGTTGTACATCCAACATATCAAGCTGCATGTTTAGCTCTTGGCTTACTGGAAAATGATAATCACTGGCATGAAACATTGACAGAAGCCAGTGTAAGTTGTGGTGCGCCTAAAATAAGAGAGCTATTTGCTACGATGTTGGTTTTCTACAACGTTTCAAATCCGTTGGCATTGTGGGAATCTCTTCGTGGGAATTTCTCTGAAGATTTGATCATAGATTTTACACGATGTTGTCCAGATTTTGATATAAACATACGCATACAAGAAATAAATAACAGTGCTTTCATCCTACTCCACGATGTGGTTGTTTCTTTGAGTAATAAAATGACTTATGAATTTGGATTACCAGCACCTCGAATTACTTCGCAGTCTGCTATCAATTGAGAATATTTTGAGCAATTGTACTACGACTCAACCCAACTTGACTATGTAATACAAAATTGCAAAACCAAAACTAAATCTCTAAGAAAGACAAATTTATGAGCAGTTATTGGAAAGCGTTGAAGCCGCAGCTGGTATGTTTTTTTTATGCACCAGGTTGCACGGGAAAACCTTTCTCATAACTTTAATTTTGGGTGATTCCATGAGAAAGAGAACATTTGCACAAATTTATAAAAATTAACATTACATAGTAATTGTATTATATTTTGTAAGTTAATAGTCAATAGTGTAGATTTCCTGTAATTTTTGTGTGATATATTTATATATACATTTTTTACAGTGTACCGTAAATTTGTGTTGACCACCAGCTAGGAACACGGTTTTGCCCTCTAGGTTGGCAAGCACTGTACAAGCACCTTTGTTTACATCTAGATGTAGAGAGAGTGTGTGGCAGATGACATATTTGTTCCACAAGTGCTGTATGTTATTTTTTTGATACAAGGTAAACATTTTGATATTATATAAAACATTAAAGAACTGCGATTAAAATGTCCCACCTGTGACAAAAAACTTAATAAGTTGAATTTGACGTAAGGTTTGAAACTTGGTGGAAGTAAGTTATGTATAATGTTAAACACATTTATAAATATTTGGAATTATAATGCTTAGCTATGCCAATATTTTTAAAGTTTTATATTTGTCCCACCCGTGACAATGGGTAGCACAGACTGTGGACCAAGATAGTTTTTTAGCCTTCACAATAATACTGGCCGTATGATTTATATTTCTCCTTAAATGTAACAAACCATAGATAACTTGATTGTTGTTAACCTTTTTTAGGAGTTAATTTGAGACAAATTTTAGGTGTAGCCTCCTTAAAAATCGAAGTTTCTTGTATCCAGCCAAATAGGCAAAGATTAAGTACACTATGCTATCCTGTTTTGTTGCATGGCAATAGAGAATTTTAATGCTACATTTATTTTTTTTTAGCAACATGGGAAAGACGGGTTCAGCTGAGCGTATGCAGAAACTAGAAGCTGAAAGGAAACAATCCAAATGAGTACAAAAGGCATCTAGAGGAAGAACGTGAGAGACAGAAGAAGAAAGAGGCAACACAGCTCATAGCTAATAGAAGATCAAAAGAAGCAGAATGCAAACGAAAGTACAGAGAATGAAAGTAAGTTCACAAAACGGATGTGTTGATACCATGGAACTGTTACCCCTAGGGTCCTCTACTCTTGTGCGCAGACCCTTCGGAAAGCTGTCAGCAGAGTTAGCCAAGCAGCCCCACAAAAAAGAAAGCTGTAATTAAAAAACTAGTCCATGAGAATTTCACTGAAACGCAGGCTGAAATCATAGGTTCGAAGAGTTTAGATAAAGTTGTGAAACACGCATTATCTGAAGAGGCAACAGAAACCATGAAGTTGTTTGACCAACATGATGAGATAAGTTGCCAGGGTGTTGTGCCACACACGCTATATGAATATGACTGTTAAAGAGGCATATTCCATATTTTTGTTAGAAAACCCTGGCATAAAAGTGAAAATATCTAATTTCTATTACATTTGTCCCGCTAATGTTCAGTTGACAAGTGAAATACCCCATAACGTTTGTGTGTGCAAGTATCATGCCAATTTTAACTATCTAATTGAAGCTGTAAACAAGAAAGTTCAATACTTTCCTAATTCTGCTGCAAAACTACTTCAGATAGTATGTTCAGAAAGTCTAGTAACTATGCCACTGACCTCGATTCTTTGATGAAGAAGATGGCAAATGCATTCTGATCTGGAGTAAATGGATAGAGACTGAATGACATCCTAAGATAGTTGCAACACAAGGAACACTTGAGGAAGCTGTCCAAAAACTGAACGAACTCCCAACTACATCACTTCAAGACTCGCGTGGATTTTAAAAGAATTCAGTCTCAAACATTCATGGAATTAACTGGTGAGGCTGTATTGCACAAAACTATTCAGCCATCACACAAGATGAAATACAATCTGCACACTTGAGCCATAAGCACGTTACAGTCTTCACTGCTTGTGTATGGCTCCCTGGCAATGAAACTCGTTCATTTACTATTGTGACTGATGTTTTGAGCCATGATAAGTATGCTGTTTTTGCATATCTTAAATAATAATCAATGAGCTGAAACAGGAGTTTCGAGCATAAAAATTTCTCAGGTGGGGCGGCATCACAATTTAAAAATAGGTTCATGCTATCAAACCTCTGTTATATGCAGCAAGACGTTGGTGTAGAGGGAGAATGGTATTTTTTCCCCACCTCCCATTGTAAGGAAGCTGTTGATGGGATTGGTGCAGTTAAGAGCAGAGTAAAGCAAAGCAAGGCTCAAATTGGTAATGCTGAATATTTTGTAGAAGCAGCTTGCTCTTCCGTAACACATCAACATAATACACCTTTCACCAGAAGACATTGACAGACATAGAGAGTTGCTCAATGAAAGATTGAGGTTAACAATTGGCATTGACAAGTTCCAGTCACTACATTTCTTGAAGGGCTACAATACAACAAGTTTGATTGTAGGGAGCACTTTCCGTTCAGAGTTATAAAAGTGTAGGGTTTTCAATTTTTATTTCTCAGATGTCTACTCGGACAGTGATTCTATTAACAGTACAGCGTGTGAAACTTCGCCGAGTGGTGTATTCGATACTATGATCCCAACAATTGCACACATAACAGTGGAATTCACAGTTCAACCTACTACAGATATGCTGGTATCACTCAGACCTCTCTACGAGATGGGGAGGTGAAAGTGATATTCTTGAAGTGTTGGGAGCAGTAGAAAACAATTTAAAGAACATTTTGTTCATAAATTTTAACCAAATTCTTTTAAAGTATTACCAGAAACTGTATTTTCTATGAATTCCCTGGTGACGTAAATATTATTTGAAACTGATGTATAAGACATATCAGTGAGAATAAATTACAGTGTATATTTAGAAATTTTTGCATTTATTTCAAATTGTAAATTCATTAGTATCTTGTTAATAAGTTTTCATTGTGTCCCACCCGTAATAAAAGAAATGTTAATATTTATCCAAAATCTTAACACTTTCCCCTCATTTTTAGTATTGTAATGTGAAGAGCCAACATTAATTTTTTTCAACATGTATGCCATTATGTATTTATTCCTCAAACTCACAGAGTTTGCTTAAAATCACTCATTATGTCTTGGGGCATGTCTTTTTTTTCATCCCACCCATGACAAAAGTTTAAATATGTATAATCATGTAATGAAATTAAGATTATATGATTTCTCAAAAGCAGGATGTGTAACATCTAAAAAAAATATGAGCAAGTGTTGATAATGCAATATTTTCCCAGATATTGTTAGATGCAGGAGAACAACAATTGAACACAATGGCAATATGAAAATTATTTTACCAATGACTCTTTGTGAAGTTGCTGAACAACAAAACATATTAATCAGCTAAATATATCCGGACGTACAGAACCTGAACACAAAAGAGAATTTCTGGTTATGTGAAATGTCAATTTTAGCACAAAAAAAATGATCAAGTTAATGATATTAATACAAAAATTCTTAAAATCATTCCTGGGAA
This sequence comes from Dryococelus australis, assembly GCA_029891345.1. Classification (NCBI taxonomy): domain Eukaryota; kingdom Metazoa; phylum Arthropoda; class Insecta; order Phasmatodea; family Phasmatidae; genus Dryococelus; species Dryococelus australis. Next base: position 90,092,656 of record CM057006.1, on the reverse strand, counting down.
AACAACATATATATCAATTGATACAATATGTAACCAAGATGAGGCTGCCCACTATCGCATCTGGACTGCCTCATCATAAAACAGTTAAAATTGAGGTAACTAATAATATTACTCAGAAATTTGATTCCGCCTAAACGTAACTGTATTACAAAGACATCACAGAAGCGGTTATTTTTACCGTATACGCATAAGGAGTAGCAGTTTTCATACTAAGAATTCCAATCATACCCACAAACTATCCGTTTCAGTTCAAGAGATTGCAGTTTCCCGTTAATTTAGACTTTTTCCAAAGTAGGAGTAGAATTGAGTAAAAGTTGTTTCAGTCACAGACAGCTATACGTAGCATGCTCTCAAGTTAGTGATTCAAAAAATATTATTGGTGCTTGCTCCTAAGCGTTAAAAAAAAAATGTAGTGTACAGGGAGGCTTTAGTCTAAATAATTTAATTACAAAATCTTTTGACTACAAGAAATGCGAAAAAGACAAAACCAACACCTATAATGTTATGTTATTAAATATATACTTCTCATTACATATCATATTATCTTATATATTTATATAGAACTGCCCGTGGCTTCCTCCACTTGGAATTTGGATAAAAAGTATCCTATGTCCTATATTATAATTCAGTACCAAACCTTTAATTCCGTTGAGCCGTTGCGGTGTGAATCGGTGTGACAAATATACCAACATCCATCCATACAAACTTACACATTTATAATATTAGTGGAATTATAGAAATTATGTACAAATTTTTATTGACATTATTCACACCTTATTTCAATCTTATATTTTAATCATATGTCAAAAAATTTTAAACTCCACGTGAACAAAGTTGTAGGTACAGCTAGTTTCAAATAAATTTGAGGATATCGTAAATGCTACAGACGGCGATGTAAATTTCATGATATCAATTGGTCAGACAACGATGCTCAAAATAGCAGCTCCATAAATCATTTAGGTAAGTTTGACATATATTAAACAATTTAACCAAATTCATCCAAAATTTGTATGTAGATAGTATATACTAGAAGAATCATATATAATAGAGCCCCTTTTTCTGGCTATTTTGTACGATAGCATCAATAAGAAAATTACATTTCTTATGTCTTATGTCATATCTCAGGGACCAAGCAACAAATTTCCATCAATATCTTCACAAAAGAAGCGCAATGGTGGGCCGTGTAAACGTACATGTTTTGTGTGGCTCAGTAACTTATTAACAAAATAAAAGTCCTGTAAATATTTTAGGTTAGTAAACCGTATTATTCAAAACATTAGACTGATTAAATTCAAAGTTGATGCTCCAAATCAGACCTCCGTAATGCAGTGGATTACACACTAGCTTATATACAAGGTTTTTTATGTTCAAGTCCTGGATAAGGCATGTGTGCATTTGTAATTCTCACTACCGTTGCATATGTTTCTGGTTTCATTTCTCTAGTTATTGGTTTCAAAGAGAAGTCAAGTCCTTCCTATCAACTCAACTTTTAAGAAATAATAGCACCCATGTTGAGTAAAGTTGACTCATTAGTTATATGTCACTTCTTGTTCTATGTTGAAGTTCATTTTCTGGCAAAAATTATTACTTCTACAATGTAATATTATGGTGTTATATATTGCAATCTAGAAATTCTTAAGTTGACATATTTATATTCCCTCATTATTTGTACAATCTATTGCTGTTGTCAATTTTGTCACCATACTGAGATTATTAACATTGTTTGGTTTCCACTACTGCTACTCACTAGTGTGTGTGCAAGTGGATATAAAAATATTTATTTGTAACAAGCCTGAGTTTACAAACAAACATTTAATAGTTGTGGTATCCATTACAATTACAAGTAAAGGAGCCACTGCAGTTCAGTAAAATGCTATTCTCCTTACACATGGCACACTGAGGTTATTTGAGGGGCCATAGTTAACAACGATCTATGTTAACATAGAAGGCATATCACCAGCCAAAGAAGAACTGCTACAAGACCTATGCAGTCAGTATCGATGCCACATACTCTGCATACAGGTTATGAAATACGGAGGCCAAAAATAAACTGAATGCGTCTTGCCACATAAAGTCCTCATCATAAATACGGAAGTGCTGTCTTTGTCCATCCGGACGTACAGGTAATGTCCACCGCATTCACGGAAGAAAATGACATTGAAATTCTCACTCTAGACATGACTACTATTGCATCCCTATATAAACCACCTGGTGCTGGATTCACTATCAACAAACTATCAAATCAAATTTTCAGAATAAACATATACAGATTATCGGCGATTTCAACAGCTGTAGCAATGTTTAGGGCTATGATCATGAAGATGAGAATGGGATAAAGTACAAGAATGGACTGAAATCACCTTACTCTACTTCATGATGCAAAGTTACCTGGATCATTCAACAGTGATCGATGGAGGCGTGGTTTCAATCCTGACCTCATACTCAGTAGCAACAGTATCAGCCAACAATGTATAAAATCTATTTGTTCTCCAATACCTAATTCACAGCATAGACCAACAATGTGCCAAATATATGCCACAGACCTCAGAAAGTACCTTTCCGTAGAAGACAAAACTTCAAAAAGGCAGACCGGTCAAAATTTTCAGAATTACTGAATGCTGAAGTATTTTCTATAGAACCAACACCAGAAACCTACGAATTCTTCACCACGGCCATACAGAGATGTTCCAGAATGTCTATTCCCCACAGTTGTACGACATGTTATATCCCCTGTCTCACAGCAGCTCAAATTGCCCTACTTACAGACTGCAGAAACTTATTTGAAAGAAATCCTTTTGGCGAAGCAACGGTGGAAACCTAGAAATAAACTCATTTCCTCTATAAGATAGACAAAAAGGGATCAATGGATTAATGTTGTTGAAGAATTGGATTTTGTAAAAGAGAGCCATAAAGCATGGAGACTCCTGAAGTGTCTAAGCAATGATCCAACCAAATAGCACATCAGCTACTACTGAATGGGAAAGCTACCCACAAATCCAAAATAATAGTAATAATAATAATAGGACATAATTCAAAGCCCAATAAGAGAATTTATTTAGACATAACATTATGTACAAATAGGATATATAGCATTCCAGCATTTCACTTTTTCTCTTGCTTGTCACTGAGCTTGTAGCATTGCAGTTTATATACATTTTAATCACTTTTATAATTGTTTTTCACTTTTAGTTAAAATCCCCAGTTTCATTCATCAATGAGTGTAATTGTCTAAATGTTTCCTTTTGCGCCACGAGTAAAAATTAAGGGTCTTATCAATTTTAATGCGGGGGCTGCATTTCAGTTGTTATCTGCATTATATGGCACTTTAGAATTCTCACACTACAGAGCAAGGTGACAACTTTCGAGATTACATTTTTCTCATTTTTCCCATGCCATCATCAGCAGTTCTTTTTTGAAGCCCTCGCAGTGATGTAATGTTCAGCCAATAGGAGGTCGCGAGCCATGGCCAAATGTTTATTTTTCGATTTGCATTCAGGAGTGGGGAGAGTTGCGTGTGGCGAGTTGCAGGAAGCGAGCCCTGGGCTCGTCCAGTATTATTTGAACAATCATGGTGTAAAGATGTTGTAATCATGAGCAGCATTATGTGAACAACCATCAGGCAGATGACCTCATGTTGTAGAGACTTATGTACACAATAATGTAAACCCCGTTGAGGAGACAAGATCATGGTGGTGTGAATTTTCTTCCACAGTAAAATGTAAACCTTTGACAAGATACAGGTCGGGCAGACGACTCCGGGTAGCGGAACTTTGTTGTGCACAGTATTCAACAACTACCGTTGTGACCAGACAGGTAGCATGGCTGCAGACATTTCTAATAACTACTGCGAGGCTGTGAACTTGTAAGCTGTAAAGAGAAGGAAGCTTGTGTCGTGTCATGTAGTGCTGATGTGAATGTAAACTGTGCTAGACCTTTGACAATGTCAGATTCCGACATCAAAATTTTCTGTTATTATTTCTCAACAACCAGGTGAACAACTTTTGTGCTCTTGGCTGAGTACAGGCAAACCCAAACTTGTAGTGAACAGGGCAACGTTACAATATGGTGCCGCACCGTCGGGCGAAGATTTGGACACCCTCGTGAAAATACAAACATGCTGATGCAACATTGTGAGAGAATTTCAACAAAACTGAGGGTAGAAACAGATGAGGCAGCACGTGTACTCTGTATATCATAAGATCTGTTCACATGAAGCAGCATGTGTCGACTCGACCGCCAACGCTGCGTCACGTGCATACCCACAAACTGACCCTGTATTTCTGTTTGCAACCACTTTGTACTGTAGAACATCAAAATGCATCCCGAAAATGAATATGTTGCTGTGGTGGTTATATCGAAGGCAGAAACGACAAAGTAAAAATAGACACATCTGGATACACCCTATTGTTGGTGAGCGCAGCAGTAAAGGTTTCTACCGCACTTTATGGTCTAAACTAAAATAAGATAAGAAATTTTTTTAATTTCACAAGGATGTCTCAAGCCTGTTTTGATGAACTGTTTAGTCAAATAAGAGGAGAATTAGTTAAACAAAAAACAGTAATGAGAGATTATTCCTCCAGAAGAACGACTTGTCATAGCGCTCAGGTAAGAAGATTTCACATTATTAACATTTGTGATTATATTTGCTCTTTCTGCTTATGCAATTGTTATTAGAATTAGGTGTTTAATCCTAAAATTAAAACAATAGTTAGTTTGATGATATAGGCTAAGCTGAATGGAGATATATACATATATCTGTGTATATGTATGTAAGTGATTACTGTCGTCAACATAATGTAAAAGAATAACGTTAGTAAACAATACTGGAAAACATCAACAATGAATACATGTCTCAAATACATATTTGTCATTAGCAACATTATAGTCTGTCTCATTTGAAGTTTCCAGAATTTGACAGCTACTGCTGCCAACGTATTTAAAGTGTAATACAGTAGCATCATATTTGCAATAACAAATGTCAGCTGACCACCATGTGAAGCAATGGTGGGGTATCCATAAATATCACTTATTCTTTCTTCCATTGGTGAAAAAGAAAAAAAAAAAAAAAGTAAGCATCTCTGAATACACGTAAATAATATTACGTTATAGTATTCTATATAAGGTTATTAAACGTGTTTATAATTTAAAATTTGTTAACATGAATAACAGAAATAATGAAAAAGGAGGGCTGTTTATCTTCAACCAATGACTCGATGCCATGTTGTTATTGCGAGATGCAATTTTTGAGTGCGGGCGTATCAGTTTAGTAAGGTCCGAATCAAATTAATGAATGTTGTGTGAATAGTAGTTTAAAATCCTTCATGCAATCGTCAACAGCAAGACATTGTACGTGTTGTCAAAGGAGTCTAAGACATTATACTAATGGGAGAACTCTAAAATTGTTCTGTGCTACAAACGACCGGCCGATTGCTTGGAATTTCATTTTAAAAAAGCTGCAAAGTAAATATCTTTGGTAAACATTTGTTAATTCTTTTATAATTAAGGTAAATAAACATGTTAAGTTTAATTGTGGGTTTTTAGCAGACTACATTAAAATGTTCAGCATTCGTTTCATTACTTAGAAAGCATGTTAATGATACAGTTGAATTCATTTTTGTTTGGTCAGTAAACAACAAATAGTTTTGACTTAACCAAAACATTGAGGTTACATTGCTCGCCTGTGTGTGTAGACCAAAACCATGATTGCAGTTGTAATTAAATACTAATTATTTAGGCCTAATTATGTTGAAACTGAGATATATAATGTTTTGTTTGTCCAGAAAGACTATGTAAACTACATTTTCTTTCTGTGGTAATAAATACTAATCGCATAGGACAACAAATTGTACTGAATTTTATTTTTGGGTGATGATGGGAATGTATATTAAATATCCACGTTACTGTAATAGTACATACGGCCATTCTGTGTATGATCTGACAGGTGTAACTCTTATTATGATTGTTCACAGCCTAAATGTAATTTTTTTAATGTACTGGTGACATTGCCTTTCCACAACTCCAGCAGTCTTTTGTTTTCTCATAGTTAATTTTGCTGCTCAGATGTGAATTAATGATTATTTTCTGATGAATTTGTTAAATTTTTGAAGAGGCGTACAAAGAAGGCAAATACTTCAGGCCAGGTAAGTTTTTGTATTCTCCATTAAATTGTTTAACATGTGTGGTTTAATTTTGATTACAGTGTTAATTGTAACCAACATCAATGTCTTTCTATCTTGCCTCAAATATTTTCCTGTTGTGAGAGTTGCAAACTTGCAAGTCCAAGGAAATTTCTTCATTTAAAATAAATTTTTTTGTGTTCGTGATTATTGATTTGATAGTAATTAATATCTGTTTAATTAATTGTAAGAATATGAACATATTTTATTGATAGTATTTTGATAACACAATGTAGATGTTACCATTAGAAATAAAAAAAAGATCTGTGTAATCGCATATTTTCCTCAATTATAGTTGACATGTTTAAAAAGTCAAGCAAAAATTCACATGATGTTGACATGTTTTGACAGTCACATGCAAAGCACATGGTGGCGGAAGGATACGTATTCAGTTTGTTTACAAGGTACTATTTTCATATGATGTATGATACAATTGCAGCATAGACAGGACGAAAACAGTTCCTCAGAAAACACTCATTATTGACTCACATTCCGTGCTGAAATATGACCGGTATGAATGCAGATTCAGCGGGTGAATCAACTTGGTTTTGTGAATTTGGAGACACTGGCGATGGTGGACGGAGCTGTTGCTGCTGATATGGAGGTTGCATTTGACTATTGTATTGTATGTTATAGTGATTTGACTAGAACTCTAGTCTAAATCCTGCTATAGAATGTTTACAGAAATGTAGCCTAGTATTTTTAATGCTGCTATAACTTATGAGTGAAAACTTATATTTAAGGTTGCGTAGTGCTGTAAAATGTTTCATTTTGGATATTGTAGAATGCCATTTTAAATGGCATGCAGATACATGGGTCTTAAAATCTCAAGCAGAGAGCTGTAAAAAAATGCTTAAGTACATTACTGTGAACGGCATGCGGAACAGTATAGTTTTTATAGCGAGTGACCTAAACTGAAAACAAAATATTATGAAGCAGAGATAAATGCCAATAGATTTCAAACCTCTCTCTTAAGCATGTTTTACATGCCGCAAAAAAAAAAACTCAGAACTCTATTCCATTTCATTGTTTCACTTCTCTCGCAAAGATAATAGTGAGTTTACTAGTCACCATGTGCCTACTGCCCGAATAACCAATCACGTCGCTTCTTCTGCGCAGCTTGCATGGCCTTGCACAGAAATATAGTGAGAATGTTCTAACTTCTAATATCCAAGCGTGGCTTGCATTCCAGGTAAAATACAAGGATTTTGTCTGAGAAATGCAATGCAAGTCGAGCGTCTTGCATGAAATTGAGTTTATATTGCGTCGTGTAAAACCTGCTTTACGAAATGCAAAGTAGACCAAAACAGTTTTGCCAGACATACTTGAATTGTGCTCTCACTTGAGCTTGTACTTGCTATGGCATCCCCATTCCAGTTGGGAATGTATTGTGACTGAATAGCATTTGGACAAAAGATAATATTAATTTTTTACATCTCTTGTAGTTGTAAGGAAAAAAGTACTTGGAACACAGTTGGGCAGTGTTAATGTTAAAATCATTTGCCTATTTACAGCACGAAATTCACATATGTCTTTCCCTTCACATTTTGGAAATATATGACAAACTATACCAGGTTCCTTAAAGCCACTGGGCCACAGCACAATCAGCATTACTTTTACTTAATTTGCTGATTTTTAATAAACATACAGACGTGCCACAAAAGTACTAGTAAATGGCCTTTCACGACACTATTATTTATATGTAAACAACTTTGACGAACTAAATTACACACACTGTGCAAATCAGTACCATAACAGTACACTGTTCACTGCTTCACCAAGAAAGTGGAGACTACAATTTCAGCATTCCTGTTATAACAATTCTTTCCGCATTGTTCCATTTTATGGCTACCATCGTTGCCTCTCCATGCGGTGATGTCTCGCGGCAGGCAACTACGTGAGGTAAAAGGGCAGGAAGCCGGAGGAATCCCCCCTGGTGAACGATAAGCAGCTTGTCGCCAATAAAAAAAAAAAAACAAATCTGGGCAACAAGTACTAAACCTATTCCAGAAATTGCTGATGACAAAAGTACATAAATTGCAAAACTGTGCAAAGAGATTTAGCAATTAAAACAGATAAATGTCATACACTTGATTACAATCAAATACACACAAGTTGCTCTAAGAAAAGTCAGGCAATCCAGGCATTTAAAGTCTTAAAAAAAAAAAAAATGGAAAACAGTAAATTCAGATGTAAGAAAATTTCTTTCAAAATTGTTCACCCTAGAGCAAATTCAATGTCTTTTGCGAAACAACAACAGTGTCACGTGGTCCTCTGAAGACATCGCAAATGCTCTTACGCTAAAAGCTATTTCAATGAAAATATACAATTATTTAGGATACGCAACTTCCCCTTAACCGCTCGTTCTATGCTTTAGAAATAGATGGGTTGCATGCAGTTGAAGAAGTTCTCTCTTTATTGAAAGCCAGAGGCACAAATTTTCAGGGAATTGAGAAGTACTGTGTAATTTGTTTTGATGAGATGAATATTAATGGCCATGTTTGTTATACTTCGTCAGACGATGCAATACTTGGACCATACAGTTACATTCTGGCAGTCATAGTTGGAAGCAGCCCATGTACTATGATTTTGATGTTACCATGACATTAGAATTGCTGAAAAGCATAATTACTATAGTTGAGAGTTACAGTATTCATGTAGTGGCGGTCACATGTGATAAGCTGTCAGAGGAGGGTGGGGGTAGGGGGACTCAAAAGTAGAAAGGAATTAGGCACGAATACAGAGAAAACATTTTTATTTTTTACCTGGCTACGAATGAGACGGCAGATGGCGTGGGTGTTTTGTAATGTACCTCATCTTCTAAAACTTCTGAGAATTAATTTTCTATACAAAGGATTATTTCTCCCTCATGGTACTAAACTGAGCAAGGTGGCAATAAAGAATCTATTACAGCTACAAACAGGGGATTTAACAATAACGCACTAAATCAATGAGGCCCATCTCAAGGTTGCTGTCGTCAAAATTTAATATTGTCATCACAACTCATCTCAAATTGCACAGCATAGGCTTTCAAATATATGCTGAATAAAAAGCACGAAAGCAATTCTGTCCAACTCGTTAACATTTTTGACTTTCTGAACTCAAGAATGCTACGGGATGAAAAATCACCTCAGGGAAATGGCTACGGTATGAGAGAAAGAAGCCAAGAAAATACACTAAAAAGATTTTGAGGTGATAACTAGCGTGCAAGTGGGAAATAAAAAGAACCTTTTATCTTTTTAAAAAGGTTTTCAGAATTTCTATAAAATCTTTGGGCTCTCAACAGATGAAGACATATGATGTGACTTACATTTTGACGTCCCGATTAAACCAAGATTTTATAGAAAACTTCTCACATTCATGGTTAAAGAGCCTTTTACAATAAACCTACACCCTTTGAAGTATGCAACAGAATTCGCGTTTTGTTGTCGATGGGTAACATAGTAGTGGAAGAGACTAGTAATCATTCAACAGGTGTTGTAAAGGAAATCTTAAAACAACAATGAGAAAGACTTCATGAAATTTGTCACAAATCATTCATGCATAGACACTGATGAAAACCCAGCAGTACCACCCAACCCACAAGTGACCCTGAGGAAACCAAACTTTTAAATGTGAAATTTCAGATCAGTATTCTAGTTGCAGTGATGTTACACAAGATGCCTTAGAATATCTGGCATTTGAGAGCTGTTTCACTGATGATAGTTTAGGAACGAGAGGTGAACATTTGTGTGTGGGAAACAAAATGTATGATGAATGGAACTGGATAGCCATAGGCATGCGCATGAGGTCCAGCTGCTCCCCCGTTGCACCACATCAGGAAAATAAAAAAGAATACTGCCAATTATATATTTTTCACTAGACAGACTGCATGTCTGAAACTTAAATAAAAAAATTAGTTTAATAATCTTTCATAGACTATTTGTAATAAACATGTTTAAATGTATGACCCTGCACACGTCTACGTGGATAGCAATCACATCAAGACGAGAGCCCGACTCACCCATCATGCAAATGGCTAAACAAAATAACCCCGTCTGAGGTGTATTTTGGCATTTTCACGGACTTGCTCTCTCAAAACAAGTTCATTGACAGCAATCATAAAATCAAAATACCATTTCTTTGTAAGTCAGGACAAGAAAATTTGTAAGAATCTGCCATCTTTGCTTATAAGTTTTCTGCCAATATATTAACAAAACTATATGTTGGAAAGTAAAGATATGAAAATATGATTAACTATTATAAAAAGAGGTGAATTATAGTAACAACAGAATTTATGTTTTCTTACTGTGGTATTAGTGTATGAATCAATTGAATTAGTAACTTGCAATTTTAGTTTCACGCCTAATCCTCTTATGTTATATCTATTTGTTCAGGTTTTGTGCACTTATGTATTTGTGACTTGCATATTTTGCTTGCTGATTTATTGAATCAGTGCCCTTATACAAATTTTAAATTAAAATGCTCGGTTTCATATGTTGTTAAACTTGTTTGTCTTATTCAAAAACAAATTGACTTTTGCAATTATTTCTTGCCGAAAATCACTGCAGTATCTTATTTATTCCTTTTACATTATACCTTATTTAGTATCATCATTGTTGCGATATAGTGTAAACTAATGCCAGACACAAAACATCACGTTTAAATTGTACGGTACGCGGTAAACGGCCCAATGAGTGCTACCTGTCCATTTGATGACTGAGTGTAGTAGCCAATAGGAGCGCAAAGTGTCGGTAGTTATCTTAGCCTGGATGGAGGAAAAGTTGCCACTATTTTCACTTAATTCACTGTCTCTTATTAAATGTTTTAGTAAACAAATGATACATTAACTTTCTTGAAGTCGCAAAATAATGTTAAAAAAAAAAAAATGTGCAATCACAAAATAAGCGTGTACTGAGCCATCACTTTCCTACTGTGTTAAAAAGATTTTATAAAATCGAAGCAGACGGTGTTGTTGGTTTATCATTGGTTAACGACATTTGAGTTAAAGGCCATCCGCAGTTTGTTTCAAGTGTGATGTGGGTTTTTATATAGTGTAATGCCACTGTGTTACCAGTGCATCTTTATTTAGTACTTTTCCTCATGGGCGTAGCGCTACGTCATTATGGTCTACGCTAGCGCCACGAGTAGCTTTGAAGTTTCCCGTACGACGCCAGTGCCTGAGCCAACCTCTATGAACACTCTTGATTTCCTTCCTTTCTCCTGTCTTTTCACCCTTCAGGTTACCTTGACCTGCTTGCATCACAACTTTGTACATGAAAATCAGGTAGCCACTTCTCCTCTGGTCTCCATCAGCAGGTGCCCTCGTTGCGCTAATGTGTTTTATCCGAAGAAGAGCTGTGCGATTATAGTAATGGGTGGCGATGTAAATTAACAACAGGCAATGTGCTGAACCAGCTCCCCTGCATTTCTAATGTAATATACTTGCTTTTTTAAAATTATTATTGTAACCAGTGAGAGAGTGAAGTGTTTTGGATTGTGGTGGTGAGTGGAAGGTGCCTTTGTTTGTAGACTGGGCACTTATAGTAGTTGTTTTAAAGAAGTAGGGTTTCATATTCATTTAGGTTTGCTGTGCTGGTTTGGTAGAAACGTATTTTGCACTCCCTTCTGGAGAATACATTGTCATGAGTATTTCTAGTAAAATTGTGGCAGGATAACTTGGTTAGTTGGCTCAAGTGCGCTAAGCCATGTGTGCGAACATTTGTGTGACGCCTTCAGCTTGCTTTCCATATATTTAATGTATGAAAGTAAAATTATAATTTTGCGATTTTAGTGGTAATATTTATTTAGTCAGCATTAGAGCTAGTAAAGAAGGACGTAATTGAAATACATCACTTTACAAGATGTTTAGATTGCAAGGCATGTACCTTGAGTTATCAAGCACATTACACACCTGAATACTTGCTGGATTTCTCTTACTTTAAATTGTCTAGATTCATAATTAATTTTGGCTCAGTGTTCTGAGCATATTTTGATGAGGTTCGTAGATTTTTAGAGCCCTTTGAGTGAATGATTTACTTTGGCGAGGAAAGAAAGCTTGCGACCTGCCCAGTTTGACACTCGCTCTTGACACTAAGTGTGATGCTAGGTTCTTGTCAAAGACATGCTTTTGTAACTTGTAAAAATAATTAAATGGTTAATCAAAGTAACGGGCACGTTGCTACATGGTGTTGGTGTCCTGGTAATTACATATAATATAGATTTGCCTGGTGTTAACCTGATGCTGGAAAGGTTTTTTGGGTTATGATTGATGTTCATGCCCTTAGTCTGAGCCGACTTGGTAAATAAACCAACACATTTTGATGTTCACGACTGGGTTAAGGTACAAAGCAGCAGAGTGATGTAAAGTTTGGTGTTCAGGCATATGTTTTGGCACTGCAAGTATTTCACATTGTAGTCAGGCCTTAAGAATGGCCACTTTTTTAACGTTTTCATGCCATATGTAATCATGGCAGTAATTTGCCATTTTGAAAATTTAATGAAGGTAAGAAAAGTGTTATTGCATTAAATACTGCCAAGGCAATTTTAAATCTTTTTCTAGATTTTTGAATAGTTTGTGATTGCTTGAATTTACTGGCCGTCTATTCAATCCCTGAAAAGCCAAGTATTAAAATAAACATTATATAGAAATTGATAAAGTGTTTGTGTATAGTTATTTGAGAATTTTTACCTGGTCGAATTGTTTTGGTTTGTCACTGTGCATACACATTTGCACCCAAGGTGGTGCAATAGTTTCAGTGCGTCAACAACACTAGTAAAATGAGCCATTTTCTTGGCCAAGCTGTTTTGTGTTTTGGTATCGAAACTGGTATGGAGTATCGAGAAAATATGGTAAAGACCCATCCCTAAAAAAAAGACATAGCAATACTACAATAACAAGAAAGCATTGCAAAAACACACAACAAAATAACACTTCAATATGAAGATATTAAAAGTCATGCATATAAATTAACACATAGGAACAGGAAAGATTACTCGAGGAATTCCAAAATAAATAAATTTGCTATTTCCACAATATTTCTCCTTTTCAGCCATAAGATGAACCAGTGGATAACCTATTCAAACAAGTGAGTATTCAATTTCATTTACCAGTATGATTGCCTGGTTAGGATGTTAGTGTGCAGCAAGTCCGAGGATAGTTACAATCTCAACAATATTGTTACAAAGTCTAGTTCCCCTCCTTCCTAAATTTTTTGTTCAAATGCAGTTCCTTTTTGGTATTTATTGCTAAACAGGTATTCAGTGAAATAAAATGTTAATGTAATAGTATTTTTTCAACATGGTTCAAATTATTTTGATAAATCATTCATTTAATTAGAGATGCATTAGTTTGGAACATTGTACTTATTTTCTCGATGCTGCCCAGATATATTTATGTTTATCACTGTGTAATGTTAACTGAGCAGGCAACTTCAAGAGCAGGCAGTCTGGCAGACCCCTGTATGTTGTATGAGATGCCAGGTGGCCTGTTAATTAAGTGATGCACACCGCGCTGCGGACGTGTGGATGGAGGAAATAGTGCCAGCGGAGGACAGTGGGGTGTGGCCTATTGGATAATAGCCACGCGGGCGGATGAAACAGGGACTCTCAAAGCGAGCATATCGTGTGCTCATGAAGAGCGCTTCGTGGAAGTGACCAGCCTATAGAATGTTTGTGAGAACTTAACAGGCTTCACCTGCATTGTGGACAACAGAGTTCAGATCGAGAGTAGTTTATTTCGGTAGATTTGATACTTTTGTTATGCGACTTAAGTTAGGAAGAAGTAGATGATTGACTCTGCTGGCACTGCTGATCTTCAAGGTGGTATGTGCAAAATCATGGTTTAAGTTGAGAATGAGTGTGGTCTTCAGCTCAGGCTTCAAACGGTCGATCAGGTCATTGACGGCTCGTAAGAGGCACGAATTGTGTAACTTTATAAATTGCGGAGAGTGAGAGACAAAAATAGTAATATTAAGCTACTTTATTTATAAATTATGAGATCAATATCCTTTTAATGAACAATGTCAGAAGATTGATTTGGTTGAAATGATACTGTTATAATTGACTTTAGAAATCATTTAAATAAATACGGTTAGCAGTTTTCTGTTTGTTTATTTGATCTTCACTTTCATAAAAGTTAATTTACTTTCCTGACTATTTGAGAAAGCTAACTGCTAATAGTACTCAAAATAACCCAGGTTTCAATATATAATTTATTCTAGCCATATTACATAAGGGATTGACATGGCTCAGTATCCGTGTGTGCGCGAGCCTTTCATAGTCTCACATTTGGGTATCATCCCTCAAAAATGTTGTCCGCCATGCAAAACCGTAACTGATGTTTCCTTCTATACTTACCAAATGTGCAAACCTGAGCCTGCAAGGGATGCATTTCCCAAGTGATAACCAGGGGATATTGCCGCACTTGTGAAAGGGTGTTTCAATGTCACTCAGTATATGGTATATCTGAGCTCTTCTTAAAGTAGATGTTAGAAATACAATAGCAAGATATAATTATTGAATATACTGGTATTTATTCGGTATCCATGGTGTAGAATACCCTATTTAAAATCAGCTGGTCATGCTCCAGGTCTTAAGTCATTTTGTACGACGTAAGAGCCAGCCATCTCAAGTAACCAAAGTCTGAAAGTCCTGTAATGGTGAAGGAGCACCCTCCCTTACATGTTAAATATAAGTTATAAGAGTCTTAGTGTATGTATGGTTTTCAGCTTATTATTTAGGGAACTAGCTAGGCGGGTTTCCAAATGGGAGACCAATGAAATTCTCATTTTGTGTGTTACTTAGATTAGTGGGCATTTAGCTTCCAAATGGGAAGCTATTATTTTATTTCTTGTGGATAGAGTTCAAATTGAACAGTTTCTAGGTGAAATTATAAATGTACAAGTCTAGATTCATTAATAACATCCTCCGCGATACTCCACGTCCCCTGGAAGAAGGCCTTAAGCCATCGGTTGCCTTGGGTGACTGAAAACAAACAATTTCAACTACTTCTCTGCGATGGGTTCCCCAATCACCTGTAATTCATTTACGAAGTTGGGGTGATGGCAGCAATTAGCTCCCTTTAACATCTACTGGAGTTATAACCATGTAGCAATAAACTACCGCATTCCTCTGTTGCTACATGCTTTCAGCCAGTAGCAACATGACAGCCAGATGGCTTTGGTTAGATTGGGCTCCTTGCAATCACGCATCGCAGCCGTGAGTTGGTGGCCACCTGGGTTTTTTGTTCGGCCAGCCAGGCGCCGGATGTGTTTACACGCACAGTGGGCGAGAACTTGGCAAAAGCAGCCAGCGTGCGATGTGAAATTGTTGAGGCCGCATGGCTGAAGGATTGTGGTGTGTTGCCCCTAGAGTGCCCAAGGGGTAAAGCAATAGGAAGCTGAAGTGCCCAAGGGGTAAAGCAATAGGAAGCTGAAGTGCCCAAGGGGTAAAGCAATAGGAAGCTGAAGTGCCCAAGGGGTAAAGCAATAGGAAGCTGAAGTGCCCAAGGGGTAAAGCAATAGGAAGCTGAAGTGCCCAAGGGGTAAAGCAATAGGAAGCTGAAGTGCCCAAGGGGTAAAGCAATAGGAAGCTGAAGTGCCGCTGGGGTAAAGCAATAGGAAGCTGAAGTGCCGCTGGGGTAAAGCAATAGGAAGCTGAAGTGCCGCTGGGGTAAAGCAATAGGAAGCTGAAGTGCCGCTGGGGTAAAGCAATAGGAAGCTGAAGTGCCGCTGGGGTAAAGCAATAGGAAGCTGAAGTGCCGCTGGGGTAAAGCAATAGGAAGCTGAAGTGCCGCTGGGGTAAAGCAATAGGAAGCTGAAGTGCCGCTGGGGTAAAGCAATAGGAAGCTGAAGTGCCGCTGGGGTAAAGCAATAGGAAGCTGAAGTGCCGCTGGGGTAAAGCAATAGGAAGCTGAAGTGCCGCTGGGGTAAAGCAATAGGAAGCTGAAGTGCCGCTGGGGTAAAGCAATAGGAAGCTGAAGTGCCGCTGGGGTAAAGCAATAGGAAGCTGAAGTGCCGCTGGGGTAAAGCAATAGGAAGCTGAAGTGCCGCTGGGGTAAAGCAATAGGAAGCCGAAGTGCCGCTGGGGTAAAGCAATAGGAAGCCGAAGTGCCGCTGGGGTAAAGCAATAGGAAGCCGAAGTGCCGCTGGGGTAAAGCAATAGGAAGCCGAAGTGCCGCTGGGGTAAAGCAATAGGAAGCCGAAGTGCCGCTGGGGTAAAGCAATAGGAAGCTGAAGTGCCGCTGGGGTAAAGCAATAGGAAGCTGAAGTGCCGCTGGGGTGAAGCGTGGGGGCAGCATCTAAGTGATTCGCTGAAAAATGCCTGGCAACAGCATCTGTGATAGACACGGTTGTTTAGAACGCCGGGCACGATAAGAGTTTGGAGAGTTGTCTTTGTGCCACAATCAAGTGTGTGCCATTTGTTACACATGTCCCCTTTTTTTGTTTTATTTTTATTTTCGTACTTAACAACTTTAAGTTTCAAGTGAGGTAGTTATAAGTTTGTTGTACCTCCATGGGAGTTTTTTTGAGTAAAGTACATATTTTATTTTTTTCGGAAAATAACCGCTTATTAGTTTGCCCTCCTCAATCTAGTATTTTTATAATCATACAGCTTGTTATTAAATACTGTTATGAATTTATTATTGGATTCAAGAAATAATAAATTTATATTTAACAGTGTTTACTTTTTTTTTTGACATCTGTCATATAAAGATTAACGCGTGTCTATGAAATATTTCATGTTGTGTTCCCAATGATTGTCACTAGAGTTCTCTGTAATGTGAATTTCAGACTTATAGGTGGGCAAAGAAATATCTATATTTTATATAATCTAATAATGGCCTAATATTCGTAAAAATTTAGTAATAAAATAGAAAAACTGCAAAGAGATATTTTAACTTCACAAAAATTATTACATGAATCATAGATTGTAAGATTCTGTTTAAATCTTATTACTTCTATATAATGCACTTTGGAGAGTCTTTCATTCCATTTCTTTGAAGATGAGTTTGCCTTCTTTCTTCACATTTTCAACATGTCAACTTCTTTATCTTTGAAAATTATTTGTCTGTAATCCAACTTTGATACTGATATGTGGGTCATCTTACCGCCTACCGCTGTGGCGGGTCCCGCGTGCCGGCAGAAAAAGACCCTTTTGCTTACAAGTGATTCTTACTACTTGAGCGGTGTTCACCGTGCATTTGCAGTGCTGCGAACAGGAAATATGCATCTCTGTTTACTCTCGCTTCAATGTTTTAGCCAGGCCACAAGTAAGTTTAAGAGCATGGAAGGCTCTCATAGGCAAAGATCTAAAGTCAGAAATAAGAACTTTACATGTATAACGACCATGTTGTCTGAATATAAAATATCAATTTGGCTGAACTCTGACTAAATATTCAGGTTGTAAATTCTTGCAGAGTTAAAAAAAACTTGTTACAAGGACTTTTTAATCAATGCTAATATTATAACGTTCCGGGGGCCCCTACTACAATTAACTTAATTAAAAAAATTATTAAGAAAAGATGATGTAAACCAACAAGAACGTGATAAGTATTATAGCAAAAATATATATTGACACATTTAGTTAAATATGAGTTGTTGATTTTCCCAGTTTAGTTTTTGTTTTAGTGCAAATAAACACTGCTTACCACACCCAAACTTCTAAGATGTTTTGTTTTTTTTTTTTTACCTTGCTCTTTATTACCTTATTTTATTCATTTTAGACAAGATTGAAATATGGATGCAATCTGTGTTACATATGTAAAACTAAAGAAATGTTAATTTAGTTTATAGCCAATACTTTTGAGGTTAGAGGTAAAGTTTTGTGCCTCTTATAATTTACGTTTGTGATGAGACTAAATTTTGTGGGGCTTGGTCTTTTGGGCTTTATATTATTCTTAAGAGCCCTACAAATGACAAATTTAAAAACCTGATTCATCTTCCTCTGAGTGCACTTTGTGGACTCGGGAATTGGGTAGGTCAAGACTTTAACCTAGATATAGTTTACGAGTCTATAAAGGATGGTTACAAGAGTGGAGGTGTTTGATGAAGAGAGTCATTGTCAAGCGACAATAGAGTGTGGATGTGTGAGGCTGGAAGAGCCTGGATGGCCCATACAGCATGTAGTCGATTAAAAGCTAAGTACAGTTAGTTATTGTACGGGGGTTGGGGCATAAGTCATGGCAACTATTAAATTGTGTGACTAACTGTTATTGGTGCACATAATGGTATGTGTCGCGGGGAAGACAGGCAGTCATAGTACACGTTGACAATGTCAAATGGCGCAGGGTTGGCCTGTACGAGCACAGAGAGCAGTGTGAAATCAGTTGTCTGGTGACTGCCGTGCCAGATGGATGTAACCCGTGTTAAGCAGCGCTTGTACATCAAAATAGCCGTTCCCCGTGGGAGAACTGCCAGAGAATGTCACATGGAATTGGTAAGAGCTGTTGGGAATAATGCCCTGCCATACCGGACAGTTGCGAGGTAGGTAGGAACTTTTCAGCTAGGACGTGTATAACTGTTGGCGTGTTCTTTATTGTCTATACATGTAGTACTTACCTTGTCCTGTCTTATCTATTCCACATTATCCACACGTGCCGGTATTCTCACACTACAACATATTTGCCATTACTTATTCCCCAACCTTTGTATTGTAAATTTAAGTAGTTTTGGTTCCAAGGGCTCCAATATGCAGTTTTTTAAGATGTACAATTTAAGTAGTAAAAATTTGACACAAATTTTTGGATAATAGAAGTCTGAAGTAACAGTTTTCCGTACAGAGTATTTAGGTTTTGGGACAGTTAAAGTGTAAGTTGTTTTTTTATGTCTGGAGATTTACTACTAAATTTATTAATTTGTTTGACGAGGAAGATTCTAGAGGTTACTTTAGAAGTTAATAATTGCCGATAATGCTAGACGATCGTAACGCAATGTTTTTTTTGTTGATATGTAACGTTTTCCCCTCGTCGACCCTTTGTGCTTCAATTACCACAAATTTTAATTTTAAAGTAAATAGAAACATTTGCAGTTTGAAGTTGATTTTTGTTGAAAGTGATATCTCACTTTTGAAATAAAAGACCAAGTTTTGTCATAGTAGATGTTTGATGTTTTTAAACTTACCTCTTTCATTTGAGTAGATGATAGTCGAGTTACTTTCTTTATTTAATATTTGGTGCTGGTATATTTTTATTTAATGTCAATGACTTCCTAAAGATCGTGGTTTTTAACTATGTATGCATGTAACACTAAGGCATGCTTGAGTTAAAAGTGTTTGGTATAGGTGGTTATTGTTTGACTTCATCGATGTTTAAATGAAACAATAGTAAGCCATACTATAGTTAGTATATGCATTACTGGATGCCATTTAGTTCAATTAGTCGGAACCAAGTAGCCGGTATTGATGAACTTTCAGATGAGGAATTCTGTTTTGGTGTTTTTAAACAGAATAGCCGACAATGTAATAGTTGGTTGTTACCATAATTTTTTGGTTCTCCAGTCGATAGTACAGCATGACGTGGTTAGGTTGCAGTGATCGTTGCAGCATGCACCGTAACCATAGGTGGAAGTAATATGTGAGGTTGCCACAAGATGTCAGTGTGTTTACGAGTCTAAGACACAAAGTTTAATTTTTTTTTGTTGGGGTTGCTACTTTAATGGCAATAATAATTTTGACATATAAATATAACAACAGCTTTGACATAATTAATTTTAGAGAAACACTCAGGAGAATTAAATTTGTTTTGAGGAATAAATACTTAAGAATCTTTGGCCGGAATGTTACAGTCAATACAAGACGATATAGATGAGTCGGTGCAGCGGTCGGACGACCCAGTTAGTGGGATGCCGGCTGCATGCCGCAGATGTGAGACGTTGAGTAAACTACAGATGTCACTAGCTGTAAACCACAGAAGAAGATGCTGTGTATTGCCGACCATAAATTTTTAAAAGGTGAATATAATCTTTCTTGGATTGATAAATGAAATTTTTTTTTTTCAGGGATCTTAAATAGTTTTTACAGTTAACCAGACAAGTTATTGACCACAAACTGTTTTTAATTTTTTTTTTTTTTTTTTTTGTAAAATTTGAAAGGAAGAAAATTTTGGAAAACGTAATAGAAGATGTAACCTGGTTTTTATTCAGTTGCCATTTCATGGGAGGATGGGTTGAAGCCCCAGTATAATTATTGTTGTTTCTTTTTTTGTAACCTATTTTATCGGTAAACATCTGGATATGTGGTATTTGAGATTTTTTTT
Source organism: Dryococelus australis (assembly GCA_029891345.1). Taxonomy (NCBI): domain Eukaryota; kingdom Metazoa; phylum Arthropoda; class Insecta; order Phasmatodea; family Phasmatidae; genus Dryococelus; species Dryococelus australis. The sequence continues at coordinate 90,072,247 of CM057006.1, read as the reverse complement.
AAAGTTAGCAGCAGATTTTGAGAATTCTGAGTTAAGATAAAATTTGTTTTGGCATAAATTTTTTTAATTAGGGTTTCTGTCAGGTCAGGCATTAAGGGTGATGTCTGCTACCAGTAGTTTTCAGGAAAGATGGTACGAACTGTGCTCTGAACTTTCCTTTTCCGCTGTTCTAGTTCTGTCTTTCTTCTGTCTATGCTGTCGTGCGTGGCACTTGGCAAACCTTTTCTTAGTTGTCCAATGAGCCCCACTCAAACATCTATCCTGCAATCTGTTTCGTTACATATATTTTCCCTCAAATTTCTTTCATTTACCTTCTCCGCCAATATCTTGTGGCAGTTTGTTAGGGGTTTAGCCCTGCCCCGAAAAGAGAAAATTTTGTAGTAAGGTCAGATTTCTGACAATGATTTGCTGAATAGGTCACAAGTTCAGAAACTTGTGTGTTACTTCACCCAACAATTTGTTTTTTGGTGATCAATGGTTTTATTACCCACGGTGTTGTGTTTTGATAGGCCAATTTTAAGAGTTTTGATTTGCTTCAAACCACCCCCACCCTCCAAGAGCTTATGTTCATTTTTTTTTAAAGGGATGTTGCAGTGTAAAAGTAGGTGATGTCCATGTGGTTGCTGGACTGGACCAACCAGAGGAGCGCAAGGATCGTGGATCCCACATCCTGCCATGGGAAGGATAGTACTGTCCCGAGAGTGGGGACAGGTAGACGACAATGGCTATGAAGAGAGATGTGGCAGTAAACGACACCCCACCCCAGTGCCAGTAACCAGTGGCACATTAGAGTTGGATTGATAGCTAGAGTAGAGGTGAGAGGTTATGTTGTGTTTCCCTCTGCTGTCAAAAGCAGTTGGGTAGTTAAAGGTGTTTTTTTTTTTTCAATACTCTGTTTGCTGTCGAGATTGTGTATAGTCATAAAATACTTGGATGCTGTTTTTTTTTGTTTTGTCCTGACAAAAACAACTCACTACTCATTACTCGTGGTAATACTCCTTTGCTGGTAATTTAGAAATCATAGAAAAGATATATATATATATATATATATTTTTTTTTTACAAACCTAAGAACAGTAGTGTACAGCAGTTAAAATATTTGTTGAGGAACTGTTTGTCAAAAAATTGAGTGTAAAAAAGAGGAGTTGTTTGGCTGTTGAAACATTTTAGCAGATTTTGAGACCATGGCTTAATTTTGTTTGTCGTTGGTTGTTGTTAATTCAGTTACAAGGAGAGGATGATCTTTTTTTTATTTTTTGCCATTTAGTCGTAAGCTGTTACAAAGAGCACCAGACATTATGAAGTTTTTTATAGTTGTTAATTCAGTTACAAGGAGAGGATGATCTTTTTTTTATTTTTTGCCATTTAGTCGTAAGCTGTTACAAAGAGCACCAGACATTATGAAGTTTTTTATAGTTGTGAGGGCCCTGCAGAGGTCATGAGTTTGATTTAATAGTCATTACGGCACAGCTAAGGTCCAAGAAGCCGGAACCTCTTTTTGTAATACTGTTTATTTGCAAAGCTGTGAAAAAAAAAGAAGATAGAAACAAAAAATTAGTCATTAAAATTGTTGTGTAAGTGGGCCAGGTATATGCTGGGATACTCCTGTTTATGTGGTGTGACTGACTGGAGGCAGCATCAGTGGGTCAAGCCGGTGTCCTGAAGAGGATGGAGGAGATGTCTCCTGGCTACTTCGGAAGAGAGTTTCCTGTGTCCTCTCCCCTGAACACAACATCGTAGCCAGTCGAGCCTTCGTACCCAACATCGTAGCCAGTCGAGCCTTCGTACCCAACATCGTAGCCAGTCGAGCCTTCGTACCCAACATCGTAGCCAGTCGAGCCTTCGTACCCAACATCGTAGCCAGTCGAGCCTTCGTACCCAACATCGTAGCCAGTCGAGCCTTCGTACCCAACATCGTAGCCAGTCGAGCCTTCGTACCCAACATCGTAGCCAGTCGAGCCTTCGTACCCAACATCGTAGCCAGTCGAGCCTTCGTACCCAACATCGTAGCCAGTCGAGCCTTCGTACCCAACATCGTAGCCAGTCGAGCCTTCGTACCCAACATCGTAGCCAGTCGAGCCTTCGTACCCAACATCGTAGCCAGTCGAGCCTTCGTACCCAACATCGTAGCCAGTCGAGCCTTCGTACCCAACATCGTAGCCAGTCGAGCCTTCGTACCCAACATCGTAGCCAGTCGAGCCTTCGTACCCAACATCGTAGCCAGTCGAGCCTTCGTACCCAACATCGTAGCCAGTCGAGCCTTCGTACCCAACATCGTAGCCAGTCGAGCCTTCGTACCCAACATCGTAGCCAGTCGAGCCTTCGTACCCAACATCGTAGCCAGTCGAGCCTTCCTACCCACATCGTAGCCAGTACCACCGGGTAATGTTGACAGTATGCTTGGACTCCTGGCCATTCCAGGAAGAGGGTGTTGTCAAGGTGCCCTCCCCCCTTGCCCATAGTTACCAGCTGGCCAGTAGAGTCTGCCACCAGTAAATTGAGCCCAAGGATGTAGCATGGAAGATGACACCGAAGACGTATGTGGTTAGTGTGAGATGTTCAAGCCCCAACTCATCTTCCTTGACAGCAAACCCTATTTCCTAGTTCCAGTAGTTAGTTGTTAGACCCCCAAATAAGTGGTTTTCCTAGTCATAAGGCCTGTTGATTAGAGTAATTTGTTTTATTGGGAGGTTTTTGTTTGAAGAAATTTGTTGTTCGTTTAAAGTCTCAAGGTAGAGTCTCTCATCTCTTCATCCATTTGTTTGGTTGTTCATTGTCTATTTAATTGTTTTTGTTGTTAATTTAAGACAAAAAAAATTTGTGTTGCAAGTTCAGTTGTTTGTTATCGAATGTTTTTAATGCTGGTGTTACTGCTGTTCCATTGTGTCCTAGGAGTCCAACTTGTTGGAGAAGAGGTCCTGGGCTGGCTTGACAGCTCATTGTTGCTAGAATGGTGCTGTCTGTTCAGGAGGCTTGTAATGGTAATGCTTGCTTCAAGACAGCTCTGCTGTGATGGTGACAACCCCCTAAACCTCAACGCATTTCAAGGCACCAGCTGCGAGACATCGCTAGGACTCTTTCCAAGTTGTGCAGATAATCCACATCAAAGAAAAGGTTTCTGTTCTATATACTCGTAAAAAAAATTAAATGTTTTGGTTGAAGCAAAATCATGAAAGTTAACAAAAGACCTGTTAAAGTCAAAGAAAATTAGTGAGTTATGGCACAGTGAATTACAGTAACACAACACAGTTAAAATTACTTTTGTTTGTTTTCAACGCCTAATAGTATTAGAATGAATTTTTTTCTTTTTAAGTTGTATACTGGATTTAAAAATTATTAAATAGCCAATTTTTTTTCATAAATTTATGAGCTTTTTTTGTAAGAAGTCCAAAGGAAAGAGTCCATAAAGAGTATTGGGTAGAGGTTTTGAATTTGTGAGGACGGAAATTTGTCTATGTGTCAGAATGTATTACAAAGTCGAATTTACTCTCCACCCCTCCCTTTCTTTGGTTTAATTTTTTGTTAAGATAGGTGTTAGTAGCATTTTTCTTGTTTGCGAGTATCATTGAGTAGTAGTTCCCAATTTTTGTTTAAAGGCAGGTCACTTTTTGGTATTTTGAAAGCTGTAGGCAGTTTTTGTAATTTTCCAGGTGTATTTAGTAATTTAATTTAGTTGTTCATTAACTTCAGACAATTTCTGGCAGTAAAGCATTTTGTTGTTTAAATTTAAATATTTAATTCAAAATTTCATAAGCTGCTCCCAGTTTATAGCGATATGGCTTTTCTAAGGGACTTCAGGTTTGTTCCGGCACCTTGCGATCACGCATCGCGGCCATGAGTTGGTGCTAACCTGGGATTTTATTCGGCCAGTCAGGCACCGGATGTATTCACGTGCGCAGTGATTGACTGGGCAAGAACACTGCAAAGGCAGTCAGCGGGCGATGGCGTGATGCGTGGAATCGCTGAGGCCGCATGGCTAAAAGACTGTTGTGGTTGCCTCTAGGGTGCCCGAGGAGTAAAAAAGTATGAAGCTGAAGCACCGCTGGGGTGAAGCAGGGGCAGCAGCAGTGAAGTGACTTGCTGACGACCGCTTGGTAACTGCAACGTCGGTGACGAGTGCGGTTGTTTAGGATGCCAGACTCGGAAGAGTTTGGAGAGTCGTATTTGAGCGACGGTGGAGAACGAACGTGTGTTGGATCAAGAGGTACATCGTCGAGCGACGGTGGAGAGCGAACGTGTGTTGGATCAAGAGGTACATCGTCGAGCGACGGTGGAGAGCGCACGTGTGTTGGATCAAGAGGTACATCGTCGAGCGACGGTGGAGAGCGCACGTGTGTTGGATCAAGAGGTACATCGTCGAGCGACGGTTGAGAGCGCACGTGTGTTGGATCAAGAGGTACATCGTCGAGCGACGGTGGAGAGCGCACGTGTTTGACCAAAAGAGTCAACGTTGAGAAACGATAGAGAGTGGAAATATTTGAGAGAAGAGTGAAGCTCATGTAAAGGTTGGAGGAACCTACACATACCGTACAGCATGTATTCGATTAGAAGCTAAATACAATTGGTTACTGTAAATGTAGATTTAAGTAGTTTTGGTTCCCACGGCTCCAGTATGAAGTAGTTTAAGATGTACGATTTAAGTAGTAAAAGTCTGACACAAGTTTGTGGATAATAGAAGTGTGAAGTAACAGTTTTGCCGTACAGAATGTTTAGGTTTTGGAACAGTTAAAGTGTTGTTTTTCTAAGTCTGGAGATTTACTACTAAATTTATTGGTTTGACGAGAAAAATTCTAGATGTTATTGGGGAAGTTAATAATTGTCTATAATGCTAGATGATCGTGATGCAATGTTTTTTCTTGGTTGTTGAGTAGCATTTTACCCTCATCTACCATTAGTGCTCCAGTTACCACAAACTTTAATTGTAAAGTAAATAGAAACATTTGAGGTTTACAGTTTATTTTTGTTGTAAGTAACAGAGTAAAAGTGTTGAAATATCATTTACTTTTGAAGGAAAATAACATGTTTTCTCGTAGAAGTTTTAAAATTGCAGAAATGTATTTTTTTTTACTTGGTAAATTTTAAGTTTTTAAAGTCACCTCTTTCATTTGAGAAGATGATTTTACCACCCACCCCTCCCGAACAAATTAACACTATCATAGTTATTTTCTTTATTTAATCTATTGAAGCTGGTAGTATTTTTTTAAATACTTGTTTAATAAGTGGTATTTATTCATTCATTTATTTATTTAATCTATTTATGTTGTGATTTTAACCTCTCCAAGATGCCACACGAACATGCTTTAATAGTTCAAGTGTTTTACCAATGTCTAAGTTGAGAGTATGGAGCTTCAGGATGCTACTTATAAAGACCTGTGGTCCTTTGGTGGAGTTGCTGCCCCCCCCCCCCCACCCCCCAATATATTAATTGCGAAGTTCATTGCTTTGTACTTTGAAACACTATTTTTTTTTTTTTTTTTTTTTTAAGAGGATGATGAGGACTCACCGATTTGGCATTTTGACCAAAGAGAAGCGTTAGCTGTTTAGACCCTTGTTCTGTTGTGACTTCACAATAATTTAGCCTTAGCACCTTTTGTTTTATCCTGAGCCTGAGTCGCCGTTATTTAGCTGTCTATTTATTTGGCCGTTTATTTTAGCCAATTTTTCCACACTGTTACAATATTTAGGTTAGAACAGGAAAGTTCACAGTAGGTTCCCCGTATCCGTGTACGATAAAATGCATGATCAACAGTTTTAGGAAAGAATAATCAAAGTAACACTACAAACTATAACCAAACACTTTCTCCATCTTGGTATTTTGCAGTACTCAATACACAGTGGAGGGACCAGGATTCTTTCATTCCATTCAATTGACTCATTTTATCCATTGTCATTCAATTCGTTCATTCATTCCGTCCGTCAGAGCCCTACTGTTAATGGATAACAGAAAATCTAATCTCAAGTATGCAAAAATTTCAAGAATAAATTAAATTTGTGGGGTGTACTCATCCTTTCAAAAATGACTCCAAATTTGGTGCCCTACTGTCTGAAAACCAAATGATATCACGCTGAATCGGATATTCTTTGGCACAGAGCATTCAGTATGTAACAAAATTTCTTTACTCAAATATGCAGTACAATTTCACATTTTCAAGGGAAAATATATTTTTCTGTCAAATGTTCCCGAACTTCCACACCACTGTAAGTTTGGGGAACTGCTGTCCCTAAGCCAAACGCAGCCACACTGAATCTAATGGTTGTTAGGTGCCTACTAAAATCACACGCATCATGGACGTGTACACGCATCATGGATACATGTTATCTCTACAATGGTATGGATACGGATACGTTCACGCAAGCAGACACGCAAGGGAGTTGATCGAGTCCCAACTCTTACTTGTCTGTGAATCCATGTGGCCAAAAGATCTTAAAGAATATTTAAGGTATGAATTGGCTCCATGATCCCCTTCTCTAGTCACTGAATCTCACATGCTAAAAGGAACAAAATACTCCCTTGCTTCAGCTTTTCAACCAGAGAAGGAAAACATTACTTTCCCTCAGAATTGTACATACGTTGTTGATGGAGGCTACCTGCTAAATTGTGTTGTATGGCCAAGTCCTATGTAGAAAGGCACTTTGGCAAGAATACGGTTATCGTTCTTGACGGTTATCCAGATTCTCCAACTACTAAAGGTGAAACACACACTCTTTGTTACAAGGAAAAAGTCCCTGAAGTTCAGTTCAACGAACATACATATGTAACTCATGCTCAATGTGACTTTCTCTGTAATGTTAATAAGAAAACTCACCGCAGCGCTTACGGATATACTCTCAAAAGCAGGATTTGATATACATCAAGCAATGGATGATGCTGATGTTTTAATTACCAAATTGGCTCTACAGTATGCTTGTAGCCCTAGTGTAGCATATTTCCTCCTTGATTTTTTTTAAAGATGCCCCCTCTGCAATTACTGAGATCCACTTGTACTCAGATAAATATGGGGAACAAAATAAAAACCACGTTGTTTCAAGAATGCTTCTTGCATTAACAGTTTCTAGACATTTCAACTAAATAGAACACTATTTCCCTTTACGGGGACATTCATACTTGCAGTGTGATAGGGATTTCAACTTCACTCTTAGGCTAACATGTCAACCTGTTTTTTCAATAACTTGTATTCCGCAAATATATAACACTGTGGTTAACTTTCGAGTACTGTATTATTGAATAAATGAAACTTTATCTTAATATTTTCTATAACTTGTAATATTAATTTATTTTTAAATATGAATTAACAACAGCGAGAGCAGCAACATGTTGGCAACGGCCCGTAAGAAATAATTCACATTTCAACAAAGTTTTTTAGTATACTATTTGTAAATTGAATGGTGCCTATTAAAATATTTAGGTAGCCCCGATGACATCATCTCATTTTTACAGTTTAAAATATCAGTGGAAAATATTGTGAGTAGGCTGTAATGGTACAATGTTTTATCGATCGAGAGCAATTTTGAAGCAATTGTCTGCTGAGCGAGCTTTGTCGCTCTCTCTGTCTTTGTCTCTTTCACACTCGGGAAGTTTCACTTCGCTAGTACGTGACAAAATGTTACAAGTTTTCAATTTTAGCATATTTCATACTTATCACAGCAAAATAATGATTTTTGAATTTGTAATTTACAACTGAAAAGAGATTTTAATGTTTGAATACTTATTTTAATATATTTAGATATGATGGCGGGGCAGAAACAAAGTGAAGTTGGCAGACATGGCGAGCCATGACATGTTGCTGTTTTACCAAAAGAAGCATAAATTATACTTACTCCGAAAAATACTTAAAATTACATCACGTTTGTAGACGTTGTGTTTGTTAAACCTACCTAAGCAAGTTACGATGTTGTGATAAATCTTTGTTTCCGCGGCAGTAATAAATATACTGCTACGGTGTGTTTCGTTAACCGCTGCGTGTGAAATAGCGTAGCGTGGCTGTTTGCATACTATGAAAATGCATTGAGTCGGTTAACAATTACACTGCACCTACATTTGCTATGAAAAAAATTATGGTTAAATAAAACAGTTTTTATTGATTATCTCAGAACAAGGTTTTCATGACAAACCCTTTCTGCATGCCATGATTCATTTACAGTTTTGTTTTGATGAATGACACAATAATTATTCTATAAGATGCTACATTTACCCGGTAGTGGAAGTAAACAGACTGCAGAGTGGCGGGAAGTAAAGAGAACTGATGGTTCATCCAAAGTAACATGTATTCTACAAACCTCGAAAATTGAAAGAATTAGTTGTCACTTGAAACAATTTAAAAAAAAATGGAAACAAGGCAAATTTTATAGACAAGAGAGAAACTGAAATTTACAATTGACCAGCTTCATCTAGTATATGTTCTGTTGTTTCAAATTAAACTTCATTTTGTGCCATTGAAAGTTAAGTGAAGCTAAAGGAGCAAAAATCTCCAACTGTTTACAGCCAAAACTTACACAATCACAAGTGAGAGATGTTACCATAATAACCACAGATCGACAGAAAATATCTCACGACACTTATCTTGATAAATATTTTATACAATTGCCATAATTTTCAACGTTACTTCAAATATAGATTTGTTAACATGATTCATACATTGCGAGCTGGTTACAATCCACAGTCGAAAAGGGACCTTAAAGATGAAGACTTACTAGCCCAAGAATTACAAAAATCTACTGCAACATGGATGATCATATATAATAATAACTACTATACCATTCAGGCTACTTCATTTCACACTGGCACAGAAAGTCTCTTGTTAAATACAACCGATAGTGAATCTGAAAAGCTGATGGCAGAAGCTGTGCAGAAATAGCGATCAAGACCATCCCTTAAATCAAAAATTTTGTGATAAATATGTATGTACCACTATGTTTTATAAAGTATTGGATACAGTTATTTAAAAAATTTATTAGTGTTTATTACATTTCCACTTTTTATTTAAAATCGTTACAGGATTGTTTTTTCTAGTCATTTTCTTTCTGAATAAAATATGAAGAATACTGAATGGGTTTCATGAAGATAAACCTAGCCACACAGATTTCTTTGGAGACAAAAAAAAAAATTATTACAGTATACTATTGATTAATCAAGTTAGTTGAGACTAACACCAGAATAATCAAATTATGGCCAAAAACCTGAATAATCCAAATAATGACAATTTTATCCTAACCCTAAACTAATTCATAAAACATGCCTGTCAGATAAATGATTAAAATTACATTGTACTAACTGGAAAATGAAAAATAAGCACGAAATGAAACTAAGCAAGCAGATTTTATCAAACATTGTTCAGGTACAGTGGGTTTTAGGTTATTCGTTCCAGTTTTTTTTTTTTTTTTTTCACCGTATTTCCTATTTCCCATTTATTTATTGTAGTCCCATCAAAATTCCCATATAAACAGTGATTGCTGACTACATTCAACATCACCGACAATTTGTTTTTCCATAACATGCATTCAAAACAGACTGTACATTCGCCAAAGTTTACATGCACCAATCATATCTGAACACTATGTGAATGCAAAAATACGTGGATAATCAACGACTGGCACTATTGGTAATATTGTTTACATCCCGCAGCAGTTTCTCGTGTTCTATAAACTTCCCTTATTCTTCCTTTTACATGTTTACTGCACTTGTATGTTGGCCACAATGACATAATCTAACACTATATTGAAAGATCTATTATCTTATTACTGTGGATAGAATTTGGAATGAAGCTACAGACATAGCTGTATTGTAATGGACGTGGTTACTATCTGAAACTATAGATTGTGGGTTTGTTAGTTATCATTTGCAAACGACTTGACGTAATGGTTGGCAAAAATTGTCGCAAATAAAAAGTTGTAATTTTAACAATGGAATTGAGCATGATTCGACCGACGAAGGAACACTGGACGATAACATTAAAATAAATTTCAGTCAATTTCAAGAACTGAAGTTTTTAATTCAAAGTGAATATTTAATCATAAAATTATGAGTAAGTTGTTCTTAATATCATTTTAAGCTGTTGGTTTAAAACTATTATGCGCTATATAGAAGTGAAGAACACCAAACGAAAAAAAAAAGCACAAATTTTTGTTGTATGAAATTATGACTAAAATTAATGCTTGAATAGCCCGAAAACTTAATAATTCGCAACTGAATAAACAGGAGTTAGCTGTATTATATAATGCCACTGTCCTCCATCAGCCAGTACCCTCCCCTCCAGTGCAAAGTTCACAACACTCAACATTCGGTATACACATGGAGGAAAAAGGGGGATGCTGGCTGATGATGCTCCTGTTCAAGATTCAGTCCTTGAACTCTGACATTTCCATAAGACATAGTATGCTGATTGCAGTGATCTTTGAATCTGCGTCCTGTTTTTCCACGACAGGAATCTGTATAGCAATGGCGAATGTCCAAAAATACCCATCTAGTCAAGCTGATTGCATTAGTATTCCGCCATCAAGGAGTGTATGCGGCTGGACTTTACCAGATCACAATTATGCTGATAGTAACACGCTCAAGTTTTTAATTTGCCACCACTCCGTCATGCTTTGGATTTCGGTACCCCTACTCCTCCTCCTTGGTTATCCCTCCCTCCACGCATGCACAATAGCTAGCTTTCCCCTCCTTTCATTTGTGTTAATTTTTGCATAGGCCTTCTGGCTTTTACTCGCAAGGATTTCTCCAGTTTTGATATGGTTATATGATTTACTGGTGTAAACAGAAGTGCTGCTTTACTGTGCAGGGTTGGATGAATTTTTCGGAGTGAGATATAGTTTAAGGACTAGTTAACTTCACCAGGATATTCGCTGATTGTTTGTATTAAAAATTCCTCTTTGGCATCCTGTTTTAAATTATGGTTAGGATAACTTTACGCAGTTCAGCGATGGTGTAAATGTTCTGGTATTTTTTGATAATTTGCCTTCAGTTAGCCCAAGCTGGTGATTTATTGCACCATAATGCGGCAGTCAAATGTACTACTCTGCTTTCACTTAGTCGCATCTAGTTGAGGTTTATTCTTCACCCAACTGCAGGTTTTTAATTCATTTTTACATGTGATTCTAAGGTGTTCTTTATTACACTTTGTTTTTCTAGTCATAATAATTGCTATTATTTTTATGTATTTTTGGTACACTGGCATAGAAAGGGGTTTTAGCCTCGGCTCCATATGAACATCTCCCCTAGGTATTATTACATTAATGTTTTTATTTTAGTTGTCCATGCAGACACCTTCGTTCGGCTAATTTTTGAGTGCGCGTCATGTGCACGGCAGTCTGTTGTGTAACAGTTTTAATATTATGTGTGAATTATTTTCTTCTTGTTAGGTGTGTGTGTGTGTGTGCGCATATATATATATATATATATATATATATATATATATATATAGAGTTAATTTTTTATATTAAATTAGAGCCTCGTTGCTTGAATTGTAAGGTGCTTTCATGTGATTTTTTTTAACAGTCAAACATTTTTAAATCAGATAAGCTGAAATTTGGTAATAACTTCATACGTTTTGATATTACGATGTTATACGAGCTACATTCTAAAAATTAATGTTGATTGCAAACAGATTTTTACTGTTTATGTTTGTAATAAACTCATGTATGGCACACAATTACATTAGTCCATGTAATCCTTTAGACAATGTGAACCTGTTGATAAAGGCAATCATGTAAAACATGATCATGGTATTGCTTTGATTGTACAACAACAGCATGCGAGGTACGAGCAGCTGATCATGAAGCTATCAGTATATTTACAAATTATTTCATTCATAGTAACATACACTGTGCAACTGGCACTGTAGGACTTGGAATTAAGAATAGTGTAGAATCACTGGTGGGTGTGTTATTGACATTAAAAATACTGCTTTCCTAACGATTGTTACACTTGGGGTCCATGTGAATAGTTACACATTAAATTTATTAATCAACATAAACAAGCAAAAGTTGTGCTGCTGCTCCTCAAACTGGTCAAAATAAAGGTTATTTTTTCATGAACATATCTAATTTTAACTAAGAAATTTTAAGAACCTGAACATTACCAGCACCAAGTTCAGAAGTAATTACAACTTGTGCAGAAGTCCATCAACCTACGTGCATTGATTTCAGCCATCTCGTGGAGATCAAATGGATCTAATACCTGATCAAGACACTGATGTGTTAAGTAGTGCAGGTGTAAGTCTTGATGTTGCAGACTGGAGAAAGTGTAGAAACTAATACACGTGAAACACACGGAACAACTATTGCAGGTAGCAATATAATTCCTGTTAGCATACGAGGACTAAAACTGACATTTAATCAAATGCCTAGTATATATGGCTTTTAAAAAAAATTTTATTCACTGGGGACATTCACTGTTTTATATCAGTAGCAAAAATATTGTTAATTCAATTGGTAATGCTCTTGTTACATCATGTTGGTATCCTGTATAAATGTAAAGTTTTTATACATATCCACAATAATATCTAATGCTCACGTAGTTGAATGTAATTGTATGTTAGTTCCTATAGTTGCACAAACACAATTTGCTACATGTTCTCAGCAGGTACTACAACAGCTTTTCATATTTTCAATGTGGTTATGCTGTAGGTTTAAAAAAAAATTGGTATGTAAAACTGTAAAGATGATAAATGCATTTACTACAGTATCTTGTCATGATTGGGAAGAACAGTAAAGTATCACGTTCAGGAGATGGTGATGATCCGCTCATATATGGTATTCCTAGAGACCATCCTTAGTCCAGCACGATTAAGTTGCATAACCATAATGCTGATAAGAATGGTCTTAGTAAAGCATATTTGAATACACAATTAGAAAGGTTCACTTGGACAAAAGCAAAAGATACAGCTTTTCAACATATGTATAAACAATGTAATGACATTATATACACATCAAAAAAAGTTTTGCACAAAGATGAATGGTATGGAAAATAAACATACAGCCTTGTTTTGAGGCTCGTACAATGTCATTAATGATCTTGTACAGTGCATCATTGTGAAACATTCGCGTGCTCGTGCACTTTCATGCAACCAATCTCTTTCCCCATTTTCTGCTGGCTACGACAGAAGAGTACACAGCTCATGTCCCAACCTGGCCGCATTCGGTGTATGCTGTCAGTCATGTCAACATGCCTACGTAATCCATCACACTGTTTAACCGGGCGCACATCGTCACTTTGATCAAGGAAGGCCTAAAGCAGACAGCTGTTGCAAACCGTCTTGCAGCCAACCAAAGTGACATGTCCCAAGTATGGACGAGATATCAGCAAACACATTCAGTGTCTGATCATCTGAGGACAGGTCGTCCGTGCTCCACAACAACCACCAAAAACTGCTTTACCATAAAGACCCAAGTGCCCGATGGCTAGCACCACAGAGCTCCAGACTGATTTGTGTGCGACAGGCTTCCTAGGTACAAGTGTCCACCCAGACTATCAGGAATTGTTTTCATGCGAGAGCTTTATGCAAGGAGGCTCCTCCTTGTCCGTCACAGAGCTGCTTGCAGACCACGAATGGGTAGATGCAGAGTGGGGTTTGGTCTGCTCTAGGACGAAACCAGGATCACCCTCCACCCCAACAGTCATCGCGGAAGGGTCTGGATGCATAAGGGATCACATGCCGGGCTGCAGCATGTACAAGAAGTGCACACATTCCACAGAGGGTCAATCAGGTTTTGGGCTGGGATGGCAGACACAGCTCATGCATTTTGAAGGCACAATGACGGGCGAAAGTTACATTTGTTACGTGCTGCTGCCAATTGTACGTCCATTCCATGAAGAAATCAGAGATGAATTAATTCGTCATCAAGCGGGGGTGGTACAAACTTCCTACAGGAGACCAGCATTGTCCGAACGCAATGGCCTACGATGTTTCTGCACCTGAACTGTATTGAAAATGCTGAAGCGTGCTGATGCTCAGCATCCACACCCTCCCATAACCCACCAAGAAGTCATTGAGGCTGCCTTCAAAAAGTGGGATCGCCTCCCTACAATGACCTGGACAACTTGATCTGCCTTCCTGACATCCATGGTGGCCAAGTTTCTTATTGAATCGTCACAGTGTGGCATGAATTTTTCAGTCTCAACAATATAGTTTTATTCGGACTTTATTTGGATACAAAGCCAACTATTCAAGAAAATTAATGGTTTTGTCATAATAGACCTTACGAACACTGACAAAAGCATGATAGCATATCTCCTGATGGCACCAACACTCATTAAGCAGAGTAAATGACTGATAAGGTTTTCATCTTTATCAACTTTCCAATGCAACTAACATTCAAATTGAAGAACCCTGTATTGATATTGTAAGTGTATGTAATGGGAATTAGTTGTTAAATGGCACAACAACTAATACTGACCTGAAACATAGCAACAAAGAGGCAATTCAACACCTACCCATTATAATCACCAGCAACAACAAAATTCATTCATGGCATGAAAGTTCAGAAGAGGCAGCACTATAAATCAGGATAAAAAATACATTGAGAAACAAATCCGTCCTCATTCATTAAAAGGATCATTATGGCAACATCCAAACAACCTCACATGTTGTGTTTACACACCATTGCGGACAAAATTCACAACTTACTGTAGTGGTAATACAGTAAGTTGTTTACACAAGTTAATATATAGATTTGTTTACACGTACATGTTTATGATTTTTGTTTATTATTTAAAATTACTTCCATGATATTTCATTTGAGTTTGTTTTGCAATGTTATCAGCTTCACTTTTGTTTACTCTAATTTGTTTACATCAGTAACCATAAGCTTTAAAATTTTACTAACAATTTCACAGATGTTCTGCTATTCACCTTTCTCCATGTACATAGATTTTTATCACCGCTATTTCTATATATACCTATATATCATGGGCTTACAAGGAAAAGGCACTAAATCCAAAAATGCAGAAAATAACTTAGTAATAACAATAAGTCCAAAAGTCTGTGTTCTATTAACAGGGAAAGTGCAATAAGTCCTATCTCACCACACCTCCTCAACAAAGAAACAAAATAAAATCACGAAGTCCGATGTATACAAATATTGTCATGGAAAAAGCACTAGGTGAACTTAATGCTATTTGCTTATACACTTTAATGCATCTCTGGAGCTATCTGTACAAACAGAATGCATTATGTCAATAATCAATCATGCATGTCATATATGGCGATCCAGTAAGCAGTGATCTCAGTGTGGTTGACAAACAGTTATGAGTCACAATAATATGAGTAGAAGAAGAATGATGGTGGAGTTAGCTGTACAGCAAGCTGATGAAGTAGCAAGTAAGTAATGTGGTGATACAACTAAATCACAAAATTAATATTCTACACAATTTGAGTTAATGGTGTAGTAAACAAGCCTAGTAGCAACAAAGTCACTGAGAGTACAGAATATTAATGCACTGTGTCAAAATAACACTGTGTTCCAATTGAATTTGGATTCAACTGTAAACAAAATATACCACTTGGAACATGGTCGAAAGGTATTGCTATGAAGCCTAAGTATAACCTATACCTGACAGAGTGTGTCCATTATAAATGCATTGTTTTAGTGTTACTAGAATGTAATGTACTGCAACAAATATGTTCCAGCATGCAGCACACAAAAAAATTCTCCATCATCAGTGTTAAGGGTCAAATAAAAATGTACATAAACTAATGTAATGGTGTGTTGTCTTTCATGATATGGACATGGTATGTTCAGTATGTGTTGCATGTTGGCTGAGGTTATGCGAGCATGTTTTGTTTATGTTACGACAGTTGAAGTAAAGATGGCGGTGAATAAGTATAGGTGTTGTATTATTTCATTAATCCCAGAAATAAAGTTGCTTTCTTTATCACAACAGGTTATGGGCCCACAACACCGACTTTTAGTATAGGTTTAGAAAATACTGTACTTTTGTGTAGGTTGTAAAGTTGGCTTTAGCTGTATACTGCAGCATCAAATCTTAACCTTAAAAATGGAAGTGAACAAGTTGTGTTCGGAAAAGAACTGGAACACTTGGAGTTCCAAACAAAGGTCGCCTAAAGAGAAAAAGGGGTGTTTGATGTAGTCGCCTGTGAACCAGGAAACTAAGACTATGAGAAACAATTGAAGGAATGGAATAGAAAAGTACCAAATTGTTTCAAGACTGGAAGAAGGATCAATGTCTCGGGTACTGACATGCAATAATGCTGCAGAGATATGGAATAAATTGCAGACAGTAAGTCTGAATTGAGTGTGCACTTACAATAAAAATTCTTCAATTTACACTTTTCACAAACAGGTGTCTCAGGATTCATATCCAAAGTTGAAGAAATAGCAAGTAACCTAAAACGAGCAGGATAAGCTGTGTCAGAAAAAATTATTATTACTAAAATTCTCATGACTTTGCCACCAGGTTTCAGTAATTTTGTAAGTGCGTGGGAGTCAATCCCAAAGGATAAACAAACATTCAACAATCTGACAGACTGCTCGTCAAGGAAGAGAGGATGGAATCTTCAAAAGAGTAAGAGTCCAAAGCATTTGCAGCAAACAGTACCTACAAGGCAAAAATATGTTTAGTGTGTGGCAAGCATGGCAAAGTTAAAGCCCTATGTCGTGAGTCAAACAATATTGGTTCCAGGGACCCACCTCGCTGCTTTTTCTAACAAAGTGGGTCACTCACAAAGAAACTGTTTCAAACTCAAAAGGATTGTCAAAACAAGTGAAAACCTTGTAGCATTGCATTGCTTTTATAATTGATTTTCATTTGACTATTAGTTACAATACCCAGTTTCATTTGTCAATGGGTGTAATAGTCTACATTTTTTCCTTTCATGCCAGGGGTAGAGGTCAGTTTTAATGTGGAGCTGTATTTCAGTTAGCTATATTAGGTGGCACTTTCGAGTTCTCAGGATCCGAGAGCGAGGCAACTTTTGAGATTACGTTTTTATCAGATTGCTTTTACTTTTCCCATGCTATTAGCAGTTTTTGTTTTGAAGCCCTTACAGTGATGTAAGTTTCAGTCAATAGGCAGTTGCGAGCCCAGGCCAAATGTTATTTTAAGCATCATTTGGAGTGGGGACAGCTACACGTGGCAAGCTGCGGGCTGCTAGTCCTGTACTTGTCCGCATAATGAAAGAACCATCGGGGAGACGACTTTGGGTCGGAGTGATTTTTGTAAACAGCATAATATGAACAACCTTTAAGAAAAAACTTGTGTCAGTGTAGGAGGCCAATACGTGTCAAGGGGGAAGCTTTTTTCCTCCCCCCTGTCTTCGTAATTTTACTCGCTAGTCGAGATTTTCACTAAAACTTAGTTTAACCACTAGTGTGACACTGTAAAACTGTAATTTGTAAAGTGAGGGAAGATCTGTCGTGTTGTCTATGCAAGTGTAAGACTGACTATACCTTCAATAATAAACCTGATCAGATTCCAAAATGGAGGTACTTTCTTATTATTTCCTGACAACCAGGGTACCAACATTTGTGTAAGCAAACCGAGTAGAATAAAGGGTAATGCTACATACAGCCACCTTTACGTGTAGCTAACTTTTGCCATGTTACAACCTCAATGAAAGTAGGGGTAAGCCTAACAGAAAAAAAGTGGCTATCGTTGCCCACAATTCCACATTCTACCACGACAAAAAAGAAAATGGTTGGCTCATGGACAGCGGTGCTTCCGAACACCTGTGTTGCAAATGATAACTTTTTTCTTCATATACACTTTTGGTAGGAGACAGGTTTGTTAAATTTGGTGAAGAGAAGGTGTTAAAACCTTAAGGCGTGGGAGAGGTTATGTCGATATTGCATGTAAATAATGACCATAAAAAAATTACAATGCAGAATGTGTTACATGTGCCAGAAATGAAAATGAATCATTTCTCAGTTGGTTCAGCTCTTGACAAAGGCTACACCATGATTGCAGATGACAGTGCTGCTTCTTTTCTAAACCCAGAAGGAGAAATTCAGCAATAGCAAACTGATTCAGGAAACTGTATAAAATGAAGTTTGAAACCGATGAGTCCTTTGTGTGTTTTGCGGCTGATAAATCTGATTTGTACTCGTGGCATGACAAGATGGTACACCAAAACCAGAAACAAGTGAAATATTCTAACATCAGGAATAGAGTGGCCAGAAGCCAGGAAAACTTTTCTGAACCATGCATACTGGGTAACAGACAAAGAGCTTTAAGCATACAGGTACCAGCTGTTTGAAAGTTGGAAGAAGTCATTCATACTGACTTATGTGGACCGATGGAAACGCCATCTATTGGTGGTTCTACATATTTTCTACTCCTGAAAGATAACCATTCCCACTATTGATTCGTATACTTCTTAAAACCTAAGAGTGAGGTCAAGGACAAGCTAACAAAATTCATTGCACTGTGAAAAAATGAATTGGGCCAAGTTTTGAAAGTGTTCCGGACGGACTGTGGAACCGAGCTCATCAATGCAGACATCAAATCCAGGTGTTGCCCAAAAGTGTACTGTATTGTCACAGCAGTCTGGAAAAATTGAACGTGAAGCGTGCACAGCTGTGGAAGCCACAAGGACACTGTTGGCAGCAAAAAATACAGACAAACCATTTTGGGCAGAAGCTGTTAACACAGAAGTCTAAGTAATCAACCGCACAGGGACAAGTTCAGTCCCTGATAAGACCCTCTATAAACTGTGGTACCAAAGGGACTATGATGTAAATCTGTTGCAAGTATGGGGATCCACAGCATACATACATGTACCAAAGCAAAACAGGAAGAAATGGGAACCAAAGGCCAAAAAGGGAATCTTCGTTGGCTATGGAGAGTCAATGAAGAGATACTGCATATACCTACATGATGAAGGCAACATCCAAACCAGCTGTAATGTTGTCTTCCCATATGTAGAATACTGTAGGAGCGAGCAACATAGGGTGAACATATCTCGCACTGACAGTGTGAACCCAGGGGATGTCTGTCAACCAGGACAATGAAGATACGAGTACATCATGTACCTTAACCAACAGCCAAGATGGACAGTCTGAAAACCAGAATGATGAAGATGCAGAAGACTTTCGGGGCTTCCCAGAAGAAAATGAACACATGAAACAAGTGAGTGACTAGTGCTTGAGAGACAGGAATACGCTACATCTACCAAAAAGATTTGACAATTACGACCTCAGCCTCATATGTATCAGTGAATATGATTGTCGTCTAATGTACCAAGAGGCTGTAAACTGTGACTAGTCAGAAATGTGGAAAGAGGCAATAAATAGTGAACTCAAGACCTTGAAATAAAACAGTACATGGATTGAAGTTGAAAAACCAGACAGGGCCATCCTCATCAATACAAAATGGGTATTTAAGATAAAGAGAGAGGATAAAGGGAATCCCATATATACTGCAAGATTAGTAGCTCAAGGTTTTCAGCAACAAGAGGCCTTTGGTTTTTCAGACACCTATGTGCCGGTTGCAAAACTTTCAACCTTGCAGATGCTCATTGCTGTAGCAAAACAAAATGATATGGTTCAGAAGTTGCCAGGCTTTTTTCCTGAAAACCCAAGCACAAAAGTGTGTGGCCATTTTGGAGATGAGGATTTGCGAGGAAAACATACACCAGCAAACAAGACGAAGCTAGAAGTAATAGATGTTAAAGGGCACACACAGTTTTCCTGAAGTAGAATTGCATTAGCCAAGGAAATCCACAAAGCATTTATACTTATCACACAGCATTGCAAAAATATACAATCTATACACAGAAAAGAGCAAGACTGAAGGAAAGATACCTACTACACAAATAACATACAGGAGAATTTTCTGTAACACGTACATGTCATTTTACAAACTGAAAAAGGACCAGTGCAGTTTGTGTGCAAAATATAATAATGCCACACATGACAAGTTACTACTTCAAGATTAGTATTATGCGCATCAGAAATGAAAAGAGGATTGTAATGCAGCCAAGTCTATTGACAAAGAGAAAGTAATAAGAGAGAGACCCAAGCTTTGAGTCTGCATCATTTGATTTACAGTCAGTGCTCCAAATTCCATCTTCAGACATGAGCCAACTGTACTACAGTAGAAAGCTCTGCACCTTCAATTTCACAGTTTACGAGAGTAGCTTCATCACAAATTCAACATACTGTTTAGCATGGACAGAAGTCAATGGCCAGAGAGGCAGTACAGAAATTAGTACTCATTTGTTCCATTACTTGTCATGCCATCCTGAACATGTTACATAGGTTTCATTGTCTTTAGACACTAGTGAAGGCCAAAACAGGAACAAACATGTTGCGGCTCTCCTTTTGTATGTTGTACAAACCACCCATCTTCAGGTAATTGAACACAAGTTCTTGGAGAGTGGACACACGTCCATGGAAGTGGATTCAATGTACAGTGTCATCGAAAATGCTAAGAAATGCATCCCTGTGTACAGTATGCAGGACTAGTTGGCAATATTCCGAATTGATCGATCAAAGAGGCTTCGAAATAAGAAAAATGATCCATACTTGTCAGGGAATTAAAATATTCTGATTTCTACAATATTCAGCAGCTGACTCAGTTGCTGATGAAAAACACAACAGAAGATATTACTGGTGATACTGCTAAATGGCTCCAGTCAAATGTTTCAAGTACTCAAAAGAAGCTCCTTGGGTTCTACAATACAAGTATGAGCATTCTGGTGAATACAGAACAATCAGGGTTCTTGAAAAGGGACGACCTGTATATCCAAAGCATACACAAACCAACTGGCAATCAGTGCCACAAAGAAGAATGATCTCCTAAAACTCTGTCGAACTGATATTATTCCTGAAGAGCTACATGGTTAGTACAGTAATCTGCCAACATCTAACACTTCCGGAACCTGCTGTTGATGATTCAGATGATGACTGCTAAGAGGGGCTGATTGAGTGACTCTTCAGACATTAAGATGATGGCTACTAGGAAGACTAATCATATGCATAATCTTGTAAAGTAATCATCTAGTGACATACGTACTTCAAACTGTGGCAGTTTTCTACATGATGTTAGGCCTAAGAGAATTACTGTTTGTTATGCATTATTTTTCATTAAAGTGACTTTTAAAATACTAGTTTTATCTAAGAGTTCGGGAGAAATTTGAACTTTCGGGAAGCTTTTTAAGTTAAGGGACATACTCCTTCCGGCATTCAAAATGGCTAGTTGAAATTTTATACGGCTCTACAAAATTCGTTTAATTCTAGCCACACCCTAAGTTTAGGTATGGGGGAGAGAGGCAAAGTTGATAAATGTGCACAGATGAGAAAAAGAGGTCCAACATATGTGCCAGTTTTAGATTTTTGAGTGAGAACTTCAAGACAAGGATGAACCTACATGAACTTCAAGCCGTAAGCCCTACAAGGATTTCAAACTGCTTTAGTTTCCTTGCATTCTAGCCATGCATTCCTTGAAATTTAATTTTTTTTATCATTATTTGATTATTAATAATGCCCAGTGGTCCTGAGCTGAAAGAAAAAGGAAATTGTGCTCACCGCTAGCTTGCAGGAGTATTGCTACAAATACTATCAGATTATTTGCTGCTCTTCTCATTATTAGAAGAAAAGCTGCTAAGATTAAATAATTGCTTTTCTTATTCCAATGTATTGTGAGTCATAATACAATATGATGCAAAATGTGTTCTACGAGAGTAATCAATTTTAGATATACCGTATTTACTTGTGTATAATGGGCACCATGATTTTTGCAACAAAAATTTGTGACACGCTGTTAGTATGTAACAAATTACAGTAAAATCCCAATAAATTGTGTTAATCGGGACCAGATAAAACACGAATAAGCAAATTTGTATTAAAAAACCTGGATAATCAAATTTACAATTTTTTTTACTATTAATGGAACGGTGATATTGGCTCCGAAAATAGTGATAAAAACAGTACCTAATATACATTTCAAAGCAAACACAAATCACGCACTGTATGTGCAGGATTTAAAGTACACGATACTTTAACTGACATTTATGTTGCATCGAGTATAATCAATTCACCTGACCAGCGCCGGCGCACTGGGTGCCAAGCCGGTGGCGCACAGTTGTGTGCATTTGTGTCGTTTCCTCATCGCGCACATAGACCTGTCCTTTAATGGCAGAGTTAGTTGAAAGTTTAGAATGCAATACAATAATGACTATAACGGGACCTTAAATGAGGCAACCTGGCATTTAAACAATACAGTACAATCACCATTACTAGGAGTTTATTAAATTTTACAGACTTACACACACGCACAACACACAAAAATTAAAAAATTAGGAAATGTTAAGTTTTTGCAAACATTTAAACACTTGATATGAAAAAATGTTAAATAGTGCCTTTCTTGAAAATGTCTCATTTCTTTTTGTTTGGGGCACCAGGATTGATTTTAGCATGGTGTTTATAAAACACCATGCTAACATTTTTTTCTCTAACTTTTCCGTGATAACTGTCTAACGCTTTGCTGACGTTGTGCTTTCCCAGCAACAATTATCTGTGTGCAATTTTTCCTTTTTTGTTTACATTTTTTCATGTGTGTTAATAAAGCCTTTGTGTGTATGTGTATGTGTGCACATTTTAACCCATATATTTGTATTTGAAATGTGCTTAAACTTATTTGAAGTTAATATTACACATATTTTGATAGTCCTAACATAACGAAGTTTCATACCTAATGGTTACTTTTTTTTTTCCATGAAGTTTGTAAATAATGCGATTTGGAGAGAATTTGATATTTATCTATGTATGTTCTGTTAGAGCTATTTTTTTTACGTACAAATAATACTGGTCTTGCAAAGTTGCAGCAATTTTAATAATGTTTATTTGATGAAATTGATATTGTGAATATTCTTGTCTGTTTTTAAAATGTTGTAATTAATACTATAATCTGTTTGTAATATATTTTAATCAGTTTTATTGTGTTTTGTACGGTAAGCAAGTGCTACTGTAGTGTAGGCTGGTGCCAAGGAGGTAGGGTATTTGTTTTGTTTTCTCCTTGATACGTCATGCCTGCACAGCTGACTGACAGTTCTGTATGTTGCCATACTCCTGCTACTGCAATCTCAACTCATTTTTGGATGAGAATGGACTGTGACTGGATATGGGAGTATGGAGCTAAAATTCAAGTAGGAGGTTGTCGGTATCGGTAGGGTAAGTTCTTCTTGGAATAGGCTTCAATGGAACACCTGCTAAATGAGCTCTTGACAAAATTGATAATTTTTATATGTCTGAATATGTTAATAGTGTGACGATGTGATGTAATATGTTTGGCACAATATAGTCATTGAAGGACAAGTAAGAAGAGGCCCAAATATAAGATGATTTGTTTGATTTAAGTGAGTTCAGGTGTTAGGCCATCTATGTCCATTATAAAGTAGTACAAACCAACAGTCTGGATTGGTATACCTAGACACAGTTTCAACAGAATAAACTGAAGTAAAGTTTTCTTTATACTGAACAGTGTGGTAAAACAAACTAAGTGTGGAATAAAGTGTTTATTTGTACTTCAAAACATTTTCTAAACAGTGTCAATCTTATATACTTGACATTGCTAACGATTAGTACACAAGTGTGTATTGCAAAATTGAAGTCCAGCAATGTACTCTGGGAATATGAGAGTCAAATATTTAACCTCTCAAAGAGCTAGATTGTCAACACACATTTTTTTCAAACTAATTTCTTTGATTTTAATATTATTGTGAGGAAAAGCAAATTGACTGATTTTAACATCATGTTTGAAGGACACAATAATGCTTAG
This sequence comes from Dryococelus australis, assembly GCA_029891345.1. Classification (NCBI taxonomy): domain Eukaryota; kingdom Metazoa; phylum Arthropoda; class Insecta; order Phasmatodea; family Phasmatidae; genus Dryococelus; species Dryococelus australis. The sequence goes on along the minus strand of CM057006.1, from coordinate 90,048,514 downwards.
TTTGAAGCACATACTCGTTGATGCAACTAAATATAAGCCCACTTTACAAGATTCAGAGTTGACAGTGTGTTTTATTTGGGCTAATGTGAATAATTTTGTTTTGCACCAAAGTTTTAATTTTCACTAAACAGTGAAGGAGATTTAAATATTTGTTTTATTTCTGGCATTGCATAACCTTCTACTCAACCCAAGAGTGATGAATGTTTTGCTATTTTCTTTCAAACTGAAAGAATTTTAATACGTCGTTTGAAACAGAAATGTTTCATGTTGAAAGTGTCACACAAAACGGAGCAAAAAAATTTATCAATGACACACCTAACATATATTTTGCTGTTCCACTGGGTTGAAGCTCAGTAATACAAGTGCTACCTGTGTTGTCTTTCTTTGTAGAGTGGAGGCAGTACTTCATTCCAACAAGGTAATCTTCTCACACCACCACCTATTGTATGTGTTTTTACATTTATTTATTTATACTTTTCTTTCAGATCCTACACAACTTTTGTTTAATGTCGCATGTACACAGTTGTAAGTAAACACCAGTTTTAAACAACAAGTAGAGTACAGAGTCACAACACACAGAGTACAGAGTCACAACACAACAACACACAGAGTACAGAGTCACAACAACACACAGAGCACAGTCTTTTCAGTGGCGCACCAACATGTAGACCTACGGTATTACCAGGTTGATAATACAGATTCGTGTACATATTTAGTATCAAATGGCAATCCACACAACACACTAACATACCACAATACACATCCAAGGGGATGTCTAGTGAAGAACAACATAGCGATTATTTTCTTCGAAGCTCAATTAGGGAAGAAAGGGTGTTACACAGACCAAGTCGACAGGCAAACGTGGCTGACAGAGACAGTGAGTCGACATATCACTGGAGGAGCCTAACCAAGAGCACAGTGAAATGGAAAGCAGTACTCCAAGGTCACGAGTAGGTGACAATGCGACTGCAGAAACACCTATTGGAACACATGCATGACTATAAGCAACAGATTCTCACAATGATGGGAGAATTACAAACAAGCCTAAGTAAGGTTACGAATGATTTAACTAAAGTTAAAACAAACACCGCCAACTTGGAACAAAAGTTATTAGAAATGAAAACAAATACCATCAGTCTGGAACAAAACATGCAGAATGTGGAACAACATCAAAACTGAATGTACAAAAGTTAGAGAAGAAATTACTCTTCAAATGAATACAGCAACAAGAACTTTGACTGAAGGTCAAATTTGGAGAGGGCAGAAAATCTCAGATGCAAATGCACAGCAAATAAAAACACTGGAAGCTGCAATGGAAAAACTCACTAACCGGTGAAGATACACAACTAATGGACACAGTACTAGAGATTAGAAGTGCTCAAGTTAGGCAGCAAGTACTGGAGATAAGAGAGGAAGGAGAAAGGGAAACACACGTACCGAGTACTGAACTTGAAAGCCTAGCAACACTTGTACAAGATTGGCTGAGTCAAGTACAGACTGACACATGCAGGGAAGTGACAGAACTGTCTGAACAGTTTAAGAGAGGCCAACAGATACCTGACCAGATAATTAAGAAAGATCAAACAGGAGAAGTGGTGTTCAGCGACAGTACGAACACACCTGAAGTGAGAGAAGCATGAGTAGGAGAGGGCAGTGTGTATGCTTCTACTCGGGAGACAAATTCGGCGAACCAACAAACCCAAAATTTCCTGGAAGTAAACAGGTTCAGTGAAAGTGTTCATGCCGGTAGTGAATCACAGTCATGTGTGTAACACTGCGGAAATGCTGCACCACCCAGCGCAGCATCTGTCATGTGACTCACCCACTTTCCATGGCAAATTACAGGAAAACCCAATAACATTACTTTAACAGTTTGAAGATTATTGTGAATATTTCAATCTGAATGAACAAGACATGCTGAAGTGTCTAAGCACATTGTGTAAAGGAAATGCTTATTTTTGGTACAAGGCAAGCAGACCCAGTTTTACAACATATCAGGAGTTTAGAGATGCTTTTGTGAAACACTTTTGTAACATGAAAACACAAAATAACCTGTGAGCACAATTAAAGGCAGAAAAGTCGTTCCACTGAACAGCATATCTGTACAATGTATGGAAGGGCGAGGAACTTAGAACTACCAATGTCAAATGCAGAGTTCATTGCCCTTATAATGGGACAGTTGCCAGTATACTACCAACGTCAACGGACGACTACAACAATCACTACAATAAATGAGTTCAGAGATCAGCTCATACATTTCGAGAAACTGGAGCAGCAGATGAGGACACAGGAAGATGGTAAGAAAAGCAGCCAACAAAAACTACCATTGTATCAAGATTATCAAAAGGGGCAAACCAGATTCAGCAGTCCAGGAGCTGAATGGGAAGCCAAAATCAACATACTGGGAGCACGCAGCAGTAACCACAATAATGGGAACAGATATTACAGAGATAGAGGTAGGAGAAATCAAGGTAATGGACCCTACCAAAATCAAGACAGAAGTCAAGATCGAAGTCAATATCTGAGAGCAGGAAGGGAAGACAGGTACGGTTAATACTGTGGCAGAGGTAGCCAGTCAAGTCAAGACGTGCGGTGGATGCAACACACCCAACCAATCCAACAGCTAACAAAGTAATAATAAGGTACAATTGAGTAACAGTATACAATTCAACTAGTGTTACTCCTCATGAGTCGCTTACATGTCAACGTTCCAAGCCACTTAATGTGTTACATATTCCAAAATTACCAGATGTGCAAGATGCAAGTGTGGAACGAGAGCAACTTCAGAGGGAAGTGCAGCAGTTACTCAGCGCAAGACTTTATAGTGTAACACAACATTGCAAAAACGACACTACAAACAGTGAACAACAACATTGCAAAAACGACACTACAAACAGTGAACAACAACATTGCAAAAACGACACTACAAACAGTGAACAACAACATTGCAAAAACGACACTACAAACAGTGAACAACAACCTTGCCCGAGCAATAGATAAACTGGTCAGACGTGATTTTGGGGGAGCGGGACTGAGGCCCTGTCCAAATTGACAAACACAAAGTTTCACTTTGGACGTTGTTGAGTCACTTGTTTAGCACTTGCGGCAACACATTGAAACATTAACAGTGAAAAATATTTTTATCTAAATTTCATGCTTAAAACTGACGTAATATTTACAATCATCACTAGAATGCTGAGCATACGTTAATAAATAAGAAAATAAGTTATGCAATAACTACTTCAAAAAATTTGTTGCGAAATATATAAATAAAGCACAACAGTTACTTGCTTTTTAAAACATAGCTAGTGTATGTTATGAATAATTATTTGTTTAAGAAAACATTCACGCATGTGTTCATTTTGTATTTTTGCTAATACCCACTAGATAGAAAATACAATATTTGCCATGTCAGACACTGTCCGAGATGAGTCAGGTCAGACACGCTACAATGGGCGGAAATGGATTACTCACCCCGTCATTTCACCGCCCTGACCATAGTTCGCTAGCCTCTGCCAAGGAAACAGAGGGCTTGGCGGAACTATCAACCGGCAACATCCAGGTGTTACGAGTAGGTGGGGGTGGGGGGTGGGCGTTAACACGTGGCAACTCTGGTTTGTGGTGTGATGGAATGCCATTAGGAGAAGGGGGGAGCGGGGTTGCGACCTACACATAACTTTGACACGAGGACTGAACAGTCCTAAGGGAGGGCAGAATGGGCAAACAGAAGGGTCGCTGAGTAGAAAGAGAGAGAACGGAGAGGAGTATGTAAGAGTGACATACAGTTCCGCCGCACTTCCCTCAACATCCCCGGACAATTCATGGCTACCACTCCCACTTCCTCCTTTTCTTTCCGTGTATAGCGCGAACCCTAGAAATTTTTTCCTTTATTTTGGGGAAAAAGGGTGTGCTATACAGGAGTAAATACGGAAAGTCTTGTTTAGTGTCCAGTGTATGTTTATTTTCTTCACCACACCTACATTGCTTGTTCCCTTCATCATCACAATTCACCAATCTTACTAATAAATCATTCTCTTCATATTGAAATTGAACTGTAGTGTACCTTACTGGTTAAATTTTAATAATTATTTTCAGGCGACTTGCTATGATGGTTCACGAATTGCATGTTGAGAATACTTCATACTATAATTGAATCGGGGATTTGCAAAAAGGTACAAAGTCCACTTTTTAGCAAAATTGAGTTATGACCATGTACATGATCTACGACAGTAGGGCTATCTGTTCTGCACCAAAATGTCCACATAGGACATGTGTTTTAACACGTTTAATAGCGGTATGAATATTTACGGAATTTGCCAAAGGTCCTTCATACCTTTTGCAAAAGAAAATGTTGCACACCTGTAAAGTTAATTGCAAGGGTTCGTCATGGAGACATTATTCTATAAAAAGGCAGCTACCCTACAAAAGCTGTGTGATGCCTAGTGCGGGGGGCATTTAGTTCAATGAGAAACATTTGACTTTCATGATTTCAGGCGATTTAGTATACCTATTGTTGCAGCAAGTAAGGCAGTCTTCAAATTCTGGTACCATTGTTTAATGGATTTAAACCTCCATGGATGTGATATCTTTTATGCTGCATGCCTATGATGTTCATTGAGAGGTTTTAGGATCAGTTGTTGGCAACACTAGTTTTATAAAATTGCCATTTTAAAGAATCCAACACTGAATCATGTTACTAACAGTTAACAGTGTTACTGAGACTGAAAAACTAGTACATGCGAGGAAAGCACAAAAATTTCACAAACAAATTAAAATTGTTATGGAAATGAATGCAAAAGATGACTGTATTGCAGGGATTATTAATTACATGCAAAACCTGCCACTTCCATATATCCCTGTGCAGGAAATATTTTATCTGATCAGCTGTTGGTTTATGTATGCAACATTCACGATTTGAGAATGGGGAAGTCTGTATTTTATATTTATCATGAACACCAAGGACCAAACGAAGTTTGTTCATTTATCCTAGATTATGTTGACACATATATGTTAAACTCATCTGGCTGATGCTGGGTCTTCTTCACCCTGCACACCTTACTGTGAATACTATTGGCCGGTTCTGTGAACAGAGTAGGGTATGCAGGGTGTAGAAGACCATGCGTCAGCCAACAATAGTGGATGACAGAAGTAGAAGACATATAATGGTCTTTTTTTAAATCATTATTTGTAGTTATTGGATGACAGACTACATGTAGCAAGCTTTACAGATGTATATATACTTCATCTAATTTGAAGAGGAGATTAACGGATAAGATGATGAAACTTCGCTTAAGTAAACAACTGTTCAAACACAATATCCTTGACATTTAGCTAAACAGCTGTGACAATATTCTTCCCGCCAATATAAACTATTAAACAGCACTCCACGGGACAAAAATGTTTCAGTACTGCTCAGAACACAGTAGCTGCAAGCATGGTTACGCCAACTATTGTTTATGTTGTGAATGTTGGAACTCTGGTCACAATTGTCTGAATATAATCTATGCTTCAAGCTCTTCTATGAGCGAAATAAGTGACTATACTCATCTTGAAGAAAACTCATCTCCTCTGCCAGAAGTAATCGCAGCCGTCGACACTGAAGAAACAACTCAAGGTATTTATCAAACCACTCTAGAAAACAGTTTCAATCATGCTTCAGTGGCAGGACCAAGTAGACCATATAAACGACCTACCATACTTAACGAACCAGACAGGTGTACAATTTTGAGTTGTACCATGCAGATAGACTCCAATGTCAACCTATCAGAAGGAAACAAGCCCAACTAGAGATAGGAACAATACATGACCCAATCTTGAGGAACCACAAATATGTAGAAAAAGAATCATTAAAGTACACAACAAGTAACTTTCAGATTGCTCAAATGCAAAACACGCTAAACAAAATTTATTTACGCTCAACAAATCTAAGCAGCAGAGCAACACGCCAAACACTCCTCAGAGAAACATTGGACCATCTGAAATGCTGAGATGTAACAACCTTATACATCCAACAACTGAACGAGAACCAAATATGGTTTCAACTGAACACAACAGACAAACCCATGACAATATAATGTTTAACGCCATTAGCGAACAACCTGAGACGTAAAAATGACATACAACCATTGTGGACAAGATCTGAGGATATTATACAATCATGTAATAGAGAAAATACAAATACACCAGAACATATCACCAAGTCCATCTCCAGAACCGATGCAGATACAGATACCGGAGGAAACTAAACATTTGTCATCCACCCACAGTGACGAGAGCACATACCAATCCATCGGATACAGAACAAATAACAGGAGATGCCCAGCATTTATCTCCTTCCAACACTCAGATCACACAAACTTCATCTTCTACCCATCACACGCAAGGACACTTACAAAACTTACCCTCTGCAATTCGAGAATTGCAGAAGCAACATCGAGTCTACAATGTATACGCAATCTCCTTATCCTATTGCATATGTAAAGGCATCGGAACTTACCTGCACTGTGGAACTAGAAATATTCAACTAGATAAAATCATAGACATGTTAGACAGTATGGACACAAACATTCCTATAGAAGAAATATGTGAATCATATACAGAAGAAAAGAAAAAACAATACTCAACAGTTTGTGACAACTACCAACACCGCAATAATATTGTAGAAACCTTACAACATGCAGAAGAAAAATAAGACTGAGTCATATGAAAAATTAATTTCAAAAAATCCTACAAAGAAAAGCTACAGCTACAATATTTAAAAACATGAACATATATTTTGTTGAATCATCAAATACAGACATGTTGAACAAAACATAAAAATAAAAAAAACAAACTGTATTAATTTCATTAAAATCTCGCAACCAAAGGCATTGAAAACATTGAATGGTTTAACAGTTTCTTCTCTACATATGAAATTAAGCCTGTCATGTTCTATACATATTTTATATGCATCCAATCAATGTTGTTAAAAAAAATCAACGGATTTGTAGTCATATGACCCACAAATACGGGAAAAAGTATGTTAACAAGATTATTAACAGATTCACTTCATCCAACATTAATCTCACGTGAACGTGACATAAGTGGATTCAATATACATCAATTACCCAACGCAACTTCAGTTTTAGTTGAACCATGTATTAACACCAGTGTAAGTGATTGGAAATTATTATTGGAAGGCACATGAATCAACAGACGTGAAACATCAAGATAAGGAAATCATAGAACGTCTCCCAATGGTCATAACATCAAACACAGAATTACATTGCTGGTGTGAATCAACAGAAAAGGCACCACTAGAACTCAGAATTAAAAAATTCTACTTTACAAACACCATCCAACATCATGAAACTCAAGGGGACATGTCTCAACCTCCAAATAACCTAACTATACCTAATATATATATATATATATATATATATATATATATATATATATATATATAACAAGCTAACATGCATTCCTAGAATAATACTTGACAAAATTCAAGAAATAACTGAAAATCAAATATCACATAATTACATTCCACCTTCTTCAGATACTATTGAAAAAATATTAATGCACATGAACATGTAACTACAATATTATAAATTCACAACCTAAACAAAGACGGGTTGATATTTTCACAGGAAGATGCCAAAAGCCCAACACAGTAAACATCAGCGCCCTGGTCCCAACGTAAGACGTGGCTCTGATACTGTTTCACCAAACGGGAACGATGAGACAGAGACAGCCAAATGCTGGAGGTACGCTAAGTGGAGTGGGCCAAACGGGTGAAGAAATGCAAGATGGTTATGAGCACATCTTACACACAGTCCCCTCGAATTATTTCAGTAGGGCACAATATGTTATTAACAGCTCTTTACCTCTCTCTTGCTGGTGGGATGCAGACCTCACATCAGATCAACAAGCAATATGTATCCCGTACAGATCATCAGCATTCTGGCTTGGAACATCAAACGAAAAAGCACAAGAACCATTGAGATATCACAATTCAGAAAACTTACAGATAATATGAACCTTTTAAAAGCAACAGGATTACTATTTTCAATCCATAATCAAGCAACAAGACAAAGACTCTTAACACAGGGTTCAACCAGAACAACATGGGACTTAGAATATAGGGGACAGAACATTTTTAGAGCTAGTACTTGAAGAAAAACATTGTAGACCACCATTCAATAGATTTTCAATAGATGTTATGTCAGACTATGACAAACAAGATTGTCTCACATATGAGAACTAGCTATCGGCCATACAAAACATTTTAACATCCCGTTTAGCTCCGCTTCACATTTATTAAATAACTTCAAAGCTACATTATAGAAAAATTGTATCCCAGTAAGTACAGGAACAACATGGATGCCAAATGACAAAATGCTATACAACAAAACTATGAATTATTTAAATTATGGAACAGTAAGAAAAAATACAATTACCCATTTATTATGTTATCAGCACCAGAAATACTAACAAGCAGGAAACGTCAAATTTAGATACAAACTAATAATTCAAATGGCACTACAATATACATTAGCATCAGAGACATTTACAAACGATGAACCATATGGAAGAGATTACTGTGTCATGATATACCTACAGGGGAACTCCTGCATCTAGAGTTCTACCTCATGGCTAAGTCTAAGGAGATGTGGAAAAGAACTCAAAAATATTCACCACATGTTCTCATCCTCAAACTTGGCTACACGTAATCTATCATCCCACAGCTGCACAAATGATTGGCCCGGCCAATATATGGGGGGAGAACATGGGGTCCAATCGTCTTCATGCCCTACTGACCATACTATTGTCCAGTTCAATGAACCGAGTAGGACGTGAAAAAACAACTTTGTAGTGAAAATAGTTGATGCAAAGGATATCTTAGATTTCAATGCTATAAGAGAACAGTTACATCTTTAGAAATGTCAAAAAGGGAAGTACCAAGGGACAGAAAGGAACACTTCACTGTTTCCAAATACTATGAGTATCTACAAATCAGATGCAAAAGGTACTGTAAGTTCAAGTGAACACATTGATAGCCTTATTCAGCATACTTTCTACCTATGCCTCCCATACATCAATGACATCCCTACACTACCAACAAGAAGAGTATATCAAGAAGAACATGTTCCAATCAAGAATGAAAAACTCCCTAGATATTACAAAATGTAGCCAGTATATTACAGTAAGTGAGGAAGCTATAGCATTTTATGAAGTGCTACGTTGGCCAGTCAGAATAAACACCCATGATGTGTTATAGTCTTAAGAACAGTCATAATTCATTGTTAACAAGTGATGTCATGTATACTTTGTGTACAGACTGTTTGTTGCGTGTAAAGAAATGAAGATAGTGACAGTTTGGGGTTTTATTTTCAAAAGGACATAAGTCCAGCATTTTCAAAAAATTCTACGACAATTATTTTACAATGCAACAATTATTGCCATGTAATATCATTCATGATGTATTGATGTGTGTATCAAAAAATTTAACATATACTTTAAGTATACAGAAACCTGAAAACCAGTTTTTCATGTTTTACTCAAAATGTTGGTTTTGGGACATGTGACCTTTCGCAAATTCCTGATTCAATGATTGTTAATGACTATACAACAAGGTTGCTTCGGCAATACAAAAAATACTAGTTCCAAACTTCTGACATGTTGAAACGAGAGAACATTCTCAGAACAAAACTTTCTTTCATTAGAGCTGAAACAATTGCTGTCATGTCAAGCTATGACACGCAAGCTTGTCTGAGATATGAAGAATTGCCTGTAGAACATACGAAACACTTTAAAAGTAACTGTTTTAATACTCTTCACATTTTAGATAACTTCACCAGGAACAAAATCTACATAAATGCACTTCCCAGCTGTAAAGGTACAACTTGGATAAAAAATTACAAAATTAATTATGATGAAGACTTTTATCTTAACCAAGGAGCCATCAAGAAAAATCACAACTTTTCCTTTGGCCATATTGTCTGCACCAGAAATTCTAGCAGAAACAGTTACAGACTATGTATCCAGACTAACACTTTGATCTTCACCATTTGCGGATGACAGTCCATTTGGAAGGGATTATTGTGTGCTGCTGCAAGGACAAGACATCACAAATGGCATTAAGATGAGGTATCCCAGTTACAGAACTGTAACAACATGTAACTAGAATGTAGACATACAAAGAAGCCGACTGGGGAAACTCCCATATCTATAAACACAAAGAGAATAATGCATCAAGTGTTCTACCTCCTGGCTTCTTGCTTAAGCGAATGTGGAAAAGAACACATCTACTTAGCAAACAAAGCCCATATCCCAACGTCCTCCCCAAAAACAGGCTACCCATAGTCTTGTCTGCCAATGGTCTGCATCAAGTGTTCTACCTCCTGGCTTCTTGCTTAAGCGAATGTGGAAAAGAACAAATCTACTTAGCAAACAAAGCCCATATCCCAACGTCCTCCCCAAAAACAGGCTACCCATAGTCTTGTCTGCCAATGGTCTGCATCAAGTGTTCTACCTCCTGGCTTCTTGCTTAAGCGAATGTGGAAAAGAACACATCTACTTAGCAAACAAAGCCCATATCCCAACGTCCTCCCCAAAAACAGGCTACCCATAGTCTTGTCTTCCAATGGTTGCTCTGCTTAAGGGTTGAACTCCCCCCTTCTCTCTTAATGCCCCTGCATTTCAATGAAACTGCCATTATTAATGGCACTTCTTTGTAAATCTCTGCACATTCCTTGAGTAGCCACTGGCCTTCACCCGCTCAAGCAGGGCGGAGCTACACGGGAAGGGATACAAACTAGCAACATGTAACAATATTATGCAGGTCACACTCCAACTGCTCCAGCAGCTTCAGTAAATAAGACCTATTACACAAAATAATTATGATGAGCAATACCATTTCATACCACAAGATGACAATTACGGTACCGTGGAATTACTTTGCTACTTTGATCAGGTACTATTTATCTTTAATTTGACTCCATATCATTGCCAAACACTTGAATGCAGTGTTGTTTTCCGAATGAATGGCAGCGCTAATCTTTTAAAAGCTAGAATAACATTTATTACTGCCATTTTGTTTTGTATTCTGAATGGAATGCAGTTTATGGAAGAATTTTTTGGTCCTGAAATCGGTAGGTGGTATTAATTTTCCTTGCTTGTCTTTATAGTTATGATAGTTTATGTGATTAATATAAGGTATATTCCTTACAATTTTGAAGTTTGCACAAATTTATACCTACACACATGGTTATCATAACCTAAATTTATTGTAGGGTTACTTTGATCACTTTAGTTTGGAGATATGTGCAATATCTATATCTATACTGCTTAAATGATAATTGTTATGTATTGTAAGCATTATCAGAGCATATAATTTTTTGTTCATTGTTAAAATACACTTAAGTTTAATAAATAAGATTTCCCAGATTACTTGCAGCAGATACTGACTGTTACTTTCAGGTTGCAATTTCCATCCGACTACAAGGCATTTTGAATAAGATCAACATGCCTCGAGACTACACAAGGAAGTAAGGTTCCAGGTGCTACCGTAACTACACGGAATTGAAGTTAGAAGAAGCTGCTGATAAGATGTCGCTACACCAAGCATCAAGGGAGTTTAGCATTCCTTATGTTACCTTGCACAATAAGTATTCTGGGAAGCATGGAGGTAAGCCTGGGAAAAGCATTGTGTTTTCCGAAATTGAAGAACTGGCTATTATTAATGGTCTTCTGACATGTTGTGACTGGGCTTTTCCGTTAAGTGTTAAGATGTGCAGGTCTTCACTAAAATGCACTTAGAACCTATATTAAAGAATAACGTTCCTGGAAAGGATCGGGTACTGTCCTTATTGAAGCGGCATAAAAGGGATGGTAGGCCAAATAGTTACATCAAATTAAAAAAAAAGCAGAAGTTTCCCGGGAAATACTAAAAAAGTATTTTGAAAATCTCTTAAGAAACTCTGAAAAACGTTCCACCAAATAACATACAATTACGATGCGAGCAACATTTCTGGCAATCCAAGGTAAGATGAAGGGAATCTATAGAAGAGGTGTACAATAAGTTAAAATCTGTAATCATACAAAGTCTGTGACAACTGTATTGATGTGTGATTCTGCATCAGGAATACTGTTGCCGCCATACATTATTTATAAGAGTGCAGGAATTTATGACACATGGAAAGAGGGAGGGTTGAAAGGTGAACCATGGTGTACAGATCCACGTTGCTCCAGGGACTTTAGATACAACAGAACTAAACATGGCTGGATTGATTCTGCAACGTTCAACGACTGATTTATTTTTACATTTTTACTTCATGCAAAACGGTTGGAGGGGAAAGTAATCTTAATTGGTGACAATCTTTCCTCCCACTTCAATGAAAATGTCGTACAATTATACAAGGCAAACAATAATCATTTTGTTTGTTTGCCGCCAAATGCTACACATCTGTGTTAGCCGTTAGATGTGACTTACTTCCCTGACTTCAAAGCAGCACGGCGTCACGAGTCGACAGCTTGGAAAGAAAAGCATCCGAGAGTAGTGTGCTGCCAAAACAGATTTTCCCCTCACTTTTGTCTTTAGTAATATGGAAAATGGATAGTATGGATCCAAAAAATCCCACCGACATTAAGAATGGAGTTTCAAGAAATTTGGTCAATGGAGTTAAAACTGCAGGCATTGCATCTTTCAACCCTAAATATGTTTTGGATAAACTTCCTTCAGATGCTGATCCTGATGACATCCAAAAATAAATTAATGAAAGTTTGGTGGCATTCCTAAAAAAAAAACTGAGTGAAGGTGGACCTGTCAGGATTCGGAGAAAAAAAACTCAATGTGACACCAGGGAAAAGTGCAGTGGCAAGCTCTTCAGATGATGATGATGAGAATTTGGCATTTTGTAGTGAAGTGATATTGACTGCGAGGAAGAGGAGGTTGTCTTGGAACCAGTTTCAAGTAGTGATATTTGTCCTGGGCAGTATGCTTTGGTTAAATTCTATGGTGGGTCATGAAAGAATACTTTTTTAGGTATGCATGTATTATCCAGGAAGTTAATTCCTGGATATGGACATTAAGGTCATGGGAATGAAAACTGTGGATAATGGGAAGAAACTGTTCAAGGCAGTGAAGAGTGACATTGCAAGCATCACAATAGACGACATCCTTGGAATATTACCAACACCAAAAATTCAAGGAACAGGGCAACGAGTTCTGTACCACTTTGTGGCAGCAGTAGATATGAAAGAAAGTTGAATTGTGTCACAAATTGCAGGATTTTTTAAATGTTACCATTATATGATTTTTTTTTACCAGTCTTGTAGAACAAAAATAACCTGAATGTAGGACAGTGAGTTATGTGAAACATCATAAAAGAAAACTGTCGAGGTATGTGTCTGTGTGTCAGGAAGTTAATGGTAGTACGGTAATGACTTCTCGTGGAAATTAAAACTGTAGGTAATATGAAGAAAATAATGTAGGTAGTGGAGAGTGATATTGCTAGCATTGAAAAAAGGGTTTCGTGGGTTATTACCAACTCCAAAATTTCAAGACACTATGCAAAGAGACGTATCACTTGAGGCAGCAGTGAATGTGAAAAAATGTTGAATTGTAGTTTTAATGTTACAGTGTGTTTGTCAATTTTGTAAAGTAAAAGTAACGAAGTAAATTTTTTTTATCTTGCTGAAGTACCTCATGTGATCAAAAGTAACCCCCCTCCCCCCTCACGTAAAATTATATTGTGAAAAAACTAACAAAGATATTTTCATGGGGTTTCTTTGGTCAACTCCACAGGCTTACGCCTTACTTTCAATCCAGTTTAACTGGTAGTTATCAAAGTAACCCCAAACAAGAGGTATCTTTGAAAGTGCACTTTGTCAGCTGTATCATTAAAAATAACTTGAAATAAGTGTAAAATCAAATGTTATAAAAAAAAGTGCAGGTATGAATATATTGTAGTACCGCGGGCACTCCGCTGATTTTCTAGCTCAGAGAGAGAACATTTTAATGAAATATTTTCGCAACTTACAAGGGTCTGTGGTGCCTGCGACAGGAAGCTGTATCTGTTCTAATACTGCCTGCGGTAATTTCATCACCGCGTGACTGCGATTGCTAACCACTTTTGACAGGAAATACATCCTGTTCTTCAAGATATTTTCATCCCATGACTCCTGAAACCACGTGCTGTACCACGCGCTATTTTCCCGTCACATGATTTCAATACCGCACTTTGGGGCAGTGTGAAAAGTTCCAGTTCATTGGCTAACGCCCGAGCCTTGCTCTCTCAATGGTTGGCGATTCTTCTCGCCCTTATCATTAGTGAGAGACTGCTCTTCCACAACTTCTTGGTGGAGGTAGACTTCTCCCCACTACACTCATGTTGCTTTATTTTGCCATGCATGGCCTAAGGACAGACTTCAGCAGAGGACGCCTGAGACTGCACATCACCGCGAGGGACGACACGCCTGAGCTGCGCTGAGACTCCACTCTCCACCATGGCTACAGAATGAATTTGCTTCTATTACAGTTTCTATTTTATTTTATATTAACAATTCTCATGTCTTCCGCCACATCGCCAAGTAAGTAGATGTATAATTAAAAGTGTAACCGTTTCAGTGCTCGATTTAATTAAATGTGTTAAATTGACTTAGATTATTTCTTATTGAGTGTTTGTGCTCAGCCCTAGACCGCTAGGGCACCACAAACTGGTGGCAGCGTTTTGGATAGTTACCCCAGACGGCTGTAACTGAACCAACTTCGACGGGTTATAGGTTGTAGGTGATAGGTGATAGGTGTTAGGTCGTTGAAAACCGTGTTAGGTTTTCCTCCGACAAATTGAAATTCAGTTTTATTTTATTCGCACGTTGTTTTATGAATGCAAATTGTGAAATTGTAATCGAACTGAGCAGTGTTGCTGAGTGAGACTTTTTAACGTGTCCTGAAGCATTTAGGATTGTACAAATTTTAGTTGACAAATCTAATACGGTAGTTCGTGAAAGAGGAGATATGCAGGATTATAAAGAGCACGTGTACTGTATGAAATCATATCGTTTTAATGTTGAGTATGTCCACAGACCTATGAATAACAAAGTAATTGGTAGAGTTGATTGTCACGTAGATTTGGAAGATATAACACCGCACACTTGGGTTAGAGTTTGCAGAGATTATCTGGATTCAGCTCCACTTCTTTGCTGTATTTTGCAAAAGCACTAGTGTTATGTTAAGATGCTTATTATTTTTTCAGAGGCACGAAGGGATGGCATTAGAGTTTATAGTTTTGACACTTAGTACTGAAACATTGAAGGGTTTAGAAGAGTATTCATATAAATTGATAAAGAAATTTTTTCAAAAGCACACATCTTTTGACTTGTCTCAAGTAGAGCCATTTTGTGCTTAGTTGAATGCATTAACTACAGGTTCAGGACTGGAAATAGCTTTCAAGGGAAAACCAAAGCGATTTTTCCGACTCCCGCATATAAAGTATACGAGTACGAAAAATCTTCTGAATGGGCAATGTTGGAAATTGAAATTCGTATAGTGAAGAGGTTCATACCTCAAGATCGTGTTCATCCAGAATTCGAGATAGAAAGGCTTGACCTAGTTACGAACACAGAGACATCGCCAGACGCGACTAAGCGCCTACTAGTTCTTCACGTGCAGAACATATTGTCGTTCCTAAGAGAGAAAACTTGAACACAATTCATGAAACTAAACTTACAAGTAGTAGTACTTATTACGATACTACGAAGAAACTGACTCGCGATCGTAAACCTTGCATTCCTCTTTCGAAATTGAATGAATAAATTTTAATAAGTTGTATTGTAGTAGCACTTTTCTGGTTGACATGGAGGACGAAATACGTAGTTAACTAACCCAAGCGATACCAGCACAAGCTGAATTACCAGCTCAAGTTATAGATTTGGCGGTTATTTCATTAGTAGAAAAATGGACTGGCGAAAAATGTTCGTTACCGGTACACGACTGTCTAGAAAGCATAGAAAGTGCAGCAAGCCTAGGAAACTTTTCAGATAAGGACAAAGTAAAATTAGCAAAAATGAAATTGAAAGGTTTAGCATTGCGTTTTTTTGTGACATGTCCTAGATTAAGAGGGGACACAACATTTAAAACGTTGAAAGATGAGTTGAACGACAGGTTCAAGGTAAATTAGCCGTTGCAATTTCATTATTATATGCTGCAAAATGTAAGGCAGAAACATAATGAGGATGTGCAGACATTTGCAGATAGGTGTCGTAAATTATGTGATAAAACAGTTTAGCATTTAGATGAACCTCAGAAACAGGAAGCTGAAAAGAGGTTATTAGCAGCTTTCACTGACGGGTTACAAGGTAAGGTAGGACAGCAGTTAAGATATAACATACCACAAACCATGGACGAAGCTTAACGCATGGCTATAGCGTTAAAGGTTAGAGGTGCATCAGGAACGCAAAACAAAATTTCATGACCCTCAGAGGAGGAGAAGGTGTATAACATAGTCTCCCAGCAAACAAGTGTGGCACGGGGTAATGTGAGAAGTGGCGAAAATACTTCCATTAACAGAGGTTTTGGAAGAGGTTATACCTCATGTTACCGTGGTTTGAGTGATAGCAGTAACAGTAGAAAAAGTTTATCGGGAGCAGGTGTTTCTCACAAGAACATGAGTTAGACAGGAACACAACAATAACTGTATTATTAGATGTTTTAAATGCGGATGTGTGATTAGGGAATGCCGATGTTTGGGAACCCCACAACGGGCCCAAGTACCTAGGAACGTAGGGCACGGCATTAGTGAAACTGGCGAGAATGTAAGGGAATGCCGATGTTTGGGAACCCCACAACGGGCCCAAGTACCTAGGAACGTAGGGCACGGCATTAGTGAAACTGGCGAGAATGTAAGGGAATGCCGATGTTTGGGAACCCCACAACGGGCCCAAGTACCTAGGAACGTAGGGCACGGCATTAGTGAAACTGGCGAGAATGTAAGTAACAATAGCCCACACACGAGAGATGGAGCGTCAGCCCCGGGCACCACATGGCGGTAATTACAGTTGTAGGGGGGAAAAAGACCATAGTATCAGTTCTTGTCGAGGGCCAGTCTCACTCGTTTTTAATTGACACAGGGTCCGATATATCTCTCGTTCGACCTAGAAATAGCAGGAATATTATCAATAAATCTTAGGAGCGAAAGGTGTAACTGGAGACTCTCTTTAGATCGCAGGTACCCAGTATGTAGAGTTGTGGGTCAATGGTCAATGTTACCTGTATTGGTTCCTTGTGGGCGCATCAGAGCTTCCTTTCGAGGGAATACTTGGAACCGATTTTCTCCGCTATTATGATGCCAGAATAGACTTGAAAGAACAGACATATCTCAAAAATAAGTTTGATTTAGATACATATAATTAAATAACTTGCATAATTGAGAAAGAGCAACGGAAACAAGCTGAGAGCCTAGCCATCTCTGAACTTGTATCCGGATCTGTGAATGGTAATCAATATAATGAAGTGAAAATCATACAGCACATGATTCTGCCACCAAAATACGAGACAGTAATATATGTTGCTTTGCACACTGCGTTGGGACGCTGACTCGAAATTGCTTCTTATCGAACCAACATTGACGAATGTACCGGGCATCCGTGTGGCAAGGGCAATATGCAACTTAATTCTTACCGGTAAGAGCCTACCAGAGAACGAGGTGTATTGTAGCAGCAGTACGGCTAGAAACTCTATAGGGACATGTAATAGATTCAGTGAGATGAATCTGGAGTGACGGGGTGAACGACCGTCAGGGTACCTGTGTCGTTGAAAAGTGAGTGACCAGTGTGATATCCCCTTTGTTTCGGGTCAAAGGGGACAAGAGGACATGGAGTCCTAGTCGCACGGAAGATGCAGGAGCGACATGTGAAGTAGGTGGTCATGTCGAGAGGACTACTGACAGGGTAGGTCAAGTTGAGGGTTTAAGGAAACCTCACAGAGCGTTAGTAAAATCAGTAAGGGCAGTGACAAAAATCGTGAACATTACTAATGAGATGCTCGTCGTGCCAAAGGGTATGGTAATAGGATTTGCCACACTTTTCAGTGATGTTGTTACAGTACTATGCATAAGTAGCATACCTTGAATATCCCAGAGAAGATGTATAATCTTGGGTCGGAACAAAGTTATTTAGTGTCGCCACAAATAGGACCACGGGAGAAAATCCTCGCAGATGTCCCTAAGAACAAAGATAAAAAGTGTTTGCTTCCAGGCTCCAAAGCAGTAATCCCCTCGAATTGTGTTAGCCATGAAGTGAGTGAATTAGTTAGCGAGGTCACAGAACAGGACAAACTTTGTCACTGTCTCCCCAAAATCCGCCGAGATAGAGTACGTCGAGCAGACGCAAATCCGATTCCAAATGAAAACCCAGAGTCCTGTCGTAATATTTGTTGTGGTAAAAGTTTGATATGTGGTGATAAAAAGTTGAAGAGTCGAGATAATTTGAGATGTCAGAGTAATGTAAAAAGTAGTAGAAACAGAGAAGTTAACTTTGAAAATACGCGCATAAATGAAAAATAGGTACAGATGTTAGATTGTTCGCGTAAAATCCTATTCTTGTGTATCGTGATTTTTCACAATCATTTATTGTGAGTACAGATGCTAGTAATTATGCCATAGGCGCTGTCCTGTCTCAGATGAGGAACGGACACGAGAAACCAATCTCCTATGCCAGTAGAATTCAGCAGAAAGGAATTACAGTACAACATAAAGAATTGTGCGCTTTAGTTTTTGCCACAAAACAGTTCAGAGCATATTTGTACGGGCATAGATTTACCGATATTACTGATCATGCTGCATTGAGATGGTTATTGAATTTGAAAGACCCTAGTTCGAGACTCACTTGATGGGCACTTCGTTTAGCAGAGTTTGATTTAAGTAGTCCATAAACCAGGCAAGAAACACGCGAATGCAGATTGTTTGTCAAAAATGGAAAATGCGATAAATTCAGATGATTTAACTAGAGAAATTTTTAAGAAAGAACAGAGGGAAGACAAAACATGTCCAAGTATAATTAATAAGGCAGGTAAGGGAAATTTCTTTATTGATAGGGAAGGCATCCTATACAAAAGAGACGAAGAAAAAATTTTAGTAGTTGTTCCAAAGTCGCTTTTGATCACAGTAATTAGTCATCACCACGTCACTCCATTTTCTGCTCACCAAGGTGTGAAGCGAACTCAAAACCTCCTCAAATCTTTGCACTGTTGGCCAACATTGAACAAAGATGTAGATGAATATACTGTGAGGTGCGATGATTGTCTTAGGAGAAAAAGTGCAAAAATTACGAAAGCACCGTTAGGTTCTTTACAGCAAGTAAATTCACCATTTCAGTTGGTATCTAGATATTTTAGGTCCCTTACCGATGAGTGAGAAAGGGAATAAATATGTGTTGACATTTATTGATTATTTCACAAGGTACTGTGAAGCGATACCAATTCCCGATCAAACTTCAGAAACAGTAGCAAAATATTTTGTACAACAGATTATTTTAAGGCATAGTTGTCCTCAAAGTCTGCTAACAAACAGACCAAGGGAGAAATTTTGTGTCTAGGTTGATGTTAGAGACATGTAAAGTGTTAAAAATTAAGAAGTTACAGACGACCCCTTTCAGACCACAATGTCACGGACGTGTTGAGACACTTCATCAAACCCTAGCGGACATGATATCTCATTACATATATGAATACGGTAGTAATTAGGAAGAATATTTGAGTAGTCAGCCTAATGTGTTAGAGGGAGGTATGACAGCCAAGGAACATGTAGAAATTTTGAGTAATAAGTTAAAAGAAGCACATGAAGTAGCTAGCGAAAGGAATAAAGTAGCTTTTGAGAGACAAAAATAGTATTATGACAAGAAGTCAAAATCACCAGATATTGAGGTAGGTGATTACATGTATTTTTGAGAAAATTGAGCTCAGTCACATTTGAAGTATTATTAGACAAGAGAAAAGTTATTGTGCACAGTGATAGATTAAAGTTGTCTAAAAATTCTACAGAGCCAAGGAGCTTGTGCCTAGGCCGAGATACGTGTAGGGAAAAAGCCCCGTGGATTATTATTAAGTATAATCATTTGAGAAATTTTGCGATAGTGAAAGTGATGAATTAAGTGAAGAAAATATAGGCTCAAAGTCACACCCAATTATAGCAGACAACAGAGTTAGCAGAAATAGGTGAAGTAGAGGAAATGTGTGTTGAATGCCGTAGGGACGACAGCACCCTCGATGATAGTGAGTGTTATGATAATTTAGAAACTGAAGACGTTTGGGAATCGTTGCTGTATTTAAAAGGGAAAATTCGTGAGAAAATAGGTGAACCTAGCATCAGGTATAATTTGCGTTCAAATGTAAGAAACCCCTCAGTGGAAGAGGAGGAAGCAGAAATACGTGATGCGTAGCCTCAGAGTAGAATGTAACCTAGAATCTGATAATGCGAAAAACGAAATAAGAGTCATATTGGTTTGCAATGCAGATCACACCATAGGCGATGGCGCAATTCTGGTCCAAGAAATGGACGTCGTATTAACAGGAGACAGATGGACAATAGTGCTAGACATACCCATAATAAAATTGAAGAGTATTAATCACGAATATAGGAACCAACTGCACGTAATTGAAGGGATGAAGTTTTCTGGAAACCAAGAGATCGAAAAACCACGTTCAGAGCTAGCTGTTCTTGATAGACTAATTGCAGTATTAGAGGAGGAAGTAAACGAATTAACTTTGACATTACCCAGAAAATTGTCTCATGAAAAGAGAGGTTTGATAGATGTAGGTAGTAGTGTTCTGAAATTTTTGTTTGGTACACTTACGAATGACAATTATGTCCGTATTCACCAAGTTGCTAGTTAGTTGGGAACGAGACAAAAACAATTGATTCATTTAGTAGAAAAACAATTAACTTTCGTGAAGGGGATGAATACCAGAGTAGAGAAAAACTTGAAAGATGAAGGCATTTTAGCAAAAGAGTTAGCGAAAGTAATACAAACTTTGAACCACATGACTGCTTGAAATACATTAACAACCTCAATAATTGAAAGAAATCACAGAATAACAATTAGGAATTAGAATTAACTTTTCAGTCTTACAAACAAGAGGTAACAAAAATAAAAGTGGCATTGGATATCATAGCGACTGGTAGGTTACCCACTACGTTATTGACTCCAGGAAATTTGTCAGAAATTATTCGAGATATTGATCTTAAATTACCTGTGGACAAAACTTTGATAGCAGGAACTGATTAGATCAGGTTTACAATTATTATGAGGTAACAACGGTACATGAACTTGCTACAATTGATAGCATACCATTGATAATTGAGTTTCCTTTGAGATCCGCGAATAGGTATTTCACAATTTATAGAGCTCACCCTTTTCCCGTGTTTGAGAGAAATTTAGAGATATACGTTCAGATAGTGCCGGAGGCACCTTACATCACGCTGTCAGAGAATAGGCAGTTTTATGTGTTAATGTCTGAAGCAGTCATGAGTCAATGTAAAGGCGGGAATAATATAGTTTGTCCAGCTAACGTCCCGACGTTTTCCATAAAGGTTCCGAATTGGTTAGTGAATGTAATATTGTTACAACATGGTTACGATTATAAGCTGTTTAATAGAGTAGTTCTAGGTAACTCATTCGTACCAGTGTTTATTAGATCAGTAGATGGTGATAGTTGGATTTATTCAGTACTGGGAAAGATGAAAGTTACTAAAATGTGTCTATATGAAAAGAGTGAAGCACTTGTGGTGGAGGAGTGGATCTCGGTGAAGGGAGTCATGTCCTAGGTAAGTAGTTGTCTGATAATTAATGAGAAAATTCAGTTGTTACCACACAGTAACAAAGTAACACATATCAAATACAAAGTGAATGGTGTCAAGTTCTCTCCAGTTCAGTCCTTATTAACAAATAGTGAACAAGTGTTCATTGCATCCATGAAAACCGAGTTCGATATTGGTCTGTCAGAGTTAAATACAGAAGAAGATGTAGAGTTGAATCATCTCATGTCGTACATTCACGATTTAAAACATAGAAAGGTTCCGAGTCAACACATCGAACGCCACAGTCACTACTTGGTGGGGTTCGTTATGATAGGATGTCTGGTACTCGTCATCTGGTTCCTGAAACAGCACCTGTGTGAGACACTGGCCAGATGTTCATGCGCCTGCCTCCCACGTCGGAAGGTAGCCGAGACCACAGAGCCTGCCCAACTTCCCGAGGATCAAGCAGATGCCATGGAGATGTGTGCTGGTTCGAGCTCAGTTCCAGCCCCGCAGCCGACATCAAGGATGACAGCCACTACTTGCTTTAAGAATTCCATTATACGTCGAAGTGAGTAAGTGTTGATGCCCAGGGGCAAAAATTGAAGTAGAGTCAGTGAAAAGCAGAGTATAGTGCGCTGAATTTTGAAAATTTAATGCTACAGTAAGTAACATTCCACAGAGCAACAAACATAAAATGTCCTAATGTGTTTATTCAATTGTTTGATTGTAATGCTTGATGCATGATTTTTTTTTTTTAAGATAATTTAACTAGTATGAAAACATTTTCAACTATTGTAAGTTTAATCAATGAACATAAGATACATTGTGTTATGAACATACATATTCTACACAATGATATTTCTTTTGTTTAATTACTCCACGAACATTACAAATAAATTATGATATTTAACAGTCTTGGTATGCAAGACAGAGCTGTAACAAATATTTGTAATAAGTGTTGATGTTTAAGGTTATCCAACATGTATATTGTGTATGAGATTTGTTTCAGCTGCACTTTGGAAAATTATAAAGGCGAACTTAAATAATGAGGAATGTGACATGGTACTTCCCATTTTGAGTTCAATTAATTTTAAAGTTATTTGATGGAATAGTGATTAACTTCATTCCCTTTTTATTAATCTTTATGATTCAGTTGACCGCAAGTATGGAAGCAATTTCATAAAGCCTCAAGAAAGAAGACTCCTGTGTCAACATCGCTGCTACGCCGATGGCTGCTAGTTGGTCGACCAGAAACCTGGATTTCCATTGCTGGCGAGTCTAAATCCTGTTGTTTCTGATAGAGCAGTTGCACTCTTAGACTCTATAATTCAACCAGCTTCACTTTGATGACCAACTCGCATATAGCTTCAGCCACATATCTTTCTAAAATTTTGCTCAGCCCGAACAAAACTTTTCTAAAAGAGGCAGAGATTTAGTGCCTCCGCTGGTTTTTCAACTCAGAGAGAGAACATTTTAATGAAGTATTTTTGCAACTTATCAGGTTCTGCAGTGCCTGTGACAGGAAGCTGTATCTGCTCTATTACTGCCTGCAGTGATTTAAGTACTACGCGACTGCAATTGCTAACCACTTTTGACTGGAAATATGTCCCGTTTTTCACGATATTTTTGACTCATGACTCCTGAAATCACGCGCTATTTTCCCGTCACATGATTTTGATACCACACTTTGGGCCCGTGTGAAAAGTTCCAGTTCATTGACTAGCGCCCTAATCTTGCTCTCTCATTGGTTGGTGACTCTTCTCGCCCGGATTTCTCATTGGTGAGAGACTGCTCATGCGCGACTTCTTGGTGGAGGTAGACTTCTCTCCACTACACTCATGTTGCTTTATTATGCCATGCATGGCCTGAAGAACAGACTTCAGCAGAGGACACCAGAGACTGCACATCACCTGGGACGACTCATCTGAGCTGCACTTAGACTCCGCAGTCCACCGTGGCTATAGAATGAATTTGCTTCTATTACAGTTTCTATTTTATTTTATATTAACAATTCCCACGTCGCCTTCCGCCACATCGCCAAGTAAGTAGATTTAAAAGTATAACCGTTTCAGTGCTTGATTTAATTAAATGTGTTAAATTGACTTAGATTATTTCTTATTGAGTGTTTGTGCTCAGCCTAGACCGCTCAGGCATACAACATTTTTAAAAAATAATTTAATTCCTAATTTAAATTATTTTTTTATACAGAAAATAAAACAAGGAAGTGATCAAAGTACTTATATGTCTATACTGTACTGTACTTATATGTTTATGTATTTACATGTGTAATGACAAATAGTTATGTATGATAGAGAAAGTGAGTGGGGTTAAGGGGAAATAAGGTCACAAAAATTTAGTAATTATATAGAATAGTGTCTTAAGAAAATGTTTTAGACCAACATAAAAATGTAGACAGGTTGTACATGGCTTACCTGTTTGATATTTATGGAGGCTTAATAATACATTAGCTAGAACACTGAAAATGAAATAGTTAAAATATGATGAGTTTGGTCGCTTTAATTAAGGCAACATTTCAGAAGTACCATTTTCAAGGTACGTTTATTATTTGGCCTAGTGTACAATAAAGAAGTAGTAATAATATGAAATGTACCATACTGTTGTTTCAGTGTAACATTATTTTGAATACCCCGTAGTATGAGAGAGCACTGGCGTTTTTTCTTACAATTACGTCACAGTTGGATTGTACCATATTCCTGAACAACATATGAGAAGTAGCTGGCTGCATGGAAAGGGTCAGGGCAGATCAGCAGTTGTTGAAATAGCAATCAGAGGCAAGGAAACGGAAGGGGAGAGAAATGGAGAGGATAGCATTGATGAGGCCGCAGGGGTGAGTTAGGAGGTAAGCAATGTAGGATGGTAAAGCAGAGTACTAGTATATAGATAATGGTGGTGAACTGTAGGAGAGAGTACAACAAGCTGGAGGGCTTCTGGAGAAAGGTTGAAGGATATGGGGCGGATATAGTGGTAGCTGTGGAGACTTGGTTGACTGAGGAATTCCTGGACATTGAGGGATGAGTTTTCCATCTTCAGAAGAGACAGGGATGGGGGAGGAGGAGAAATAATGGTGTGTGTAAGGAAAGGGCTAAAAGGGGCGGTAGAATGGGTTAGTGAGGATGTCGAGGTAATGGAAATTAAATTGAGTAGTAATAGGAGTACTACTTTGCTGGCAGCATATAGACCACCAGGACAGGGATGGCAGGCAATTGAGATGATCAAGGAGAGGGTCGATAGACTAAAGGACAAGCAGTCGGTTGTTGTAGCAGGGGATTTGAATATGCCAGGGGTGAAATGGGTAGAGGGTGCAGAAGGAATGGGTAGCATGATGCAGAGAATGGCAGCACAGTTAGTCAACAGAGGATTAGTCCAGGTAGTAGAAACACCTACGAGATGGAATGAGGAAGGTGTTGAGTCAGTGCTGGATATGGTGTTGGTCAGACCTAGGAATGCTGTAGTTGGTGCAATAGTATTGGATGGTATAAGCAACCATCATATTCCGGTTGTAGAAATTGGGATTGGCAGGATGAGAGAAGTGCAAATGGCAGAGAGGTTGGTGTGGCAGTATGGGAGAGGAGACAAGAAGGGGGCAGAAATATTCCTGAGAGACAGGTTTAAAAAATGGTCTATGGTGGAGGGTGTAGAGGGGTTGTGGAGGGAGTTTAGAAGATTAATGGAGGTTATGTTGGAGAAATTTGTGCCAATGAAAAGGTTAAGGACGGGGGGAGATCCCCCATATTATGGACAGGAGATTTTGAAAATGAAGAAGAAGTGCAGAAAATTACATGCCAAGTGGAGAAATGAAGGGATGATAAGATCTAAAGAAATGATGAAACAAATGGGTAGAGAGCTTGAAAGGAAGATCAAACAGGCAAAGAATGTATTTCTGGGGAACATGGTGGAAGAAGGAAAAGGCAAGGAATGGGGGAAATTGTTTAGGTATGTTAGGCGGTTAAGGGGAGGAGAGGAAGGGATCCCTCTGCTAACAGGAAGGGTAGGCATGCAACAAATGACCAAGAAAAATCAGAGATGCTGCAAGGACAGTACTTGTCAGTGTTTGAGGCAAAGGAGGGTTGGAATAGGGGGGACAACCAGGTTTGGGGAGTGTATAGTGAGTTTAAATTGAAGGAGTGCGGTATAGAAAAGGTAATTAGGGGTTTGGAGAGCAGTAAGGCAGGGGGACCAGATAGGATAGGAAACGCAACACTAAAGTTTGGTGGCAAGGAGTTGGCGAAATATTTAGAAATGCTGTTTAAAAAGTCCTTAGGAGAGGGTAAGTTATCACAAGATTGGAAGGATGCTATGGTGGTACCTATACACAAGTAGGGAGAGGATAGGGGGAGGCCTGGCAGCTACAAACTGGTGAGTCTCTCATCAAGTAATGGAGAGGCTGGTGGTCCAGTATGTGGCGAGGGTTATGAACAATAGGAATTGGTTGGAGGAGTCCCAGCATGGTTTCAGGAGGGAATACTCATGTGAGACTCAGCTGGCTGGGTTATTAGAGGATCTGATGCAGGTAGTTGAGGGGAAGCAGGTGGATGCCTGCTTCATAGATTTTGAGAAGGCATTCGCTAAGGTGCCCCATGGAACATTGATGAGGAAAGTGGAGGCGCTGATACCAGACAGGAGGGTAGTGGAATGGATAGGGGACTTTCTCAGGGGGCGAAGGCAGAGGGTGAAAGTGGGGGAGGCAATATCGGAGGAAGTGGAGGTTACGTCAGGGAAGCGTGCTGGGTCCTTTGTTATTTACCATAATGGTAAATGACATGGGTTTGGGGATTAGAGGAAAAATCAGATTGTTTGCAGATGATTGTGTTGTATATGCTGAGGTGGGAGAGGGGGGGGGCGGAAATTTGCAGGCGGACATTGATAAGATATGGTTGTGGACCAGAAAAAATAAAATGAAGATAAATGTAAGAAAAACTAAGGTAGTGAGGTTCACAAGGAAGAAGATAATAAGCAGGGACATGTACAGATGGGATGGACAAGAGATAGAAGAAGCAGCTGAATATAAGTATATAGGGATTGTACTACAGGGAGACCTCAGGCGGAAAAAAAACAGGTAGAGAGGGTGGTTGCAAAGGGAAGAAGGGCTCTGGGTATGCTGGGAAGGGTGCTGAATGGAGTCAGCTGTGAGGTGAAGGAGAAGGCGTATGGAACAATGGTACGGCCAATGTTAGAATATGCTGCAGCAGTATGGGACCCATATGTGGAGGTGGAGGTGCGAGAACTGAAAAAGGTGCAGAGAAAGGCAGCAAGATGGATGAAGGGTAGGTGGAGAAGGCAAGGGCAGGATGATGAGGAAGAAGAGAACTATAGGCCATCAGTGTGGAGCTCATTGAAGGACAGGAGGAAAGTTGAACAGTTAGTCAGGATGTACAGGTTGGTGAATGAAGAGGGAGGATGGGGAGGGCTACACTGCAAGCTAAGTAAGGGGGTGTTTAGGGGAAGAGGAAACAACAGTGAGAAGCTTCAGAGGGTGTGGAGGAGAACAGAGCGGAGTAGGCAGTCCATACTTGTGAGGTCTGTGTGGGAGTGGAATGTGTTGAGGGAGGAATTGGTATCTGTGAGAGGGGTTGGTAAAATCAGGAAGGGAGTGGAAAAGGAGTTGGTTGGGTGAAGGAGAGTTGATAGAGCTCACCACCGGGCGGTAGCCTAATTGCGAGTGTATGTATGAGAATCATTGATGTTTTAGGTTGTGAAAGAATGCCTAAAAGTAACTCATGTTTTATTGCACTTAATTCATTATATGTTAAATCAAATAATGGTGTAAAAGTGTTTCTATGCTAATATATGTATGGGAAAAGTGAAATTATATTTGTGCAGTAATTTGAGTGTGTGTGGCTTCAAATGGAATACACAATGTGTCGTGCTTACGGATTTAAGACGATAGATTGTCAAAAGTAATTAGTTGTTTTATGGTATTGAAATTTATTATATTCCAATGATTTTACCTGTGTAATATTGCATGTGTGTGTGCTAATGTCCATGAGTAATCTTAGAAGTGTAAGACCTATCAAAATCAAAGTTAACTTCATGATAGTTTATATGTGTTAACAATGTTGAGGCATAGCCACCTTGCACTTAAAAATACTGTACAAGCATAGCCAAACATTGCCTACCAAGCCAGAGTCCTCAGCGCCTGCAGGGGAATAAATCCCCAAAAGAGTGATACAACCTCAAAGGCTTTCTTCTTTGGATACTGACCATGAAGCGTTCACGCATCAGCAAAACTTGGAGTTTCCCCAGAAATTATTTAAGCGTGGTCCCCTCTCACTGTGAAAAATCTGAGTGTGTATTGGTAATATTGTGAATTTAGGTATTGTTTGATTACGTGTTTTTACAATTCAACGCATTTTCGTGATTAAATGTTATGATTACGTACATATTTTTCAATCATTTTACCTCACAATTTCCCTGATCTTCATAGCCGTTACACTATCGTATTTGTGGTTTCTATTGCTGATATATTGATGCCCCTAGTAAATTCGTGTTACATAACTAGTAGAGTAGAATTCTACAACTTTTGGAATTCTTTTCAGAAAAGCCCCTATTCTGAAGATTAACGAAACATTTCAATCAAACCTACATTAAAAACCTTATCAGGTGGCAAAAGAAGTCACAGAATAAATGGACAAAACAGGAAAAAAATACTCCAGAGAAGCAACAACGCAGGAACAATATAACGGTGTACAAAAGTGCAACATAATGAAAGGACACATTGCCTTGTACGCTGGCATAGACACGCTGAAATCACACAGCATTCGCCGCAGGTCTCCAGGAACATTCCACCAGAATGTGCCGCTAGCAATTGTAGAAAGGGTTCGCCATTAAAACATCTGAGTAACACACACGGATGTGAAGTTGAAACAGCACATCATCTTCACTGCGGCTGCACAAACCTTCATGACGAGTGAGAACAGGCAAATCGGAGATGGCCCACAACTTGTTGGACAAATGGGAGAGAAACCTACACTCATTATCAAGCGTTCCCGACCAGACCACCGACAGAATGCAACTCATTGCACACCCCACACTAGGACACGAGGTTTGCAGGGTGGAAGACTGCATGTATCCCAACCGCAGCTAAATCCGCACAATTTACGAGAAAACCAACATGCACAGACGCCGCCAACGTTTCTGGGAAACAAAGCGACCAACGAGCATTATCTCTCAATGTCATAAATCAGGCCGTGAAAGATTCTCATTTGTCTCTGCTCAGTGGTGCTGCATTCTAACTACGGCCGACAGTGGAAACAATCAATCTTTGTGCGCATGCGCAGTTTTTTTACTCTTCCGCCGTCATGGAGTTAGGAGTATATAAGACATGGCATGTTGTTATGTAGATGAAGCTGTAAAAAGGTAAATTCTATGGACTGTAGCCGCCATCTTGCCAGTAACGTAAAACGTGTTTACATTAGAATGACGCTGAGAGAAAAGTTACATTCGAAGCATTTCGTGTGAACAAAGAAGCTGATGAACAAATAATTAGGTATTACAATACATGCGGGAAGTTTTATTAGTTTTTTGTTGGCTTGTGTTAGTTGTGCAATCAAATAATTTCGTCATAAAACTACCAATCGTGTGTGTGTGATGCGGACCAGTATTGGATCATGTGCGACAATAAGCACGTGTTTTATATATAGTGCTTATATATCAGAATTTGTGGAAAATAATTTTTTGAATAAACGATTAAATAAAGTATAACAAGAGTGCTACCATTGTCGTGTAATGTTGTGCGGATTGTGTATCAGTAATGAGTGCAACGAAACGGCGACCAGCAGCCTAGCTGAATTTCTGGAAGGCAAAATTCACATGTTCCTAAGCTACGAATAAATAATTATTTTCTGGCATTTATATTGAAATTCCTAACACTGACAATGACTCGAGAGGTTTGTTTACAATATGAAATAATCTCCTTTATACATATATAATGTCAATATAGTAAATGGTTTCTGGTAAATAAATTATAATCCCGTTTTAGTTATTCCTTATCTTTACATTACATCAGTTCTCTGTTATGATACAGTTTAATACTTATTTATGTGTATGCTGAAGTGGGCGGGGGAGGGACTTGTAGGTGGACATTGACAAGATATGGTTGTGGACCAGGAAGAAGGTGATAATCAGGGACATATACAGAGTTAGCAGAAGCAGCAAAATATAAGTATCTAGGTAATGTACTGCAGGGAGACCTCCGATGGAAAAACCAGGTAGAGAGGGTGGTTGCAAAGGGAAGAAGGGCTCTGGGTATGCTGGGAAGGGTGCTGAAGGGAGTCAGCTGTGAGGTGGAGAAGGTGTATGGCACAATGGTATGGCCAATGTTAGAATATGCTGCAATAGAATGGGACCCGTATGTGGAGGTGGAGGTGCGAGAACTTGAAAAGTGCAGCAAGATGGGTGATGGGTGGGTGGGGAAGGCAGAGGTAGAATTATGAGGAAGAAGGGAACTATAGGCCATCAGTGATGAGGAAAGAAATGGTATGGAGCTCATTGAAGGACACGAGGAAAGTTGAATGGTTAGTCAGGATGTACAGGTTGGTGAATGAAGAGGGAGGATGGGGAGGGCTACACTGCAAGCTAAATAAGGGGGTGTTTAGAGGAAGAGGAAACAACAGTGAGAAGCTTCAGAGGGTGTGGAGGAGAATGGAGCAGGGTAGGCAGTCCATGCTTGTGAGGTCTGTGAGGGAGTGGAATGTGTTGAGGGAGGAATTGGCATCTGTGAGAGGGGTTGGTAAGTTCAGGAAGGGAGTGGAAAAGGAGTTGGGTGGGTGAAGGAGAGGTGAGAGAGCTCGCCACCGGGCAATAGCCTAATTGAGAGTGAATATTTTTATTAATTTATATCCCTTATTGTAGGGTACAAGTTTGTTTCTTGCATCTGCAATGTTGGACAGGATTAAGTTACCGTTGGTACATAACTAAAACACAGAAATTAAACATTTTAATGAAGTGTCTGCACTGAACAATCAAGTATTTTAGAAATGTTTCAGAAGAAATAAAAGGGGGAGGGACGGCAAACATTTATGGATAATTTTATTTCTTATATCTACAAAAATTGTGTTACATCTTTCTCCAAAAGTACAATTTTGTACCAAGAGCGTAAGCCCCAGCTACAAACACCGTACGAATCAACAATAAAAAATTGAATCCACACTTCTATATGACACCAACTACAACACAACATAACAGATTAAGATGGCGGCTTACTCACTGCAGCAGCGTTAAAAGGATTAAATATTTTCAATTCATCTACGCCGACCAATCACAAGACAACATTTCCAACCACGATAATCAGTGCAGTGCAAGCTTATAACAAGAACATAGTTATTAAATGAATTTTGCAATACAGTTAAGATTTTTGTTTATTTAAATAGTCAACGCAATTATCAACATGTATCTCACACTTTAAATATCCTGAAACACGATTCCCGCAAAGCTTTTTTCATCACAAGTAGATTAACAAAAATAAATATCAGGTTAGCCAACACACTGTTTGAAAATATCCGCAATATATGTACAGTCTGTCTTTTTTTGTGCTCGTTTCTCATTAGTCGCATAACAGTTTTCTTACTGTGGTTGTAGCCAGTTCATTTCCACACTTCCATGGTAACACCACTGTTATTGGGATATGGGAACACTACGGTGATTGTAGCCTAGGCTTTAGTCAGTCAATAAACACAATTTTAATTCAGCCCAACATGTTAAAAGAATTTCACATTGGGAGAGAAAACTACAATAGGATATTATTTATATACATATACTTTTAGGGATAGTAAAGGAACCACCCTATGGTTAGGTTAAAATGTATGAAAAATTAATCACCAGCATTTTAGGTTACTTTGGGTAGTTTAATTAGTTAGTATGCATTGTTGAACAACAATGGGTGAAAGACACATGCCCCACAATGATATTGATAACAAGCACACATGTACTAACCACTGTCAAAGTGGTACACACACACATACTTGTGACAAAATTTCTTTGCTGATACCTATCAACTTGTGAAATTATTATTTTTAGTTGAAATTCTCCTCTGAATACATCAAAAACTATTCAGTTTCAATATTTCAGAACCACGCTGCAGAAACTTGGCAAACACACCTCTAAAAAAAAAACTTTATCGCTGAATAAATTAGGTTCCTCTCCTCCCTTCCCAAGTGGAGGGGGAGGGAACTGTGGTGGGCGTAGTGGTTGGACGCTTGCCTTCCACCAATGTGATCCATGTTGGTTTCCCTGTGAGGTTACTCACAGATTTTCACATATAATAATTGTGCTGATTGATGCAGCTGGCAGGTATGTTTTCTCGAGGTTTTCCAGTTTCCCCCCATCCTTGCATTTCAATGCTGCATATCTGCCATATTTCACCCACATTGGCTCTCAATACCTTGGTTGTTACAATCTTAAGATGATGGAGGCCAGGGTGGTGTAGTGGCTAGAGTAATCTCTGTTTCACGAAGCACACTTTTTTTTGCATCCCATATACATCCAATACACTTTGGAAATGACTTGTCAATTACTATTTCTTTTTTTTTTAATTTTTATTATGCAATATGGATATTTACATACAAATTTCATTAACAAAAAAAATATATAACATATAAATAATAAAATTTACACATTTCTTAATTCTAGCAGCTCTACAGACATGTTAACACTATATTTGGTTACAGTACAAGTTGTTACAATTCATGTACAGATAGATATTAAAATATAAATATGTAAAGTCTACATTAGATTGAAACACAAGGTATTACATTAAGTCTCCTTATATCGGTCTTGTTCTGCTTTATAGAAAAATTCATCTTTATGTAAGTATTCTTCAATGGAATAGAAGGCCTTATTTAAAAAGTATAATTTAACAGCTCTTTTTAATTTCTGTAAACTATTAATTTATTTCAAATTACTGGTAAGGATATTTATTAGTTTTGCCCCAGCATAGTATGGATTTAATGTAAATATTGAGATTCTGTAGGAGAATAAGTGAAGATGATTTGTTTGTCTGGTGTAGTAATGGTGTATATTTTTAACTTTTTAAATGTTTTCCGTATAAAAAAGAATACTACAGTACATATACATGCATGGATGAGTGAGAATTTTGTTATGTATAAATAGCGGCTTACAATGGCTTCTTTTTCTTTATTACTACTTTGACGCCATCGGGTGAGACACGAGACGAACGATGACACAAATACTTACTGGTAATTTGGGCACCAGCGGTGCTTCCCAATCACCGCACTATTGAGATTCAGGGATGCTGTGGGTTCTGTGTGTACTTACAAACACATATGCAATACTAAACTTTTTACTAAACATCACTGGAAATAAACACTTAATAAAATATATGTGGCTAGGACATTGTCTCTACTGAATAAAAGATCAATTTAGACTTGTTTTTATTGTTATAATGCATACACATCAACGCGCCAATGAAATAATTATCTCAGTCATGACTAGCCAGTTCTGCTTGGGTGCTCCCCAGCCAGCAATTACTCTAGCGCATGCCAAGATGGATGATCTCACTGAGGTGCGTGAAAGCACTGGCTTCACAAGAGAAGAGGGCAGACAGCCGCTAGGGTGGACTGACGGTTTTTCCCTGAAGACAGGACACAGTGAATTGCAAATGAAACCCTTGATACATATTAACACATGTGATTACTTGGCATCATTATTGGAAACTTGTTGGGGCTTGCCCTCCAGCACGTGGGTAGTGTGGTGATGGCCTATAAACAGAGCCGGCTAGGAAGGGAATAATTGCACCTTACACAAATTACAAAATTACATAAACCGTTTAACGATACATGAAACAAGATGGGAAACTAGATGGATATTCACAATAAACACTCACATGTGTGAAAACAAGCTTAGAGGGTATGGATGCCACTAGATAAAGTTTGTAGCGGACCACATGGTGCAGATAAAATTGCAATATTTCTGCGTGGAAACTGCGAATTAAAGACAGACAAAAGATCATTCTTGCTGAGAAAATTATTCTCTTTACGATTGCAGTGGTTACAGGTATGTAGCATACCTGATGGCGGTAAAATCAAACATTACTGTGACCACGTGGTTAAGTACAAAAAGCATCAATTTACGTGAAAAATACTTTGAACCCCGAAAAAAATTGACATAGAACCCTGAAATAAATTATTATACATCAATGTTACATAAATAATATCTCAAATGCAACAATGGTGTATGTAAAGACTTGGCGTTGGTCGGCCATGTGCATAACCAAATTAAGTGTTGTTTTATATTTCTATAATTTTCTTATAAATTTTCAATATTATTTTAGTGTCTCTTTGAATATTAAGTGTTCTTAATCTCTGTGCTGTAGGCACTTTGAATTTTATTAACAAACAATTTAAAAATAGTAGCAAACTCTTCAACACATTTTAAGATATATAAAACACTGAAAATAACATTTATACGAAAGTTCAAAATTATTGGCATCTTTGCGCACCAGCGGGACACGTGGCATGCGTGGTGAGCGCCACCATGGGCTATAGCACCGCTGGCTGTTAGCCGGTGTCAACTTATTAATGTAACTATTTTCGTTGTAATCTAAAAGCCTTTTTCCATTTTGTCGATTTACCCCAAAATATGATTCCATAATTTATTTTTGACTGAATATTTGAGTAATAGTATGCAAGTATTGTATTATTATTACAAATATTTTTTAAGGTATGTACCACAAAACATATTGAACTCAATTTTTTACAGACACTATCAACATGCTCATTTAACATTAAACTACTGTATATAATGAGCCCTAGAAATTTAGTAGCCTACTATTTACTGTCTGTAACCCGTCTTCTTCTATTGTGTATCTTTCATCATGCATTGTATCCTTTGCATGAGATTCATGAGCACATATTTGTTTACATTTAATAGGTATTAATTTATTATACTTGAACCAACTGGACATCTCAGTCACTGTATGTTTTATATTTTCTTCAAGAACAGCGTTATTTGAACTAGTCCCCTAAATGTTTGTGTCACCCACAAACATTATGGCTGAGCTGTTGGTTATTTGTTCTGTAAAATCATTAATAAATATTAATAATAAAATTGTTCTCAGTATTGATCCATGTGGCATTTCTACTCGAGTAGTTCTGGTATTGGACATAACATCTGTAATGTGATATTTGTCATAATATCTTATGGAGGTGATCTGTTTTCTGTCTTCAAGATATGATTTAAACAAATTATTGGTTACACCTCTTACTCCACACTGTTCAAGTTTTTGCAATAAAATATTGTGATCGACACAATCAAAAGCATTTGTAAGATCTGCAAATATACCTGTTGAGAATTGTCTTTTATCAAAAGAAGTTAATATTTTTCCAGTAAAACTGAAAATAGCTTGTTCTATGGATCTGCCCTCTACAAAGCCATACTGATGAAATTAAATAACCTTGTTTTTTTTATTAAGAACTGTGTCAGATTATTTGCTATCAATTTCTCTAACATTTTTGAAAAGGACGTAAGAAGAGCAATAGAGCTATAGTTATCTATTAATGACTTTTCACTTTTTTATTTATTGGTACTACTTTAGCATATTTGAGTCTAACAGGAAAAATTCCCTGGGCAAGACATTCGTGGAAAATGTAAAGTCAAAGGCAGTTGTATTAAATAAGAACAGTTTTTTTTTTTTTAGCAGAGTCATAGGTACCTCATCTAATCCACAGGAACTTTTACTTTTGAAATATTTAATTACATTTATGTGTTCTTCAGATATCCAGATGTTAGATCTTTGGGGCATGTGTGCAGAATTAATATTTGTAGCTCTGTGTTGATTTTGCAATTTTCGTGGGATGTTTGTGAAATAGTCATTAAAACTATTAGATGTGTCCTTGCCTAGGTTTCAATTCATTATTAATAATGTTCCACTTTGTTTTTGCTTTATTTGAGGAGGAGGCTATTTTTCCTCCCCATTGTATTTCTGCTTTGCTAGTCCGAGTATATTGTTATATAATTTTTCGTACTGCTTCCAGTGTAATTATTGTTTTTCCCCTGGGTTCTTAGCATTTTTTTTAACCTCTATCCTGAGACTATCAGACCTTTACTAATCTGTTTGATTTTCAAAGTTCTGCTACATTTTACAAATTTAAGTGGAAAGGCATGATTAAAATGACAAAGTAATGTTATTAATAAAACTGTTCCAGGCAATGTTTGGTTCAGTTAATGTATAAAACATCATCCAATCATAATTTACAAGTAGGCATTTAAAAAATTTAACATTTTCATCTAAATATCTATGATTCATCATCAATGTTAAAATAAGCTTATGTCCAACTAGTTGCCCTCAAAATTAGAATTTTAAAAATCCTTAAGAAGTGTAAAATTGAGTTTAAAGAAAATCATGCGATGTTTTTCTATTTTGCAGATGGTATAGTTACAGGAAAATATTGGCTTTATCTAAGTTTTGTTTATTTAGACTACCATTGGAAAGCGACAAAATTTATAAGCATGTCATTTACTGTAATGATAACAGAGTACAGTTAAATACATAACCATCTAAACGCACAAGTGAACTTTATTTATTTAATATAAAATCTTTTCGACAGTAGGGAATGAAGGGAATACAAGGAAGAAATTGGTCAGATTGTCTTTATTGAGTCACCCCAGAAATAGCATGCAGTGAGTTTGAGAAACCATGGAAATTGCAAATCATGAAGGCTACATTCAGACGCTATTAAAATTATAAGAACTGATTTGTTTTCTTGTATAGATAAACAGCTGATTTCTTGTTTGTCACTGCAGCTCTGGTGACTTGGGGAGAAAAATATTATGAGTGGTTTACGAGATGATTTGCCATTACTGACTATTTAATTCCATAAACTCCTACAATGAAATAGCAATTCGTCATTTAGAAAAATACGTATCTGCCATTTTTAAAAAGTGTCTGTAATATGTCCGCAACTTACAGATTAGAGTTTAAATTCACGGCACGTTATTAATCGCAACCGCACTTACAAAAATTAAGCATATTGAAATTGTTAATTTACAAACTTATGCCTATACACGCAAAAATTGTGCGATATCTTTCACGAATGTATACACGGCATAAACAATACACTTAACACAGGAATCGCATGGCCCAGCTCGTATGCATTTTCATACATTAATATTAGTTTTCGTTGGTCGCCGAATAAATAAAACATAGATTATAGTATGAAGACATTAAAAATTCTAAATTCACATTTCACAAACGCAAGAATAACACAAATTTAGAGAGAATTCAGGACAACTAGTGAGTTTATGTAGCACTCTCGAGGCTAATTTCAATTGCAAACAAAAGTTGGCTCTCTCCCGTATGCCTGCTTCACTTATAACACACACGAAGACGACTTCAGTAGCGTATTATATTCGATTTTAGTGCGGTTAAAGTTTCATTACTACTTTTAAAAGCTCTTATAGTCGTTAGAAAATTATTTCCTGGAATATTTTTAAGGCAAATATATAGGGAATAGGGAGCAAATCAACCAAAACACAATTTACAACACTTCCATTTAAATGTAAATAATTCATAACTTTACATATTTAAAGACGAGATTTATATCTAGTTATCTGAGACAAACATACCCACACTTTACGTATAATATCGTTTAGGTCAAAAATGGTTGTATGTTAATTTATGTCTATTGTAATACTCATCAAAATACATGTAAAAGATAGGCCGATAAAATGTTTTTGGCTACTGTTGATCACATGACTTTTTTTTACCGGAAAACAACCCTCTAACTCCACACTATAAACTGATTTCACTTGTTGATGCTGCACGGTATAGGACATAGCCACCCCTGATTGTAGGTGTGATCGCATGGTTTGCTATTCTGCTAGTTTATTGTTATTTCTACTTGGTACCAGAAGCACTTTATTGTATGCCGTTCGGTTGGCGGTAGCAAATTGCTATTTTTGCTATAAAAAGCATCTATTTCTGCTCTTGCATTCCGAGGCCCAGAGGAAATATCAAAACTAGCAAGGTGGAAAAAATGGCCGCCAACAAAATTGACATACCTCGCAGTATCTTGAGCGAGATTATTGAAAATAGTAACTTGCTTTTATTCATATTGATGAAAGAATATGTTTGGGTATCCTATAAGTAGTGCAGAGAAATAAAAGTAACCAATACAAATTTATTCGCGAAAGTAAGTTATCTTGAATGGTCAAATTTTCTAATATATGTCAATTACACAGATAGAATAATGATTATTAACATTTTAAAATGATGTTTCGATTATATATTTTTTAATTTAATGCTGTTCAGTCGTCCGTGTTGTCCTGCCAAGAGTAACTGTTGTTTTTCTACTTTTTGGCTACTGAAAAAACGCACTTGCTCTCAGATAGTAGAAAAATAGTAGCGCGTGAACAAACCTTGTATTGTGCATCGGCGGTTTCGCCAAAGGAAAGGAGTAAAGTCAAATGCTAATGTTTTCTACGCTTTGACTCTTTTCATTCTCAATTTTCTGGAACTAATTTTAAAAAATGTGTGTAAAATGTACTGTAAAATATATCTAATAACATTTCTGTAAATATTTTGTAAAGACATACAATTTTCAACTGATTTTGAGCATGTTGCCATATGGCAACATTGGGTAACACAATGGATTTATTTGTTTGTTTATAAAACAAGACATGAATATTCGATATACAGAACATAAAACAGTTTTCCGTGAAATGCATGAAAACACATCTGTCATC
The DNA here is from genome assembly GCA_029891345.1 of Dryococelus australis. Lineage (NCBI taxonomy): Eukaryota > Metazoa > Arthropoda > Insecta > Phasmatodea > Phasmatidae > Dryococelus > Dryococelus australis. Next base: position 90,010,019 of record CM057006.1, on the reverse strand, counting down.
AAAATTACATAACAGCTCAATTTAATTACAAATTTCAATTTTTGGATTCATGTTGCCATATGGCAACATTGGACTTATAGAATCATCAAACATTTCTGGTGTTGTGGCCATATGTCAACATTGGGCAGAATGAGTCATCAATTATTTGCGATGGAAGTTCAGAAAACAATTACTTTGTCCAGTCAGACATATGTTTCCACTACACTTAGAACATGAAATTCTACTGAATCCTTTAGGACACATTTTGCAGCTCCCTTTCTTGGAATGGACTGGCCAATGTCCAACAGCATTGTACCGTACATCCTCGATGGGATTCACTGAACAGTGACCAGGGTGCTTCTTAGAAGCCGATGGAGATGGTGAATATTTGCTAGGTTATCCCCTTACCTTGTAATGTCTTTGGCAGCAGTTGTCAGTCCAACAGCAATCTTGGCTTGAAACTGTCAAAAAGGGACGTTTTTTCCAGGAGTTTTGATCTGTGCATGGTGTCTGTGGTAAAGCAACCATGAGTTGATGACTGCTACGTAGTGTGTCCAGTGGAATATTCTCATGAAACCCCTTTTCAACTTCATAGATATGTGGTACAGCTTGATTAGTATAACTGCAAGGTCCACCCCACCCATAAATTTGTTGCACTGGGATACAATTTCAGGACAATGTATTTGAATGTGCTTCTTATCTTTTACAGGCCATCTTTTGCATGTACCAATTGGCTTTACAGCTGCATACGTATAAATGAAGCTGATGGTTTGTTGTCAAACCACTTCTTTGCAATAACAATGTCACTGTTTGAATCCACAGCACAACTGTGGGCTCTTCTTCCGTCCTTCTTCAACACCTGGTCTGTCTTCAAAGGAGGATTTGGAATCTTATTTTCTTGTATTGTTCCAACACAACATATTCCTCTATCTTGCAGCTCTTTGGCAAGTGAGATTGAACTGAACCAGTTATCAAAGTACAATTTGTAGTTTTTGTGTTCAGGTATTGTACGGGCAAGTTCGATGACGATGTTGCCTGATATCCTTATTCCAATATCCGTAAAGGTACTATCACCTTCGTATATTCGAAATAAATGCATCATTTCTGAAAAACCACACTGTGTAAACACCTTAAAATCCCACTTGTCAGGCTTGTTTTTTTACGTACTACTTAAGTTTGAGCAACCCTTGAATAGTATGATTTGAGTCTCTTCCGGTCTCGAGAGGTGGCATTAGTTCTGATGGTGGATCGGGAATGGTGTCTTGCCATTTATTTTTTTCGCACAACATTTCTTCTGGCAAACACCAATCGACTTGAGGCTTTTCGTTTCTCTATACTTTTCGTGCTTGCACAACTTCTGGCTGGACAGTAATTACATGTATAGCATTTTATCTGTTTGATGTGGATGGCCCTGCTTCACTTATGTCAACAATTTCCTCTTGACCATCTTCATAAAGAAATTCCATATGTTCAAATGGTTCTTCGATGGTGGGGAAACACTCATTTTGTAAGGTATTTTCAGTGTTGGAATCATTATCACAGTCATTGTCAGAGTGAGTAAAGTCTGGGGCAAAAATACATCAAAATAATGTCCCTTTACAAAAATGCAAACATTATATACTCACATGTCCACAGGTTCAGTCACATGAGACCACTGTTACCATATGGCAACATGAAGATTTCACTCACTATTTTATATAGATATACTGTCTCTAATGCTTATTTCTTCACACTGTGGCACTATTACTATTTGTTCTAACAATTTTTCAATCATAAACTAATAAAATCTAATGAATTAATAATAAACAAGAACATTTACTACAACACTGCAAATGTAAACAATGCTACAACAGTTGGATTAGGACGAATTAGGGAAATCCCAATTGTTGTAACCAACTGTTGTGCTATTTTTAAGATTATTTTACAACTGTGACAATGTCATAAAACTAAAACAAGTAATTATAGGTATTTCTAAAGTTATAAAATGTTTAAAATCGAGTTGCCACATGGTTACGCTAGGAATAAGAGGGTTAAACAAGGACAGGAGGATGTCATGTACCTGCGACAGTGCTGCTGCAATTTAGCTACGGATATTGAACAAAACAGAAAATGTGTAAGCGGCTAAACTTTACCAAAGTAATAATGATGACATGAAAATATAAATCATCGAACTTAACAAAATTGATTTCCTATCTTCACTAGCACCCAGCGCCGCATATTTGGCCAAATCCTTTATTATCTATCGATATGTATTGTATTTGATTGATCTATGGATTTTCGGGCAACACATTTAGCCAAAATGGAGTAGTTGGGATTTTAGGTTAGAAAACTGACTTGTAAACAAATACTTTGAGATATTTTCATAATTTCTCTAAAAATTTGAACTGCAGTTTGTATACATTCAAGATGGCAAAAGTATTTTGTAAATATAATATTGCTTGTGATTTAAAAATTAAGATATAAAAATTCACGCTCATCACTGTTTACCATCGCCATGTTCTGTTTCCTGCACTGATGCAACCTGATACATAGCTGCCAGTTCTTGTTCCATTACACCATTCTTTTAAAGCTGGGTTAAAAAACTGAAAAACTTCCATGCTCTATTTTTGGCACATAATTTGAGCCTTTTGTTTACATATAACGAGACATTTACATATACGGCGATGGCAAACCCATGATCAAGACATGCATTTTGACAGGATAACGTGTTTGCAATTTTAATTTATATAAACAAGACATAATACAATTAATCAAATATTAAATATTTAACAGCTGCAATGCGTACATATTAACCTCAAACTCGTACACACAGCCAATTAAAATGTCACAGGTGGGCACTACAACCAGATTTATTTTCGCCTAGTTACATTTTATTTGATTCTGTTGACATTATTTCAACGATAAAAAGGAAACATTAATTTATAAGATGGTGGAGGGGGGTTAGTTTAACATATTTCAGGAGACTGCAATATTTTGATGTTTTGATGGAGCAGTGGAAAATTTTGCTCATATGGAAATAACATTCAAATTATTATAACTTCGAAAAATATTAACTCCAATAGAAAAACAAAACATAATTATTACATTGATGTTCGTACAGGTGTAACAATTCACAAATATTTTGGCTGAAGTTAACCTTACACTAGTTGAATTCCTGATAATGGCAAAGAAACAAATATTATTTTACACACTATAAAAGTGTTGAAAGTGCGACTTTTTTTTGGCCAAGTGCAATACAATACTTATAGTAACCTTTTCCAAATACATTATTTACAAAACACACAAACTTACTGTTAGTTAAATTTGCAACCTTGGCAAATAGCAGGGATCAGTGTATGTGAAGCCCAAGTACAGGCATGCTGATTCAGTGCTAATGGGTTTTACACAGGGCAGCGAGTACAATCAGTAATTATTTAATGGGTGCCAGCTAATCTTCGAGGGGAAACCCCCCCCTTCCCCCCGGTTTACACGAGACTCTTGAGGGGTGAGCCATGGTCAAAAAGCCTGGGCTGATTACTCTGTGCTCCCTAGTATCTACTTTCGATAGTAGTTGTAAGCAGTAAAAATACTTTGCCAAACATAAATGCTCTTGGACTGGGATATTCTGGCTCCCCAGCACACCGTTACTGGACACACTGGAAACTTACAACTTACATGGATCACACATATGCTGGGATATATAGGCTCTTCAGCAAGCCTTGCCAATACTGAAACACTAGACGTCAAAGATAGATATGTGAATACTCTGAACACGTGGTCTGCTCTATGTGTTGGTTTCTGAAAAAAATTAATGCTGGCACAAATTTAATAGTAGTCTCGCAAGCGAGAATAATGTGTGCAGAATCATTTTAGTTCAATAAAACCACTGAATATTCAGAAAGTACACGAGATGGTACATGATTGAAGTCACAGTTGAATTGGTATGCCGCACAAAGTTCCGCACTCGCTAAAGCAGTGAAACGCCATATGGGTGAAAAATGTTCAAATGCAAAATAAACCTGAGGGGCAACAAGTCTGCTCCTGAAGGTGGTATAGTCAGAGGTGCACGAATGCTCGAAAGAGGTTCCATAATTATAAGTATATTGCAGTTACTGATTAGTTACAGTTACATTGTCGTGAACTACCCTGATGCCAGTTGAACGAAGACTAAAGATGGTGGTTTGGCGTCGGCGACGCCTCGTGGAAAAAATTAAATGCATTATATGGAACACAAAACTGCATGAAATACATATTGATTGACACCTTAAACCTAGCACTTGCATACAAAAAATATAACAGACTGAAAAATTATGTCACCATGTTTCAGTAGTCGCCTCTTCGTGACCGCATGGGATGGTCATGCTGTGCGCACTCCCCATGCACTTCATCACTTTGGTACTAATCATGTAGCTTGCAATAGTTTTAAACTAATTAACTGGAACCTTTTGTTTATTTTCTAGATCGGGAAGTGCAACGTTACACAACCCTGTCCATTTGTACATGGCCGGGACATGATCATCACTTAAGTTTCACGTAGACATTTTGCACCTTTTCTGCATCAGTGTGTACCCCACTTTAGCGGGGCAAGTTTGTAAGTACTTCTATAGAAAGTGTAAAAAAATTAATATTCATGCTGTTAATTTTCAGATTATGTTAATTTCTTTGGTCACCCCTTGACGACGTAACTCGTTTGAAAATTATTTTCACAAGGCGTAAGGTGGGAGTGAGCATGGGCATATGAGAATAGCCCTAATAATTCCCACTAGATGAGGCATTAAATATGGATATTGGGATAACTGTTACAGCTTTTAACCTAAAAGCGTGAGATGTTGTACATCAAGGAGAACCTCGTTTAGGCTGTCGACCACACACCCGAACTGAACTCGCGCTCTCTACTGAGGTGCTGGCACTCCCCAGATAACATGGTGGTAATATTTGCATCCTTTCCACATAACCTAATTTCCTCCTTGATGGTCCAGCTTAAGATCCAGAGAAATGTCAAATGGCATTTCTAAATTACGCATGGTCTCTGCAATATCAAGTGGCTTTCCCAACTAGCGGGGCTTTTCCTGTACCAGTTCCCCCTAGTACTGTCCGATCTTCCTGCCAGAATGTTCACCAATTTCCTTTTCAAAAATAACTTTGTGTATCGTGTACAACCATGTGTGCCCACAAATAAATGTTTCAAGTGACCGTAATGGTCCAAATAATCGCTACTGGCGATCTTCCTAAAGAGCCACCACACAAGATCTACAAGGAACTGAGGAAAACGATCCACAACAACTGCAAGGAATAATTTGGTGCTAAATCACCATTTGGCGATAGTGTGAGGAAGTCCGCCATTTTGGAGCACGATTTCTTCAAAGGTGTGACCATGACATCAGCCAACCACCATCATTAACATGTAAACAGCCTAGAGGAAGCATGCCACCTGCTGCCACCCTCCTTTTACATTATGCATACTGTAGAAACCACCCCTACCGCACCGTGCGTGTGGATGTTGCTGCAAGCTGAGAGTCATGTGGCCCGGCGAAGCACATTCCATGGACCTCTCGTGTCATTTGTGCCGCACCAACAACCGTGTGTGCTTAGACTTCCACACAACGAATGGCCAACCAACAACTTTGTGCTGGAAATGCCGGCGAGCATTGCCGAAACATGGCCCATTTTCTCTCATGGAATTGCACGGGGACTCTTGTATCTATGAGGATGTGACATCTTTTCAAAGGCTGCGGGCATAGTAGGCGAGGTGAATAATGAGTTGCAATCTGAGGCGCTGTCACTCATATATGTGGGACAACCAGAGGACTTCTGCACAAACTGTTTCCGACCATGGAAAATGAAAAGTTTTGTAAATCCAGTTTGTGTACTCAGCCTATGTAAGTAACAGAAATGTGCCAAATTCATATTTTGTGATGGAATAGGAGTCGCTATATTCGCCTGAAAAAGGCGTTGGCTTTTATACCACGAGCAGTTTGTTACGTCACAGGAAATGACGATGAAACATGATGAGTTATACATAAACTGTTTGTGATGCCAACCGGTGATGATGGAATGACCACAACCAGCGGAGCAGACAAACCTCAAGTTGCCGGTTCACCAGCAACACAGAGCAGAGCCGACAGGAACAGGAGGAATATGAGCACAACAACAACAACATGTGCCACTGCTTGTGCTACCCCGCCTGCCAACTGGTACAGCGCATGCAGCAAAGGCACAGCTTGCCACATCCCCTACCCATTCCACACCACTTCTCTGGATGGTGACACCCTGATATACAGAATTATTGGCATCTCCTGAGTTTGTGGAGAACTGCACAAGGAGTAGAACTCGTTCGCCAACTATACCAACAAGGTTTCAATCCCTGCTGGGATACACTGGATGTTCGAGCGAGATCCCTAGGCATTCCTCCGGGATTGTGATAATCAGCTGACCAGATATGGGGTTGACCCAGAAGACTGGCCAAATTCAATCGGCGAGATATTTGTGGAGATGCTCGACTGTGGTGAAGAGGAGTGAACCGCTATGGGTTCACGTGGGCTGTGTTCAGTCAGTCGTTCCTGAGCTACTTTGCCTACACGTTCGCCTCTCTTTGCACACACAGTCGGATGGTTTTAGAAGAACAGAAAGAGGTGACATTGTACAATTTTGTAACACAGAAAATTAGTACCATCCAAACATACCACCTAGAACTCAGCACACAGGAGGTCTTGTAGGTAGGCGAAAGTACCACATGTCTGGAATATCGAGCAGCCTTGGCACCCATAATCCACTCAATGGAACGTTAGTTCTTACAAACTGTCATGTTGTTGCGAGCGAGTGTCCTCGCTGAGCCAATATACAACCACATTGGGAGATGGAACACTCAAAACCGGGAACGAACCGTAAAGAGAATGGAAGAGGGAACAGTGGACAAAAGGGTCGAACAGTTCAAGACAGTAAGTGATGACCACGTCTTCCGAAACACATGGCAAAGGGGTACATCATCAACACCCATCAACAGGGACAAGGCATCTGGCACGTCCATGCCATTGGTGCGACAGGCTATATTTCGATAACTGTTGACCACAGTGAGCCGGGGCAAAACCTGCAGCTGGAAGAGGCATGTCACCCCCGGGAAACGCAAGGTTGGGGTAGAGTGGCCTTACGTCACTCAACCCCAGGCCAAAAACATGATGTTACACTGACACGACACTGCAAAAAGTTCTTCTTGTGCAAATCAATGCTGAGTTAACTAGTTTCGTCCGCATTTTGGTCACAATCAATGATCCTTCTTGCCTCGCACTAATTGATACGGCTGCATCGCATATCTTTGTGAGGAATATATTGTCAACAGTGCCAACATCAAACCTGTCAACAAAACAGTCCAGCTGGCGACACGCCAACACACCGAAGAAATTAAGGGAGAAACTATTATCACCGTCCACATCCACGACATAGAAGCTGCGACAGTCGCAGTCGTATCAGACAAGATCAGGGAAGAGATTATTTTTGGCATACATTGGCTGACTGAGCAGAATACAGTATCAGGAACTGCCCATTAAAGAATACACTTCGGAAGAGACCAGGAAAGGAGAACAACTTAAAGTGTAGGAGCCTTGACGATGCCTGGAGCCTAGTCGTGTAAACTACAACCTAGACCTCACCATCTCTGCCCCATAACCACATCAAACCATTTATCAGTCCATTAGCGACTGAAAAAATACCTGGCCCAAGTGTGGCCATTATCCTATTACGGCAATTTTCCTACCTTGGCGACAATTGACACTGTCACATTTTTAGTTTTGCTAGTCATGTGCTAGCAATGTTGCCGGCTTGCGTTGGCTGGTCGCCACTGAACAGATCATACTACTAGCCCAGTATTCAATGTTGTAATATTAGCTGTCCTGCTTCGGTTTATTTATATATGTATTGCATATGTTAAACTTTTAGATAAGTCTGAAATAATAATCGGTCATGTACCTGATGGGTATCACTGTTACTTACTTTGATGTTAAGCCCTTGGCATACAAAAACAATACTTCACATTCACACAAATATACACTTTAAAAATAAAACACACTAAACCTAAACATGACAAGGAAGGGCCTTGGCATACCTATGCTAGTAAGCAGGAAATAAATATTCACAACACAAGTGACAATTGAACTAGCATATGTAACATACAAAACCCTAAAATATTACATTTAAAATGCTAACAATCAATGGTAAACAAACCCACATGGTGCGCTCAGTTTATTTACAAAATGCAGTGACTTTAGCATGTGCAGTTTTTGTTGGCAAAGAAAATACAACACACAATCAATTACCCTTTATTAATAACCTAAACCATCTTCCTGTATTGATGTTGCACTTTAGTGCATGAAGGGAAACATATGTAAGTTCAATGAAAATAACACAACTGTCAAAGAACACTTAAAAACCATAAACACACAATACAAAACCTTGAATAATAACATGCAAACATAGATGCACACACATTATGTGTGTCTTTAATAAGTGTTGTGTGACATTGATGATTAGGGAAAATACAAGATAATTACACATGTGGCATTCTTGCCAGTTGTAAAAATGCACGATTTGCACAGCATGGAATGAAAGCCAAGACTGTTCCTATCTTACACAATGCTGAATTGGTTGACACTTTATAATAACGAAACAAAACACTTCACTCTTTATCAAATTTAAAATTTAATTGAAAATTACACATTTATACTTAATAAGACTGTAGCACTCATGCTGGAAAAATTAACACTGGGGCATTCCATGGTACTAACTCTCTCCTCTGTTGATGTGTAGACTGCTGTGCTGGATAAAGGCATGGTGAACGGGTTAGCATTAAGTTGCACAAATAAAACCATCCCCCCACCATGCCGTTAACTCGCCCACGCTATTCTCTCTAAGTTCATGTGCAGCAGCGAGCTGGAGGCCAGAGTTCCCGCCAAGGCCACAACCTGTACCCATGATGCTGATACTGTTTTGTTGGTGTGCAGGGTGACTGTTGTTCCCTCGCTGGCGGAGGCGATTTCCTGATGGCTGCACTTGGCAATGAAAAGTGCCCGCAGGTCGTGCCCGCGGCATGCCATTTACAAACTCTTTTCGAGTGGCGCAGGGTAGAAGAGATATCAGAGTCCCCCATATCATCTCAGCTACTCTCGCTCCTCTCCACCGTGTGGGGACGACATAGATTGAGGTGATGGGCACCCCCGACACGCTGTCTACCTGTGCCTCTCAATCTTACTGACGATCCCTCCGATGAACTGTTGGTGGGAGATAAACTGCATCTCGATGGCATCACTACACCCTCAGGTGGGGTCCACACATGGCAATCCTGGCCTTCCTGTGGTGGTTCCCTAGCCTCCCCTGGCTCGTCTGATGTGACATCATGGGATTTTGGTGGTTAGTTTGCTTAGTTACTCTGCCATTGCAAGTGGAGAATATCACCAGCTGAAGACTCTGTAGATGGAGTAGCACCAGGCATCACAGGTGTGTGTGCTTGTTGTTCTGTGCTGGCAGGTGATTTTGGTGGGCTGTCTGGTGAATATGTTGGCAGGACTGCAAATTAATTGTTTCCCCCAGGCATTGGTGGGGAAATTACATCATCTGGTGTAAGAATGCAATCCTTGGCAACCCGCATACCGTCCCAATGGTAAACTGCTGTGCGGCACCGGCTCAGCCTTACCATGTAGCAGGGCATCTCCATTGGTTTGCACTACAGGATGCGGTCCACTCTAGCTGGCTGCACAAACAGCGCAGAATGCTTTCTGTCCTGCAAACTGCGGGTGCGCATGTACATTAACAAGCTGCCTAGCATGAAGGGGAGGGGTGATGCGAGAAGAATCTGGCCGCCATTGCTGGACGTAGAGGTGTTGTCGTTCTCTTGTCTCTCGCAGCTCCATTTCTCTTCTCCTCATTAATTTCCCCTTTGCTGGTGGCATGCTCCCTTGCCTCGCCAGGGAGGGGAAGGTGAGGCCTTGCAACAGCTGGGAATGTGTCCTGCTGGTTGCCTGGTTCACGCAGGTTCTCAACATAAACAACGCCCTGGACAAGTTGTACAAATTTAAGTTCACCAGTACACAAAACATAATAACAATAAACACCTGAACACTTAATATACCAGACAGGAACATCAACATTTGCAATGATAATACAAAAGTTACATTACATAAGTTTGCGACAACAATATGAATTATTTACACAATCATCTTTTTGATTCATCATGGTATTGCTGAGAATAAACAAACATATCAAAACTCTAGAAATGCATTATTTAACAAGTTTGTAAGCAAAATCATTCCAATATTAGGAAGTTTCATGACTCTCTCGCGTCAAGTTGGTAGCAGGACAACTTCCCAGCGAGTATAGCATCGCAACTGTGACATCAAATTGCCAATCGAAAATAGCTGCACCCCACATATCACCTATACGTAATTCAGTGTAGACTTGCAGCCGTCAACTCGTGGTTATACGCTATGTTTGGACGATCCATCTTCAGGAATGTTTTGGCGATATACAAGCATAGTCTGGTACATTGTCACACACCGGTAAGCACATCCAGGGCAACATTATAAGTTCTCGAAGTTTTCTCTAGGCTAAGAGTGTAACATGGTGTATTTTTTATTTCTTTTCTACTACTAACAGTTATTTTATTGTTTTCATCTATCGTAAAGTATAGACCATAGTTTGTTCACTTCTTTTAGCATAAATTTTCAGTGTCAATTAAGTTCTTATTCGTTAAAACGGAAGTGCATAAAAAATTAAAAAGGTTTTTTTTTTATATATATTTCACTATTAACATTTAATGCGACATTAATAGGGTGACTAATGGCAGTGTATTATATGACTGGGTACATCGCCCGCCATAGCATCACCTCGAACAGCTTAATTCAGAAGACTCTAATTTCAAAATAAGGGTATGAGCGTGTGTGGTAGAAAAATATATTCTTAAAGACCTACACAATTCTAAGAAGAATCCCAGCAAAGTGTTTTTTTGTCAACATTGCACTTTTGCAGAGAAAGAAACTTTAACATAATTTGAATACACCTAGCCAACTAAACAATGATCAACTTGCAATAATGTACATACAACAAGCCAAAATCAATTATGAAATATTAACAATCATCAATACAATAAAATACACAGAGATTATTTACAAATTAGAAACTTGTGTGTAGCCATGGGAACACTCCGAAAATACAAATCTGATGAAACATCATCGTATAATCATTTTTCAATGAAAGAATGAATAAAAAATAACCCACTTATTCCAATTTTATATTGGGATTATATCATCAGAATGGTGAGTAGTACAACCTGCAGACACCTACACTTTCAGGAGTGTGCATACTTGTGTGTTTTGGAATGTTATTTTTCCCCTTTCCATTTTCACTGTGATTAGATCTCTCGTGAATTTCAATACTGAAATTAATCAGTGAGTGCATTGTACAACTTCTTTTGTGGCATAGGAGTAACTCAATATATCATGTGATATTAGTCCTTCTTTTCCCCGTGGTTATCTTCTCTTCATTCCTGTGCAACAACAGCTTAGATAGGTACTTGCACTCATTTCAAATAGTACTCATTATATTTTTCCCGCGGTGGGAATATATATAATGAGGTGCAGCAAAAGGTTCCTTATATCTCAGGTAAGTTGAACAAACGTGTTAATCCAGCATAAATATTAATTACAAGACCATTAATGAAATAAAACATAGACATGTGACAAATGCAACAACAACACAAGCCGTATACAAAACTCTTAAGGCTCAACTTAATTGTCACCTGACAGACTCTACTATTACACAAACTCGCAAATTCTGGAATGCTAATTAATGTAACATCACCTCTGTCCAGCCATATATATGTACTGATGGGGTCGGTACTGCAGTATCAGGAGGGAGTGTGAGGTTATGTGGAACGGATTGATGTTTGGGTGTAAATTTTACCAGTGTGGGCGCCAGTCCGCTCAGTGGCGAACATGATGAACTCTTGATCTTAGGTCGTACGGCCGATCATCCAAAGTGGCTGCATCTCCTGTACCACCATATGCTGCATTCTCACAGCTAGTGTTGATAATGGCGAAGTTTCGCTAAAAAAAATCCTGTTATACCATGTCTAGTAGGGGCTGTCAGCCTCCCTTAAACACCACTAATAATCCTAGGGATTGTTTTGGCTACCCAACACCATAAAACACATTTTCTCCTGTAAATTCTATTATACATTGTTATGTGGTCAAAGTGACCAATTAACAAATTCGTACACAGTCATTTCTCCTTGCATAATTATTTATTCATTAGCCCTCATTTGTGGCACAAATTCAAAAGTCTTTCCACTTAAGCTCAGAGAGCTCTGATGCTTCGAAAAAGGTGTGAAACCAGACTAAAGATTACATTGAAACTTATATTTCGGCAGTGTACTAGATGTACCGAAGGGAGGGGAGGTGTATTCTCTGGGGTTGTGCAATAATAAAAAGGTTCGGGTAAATAAAAAATGAAAATATTGCAACTACATGATTGATAAAGAGTTAAAGTCCGTGGAGCACGCCTAACCCATGACCTGCTCCATTGGTTATGATGACACTACTGTGAAAATGGTCACATGGGAGCCGGTGCCTGACCACCTCCTTCCCACGTGACAACAAAATCCCATTATTTAAATATATTTTATTATCTGAGATGAGGATGGACATGGAGATGATACACTCATGACAAATTTATTCCTAAAAAAACTTACGAAAACATATAAACATATTCTTTAGTCAAATAAAATTAGTTGTGAACGGTCTTGACTGGTTCACAATAAACTGTCAAAATGTCTTGGTGTCATCTGCAGTCACTGTCCTTAGTTGTACAGTTCACGTGTGGCCTCCGCCTCTTTGCCCTGCTGGCCATTCTCTAGGTTATGTTACTCTTAAACAATAACATGTGGCCACATTGAAAAAATCATAAATAAATGTGCAGCTTACAATGAACAAACAGACTGCTGCAAATAACACTCTGCCATTATTATTAGTGCAAATGCCTTGTGTGCACTCCTTACCATAAGGACTATGTAACTACTTTATAACACCTTGTGGGCAACTTAAATGTGATAAAACAAATTTAAATTCAAATATTTTAGGTTTACACAGTCCCACATTGTCAATATTGATTATAAATGTCAATACATACGGTAGTGCTAAACATGGACAACTTTAATGTATAAAAAACTTTAATAATACAAATATTTTTTGTTTACTCACTCACACATGGTCAATATTGATTATAAATGTCCAGACATACTATTGTGTAAACACGTGAATAAATTTAATATGTAAAAATACTTCACTAATTGAAACATTTTATGTTTTCAAGATCCTACTTGGTCAATTTATAAACATCCAGACATACTGTGCTCTAAATACATGAATAACTTTAATGTGTAAAAAACTTTAATAATACAAAATATTTTATGTTTGCAAGGTCGCATGGGGTCAACATTTATTATAAACGTCCAGACATATTGTGGTGCAATTACATGGACAACTTAAATGTGTAAAAATTCTCGAATAATTCAATCATTTTATGTTTGCAAGGTCAAAGTGGTCAATATTGGTTATTAACATCCAGCCATAATGTGGTGCAAATATATGGAAAACTGTAAAGGGGAAAAATACTTCAATAATTCAAATATTTTATGTTTGCAAGGTCGCATGTGGTCAATATTGGTTATAAATGTCCAGACATACTGTGGTGCAAATATGTGAATAACTTAAATGTGCAAGAATGCTTCAATAATACAAATATTTAATGTTTACAAGGTTCCACTTACTCTGTTTTAAAATTTGGCTGTAACTGTCCATTATAGGAAGAAAAGTCATATTGTGCTGTCACCACCATCAACAAATAACACCAGGGGCAATTACGCAACCATATGCCAGTAACACGAATCACAAGGGTTTTCTCTTCAATGAAAACGACCGTGCAAACAAGACAAGAAGATGACATGCGCTTGCACCGGACATTTCCAGCCATAGACGGCCACAGTCTTCAACACAGAGGTGGCGTGGGACATTTTTTTAGGTCAGTCTATTTGTGCACAGTAACTAACACCAGTGAGATAGTGGTGTACTCTGGTTGATCAATAAAGTGAAAAAAGGGGAAGAATTTTCGATTGTGGAGTACTCTTGCAAAAAATCATGAAACTAAACAAACATAATCATTAGGCCCTATTCAGGTAATTAGTATTCAAAGTCGATCTTGTAAGACAAAGTTTAATACTAATAAGTTATATAGGGACCATGGTTAACTTTGTTTAGTTCCATGCAATTATACCAAATACTCCACCATCGATAATTCTCTCCTCCCCCACCCCTAAAAAAAAAACTCTGACTTTCAACAACCAATCAAAGTGCACTATTTCATTTCCCCTCCCTTCCCTTTTCAAAGTTTGCCTTCATGGCAGAGAAATCTGAAGAAAAAAAAATAGTTTCAGTCAATGGCTATATATAGTTGCCTTATTCCTTTTGCTCTGGAGTAGAGGAAGGTCGGTGTTTCTCTGTCCAGCTCTTGGCATCGACTAAAGTCTTTTTTCCAGATTTCTCTGCCATATATGCAAACTTTGAAGAGGTGAAGGGAGGGGAAATGAAATGCTGAAATGTGATTAGCTGTTAAAAATAGAAGTGGGGGGTTGAACTCATCACTTTTCTCGGACTTAAATTATAATACCTTTTCTTGGAATTAAACAACAGGGATTACAACACACATGCTTATAGTAATTCTCGAAAGTATTACAACACACACTTTTGTGTGCTGTCATAATCCCCCCCTTTCCAAAAACAACCAATCAGAATACTGTATTTCATTTTCCCCGAAATTCCCCTCCTGTCAGTTTAGCTTATATGGGGGCAAAATCTGAGAAAAGGAAATCAGTCAACAACGAGAGCTGAATGTGGAAACATTACTCTTCATCCCAGGACAGCAGGAAGGTGGGTAAGTATAATAATAAATGTTTTTTTTATTAACTTGTGCTCCAAGTAATATAAACATTTGCATTACTTTTTTTAACACCCACAAATATATAACTAAAGCAACACTTAATTTATATACGTATTTTAAACAAGATTCTCGCTGGAGAACATCTTGCTTCGTACATACATTTACCATTATGATGGTACTTGTACCAGACTTGACATGTTATCTGACTCTGCAAAGGTCATTGTGTCGAAAAAATTGTAGGTATAGCAGTATGTTAAGCTTGATGCTGCTGAAGAAACTCGCTTCGTACACCTGTTTACAATTGCAATTGTACTTGTACCAGACTTGACATGTTATCCGACTCTACAAAGATCATTGAGTCCTAAAAAGTCTATGTATATCAGTATGTTAGGCATCAGTAGATCTCTTTGTATGCTCGCCATCATTTCGATGATGGTATTGTACCAGATGTTGGTATTGGTAATCCACCTCTACAAAAGGTGTTGGTATCAACAATCTTGGTATATTAGTACTTTAAGATTGAATCGATATTTGATTATCTTAGGCCTGAGTTTTGAAATATATATTAAAAATTATTATGAAAGCCTAATAAATTTGATAAAAAATCATGAATGTTATTTACATTGCTTGGTGTTGGGCCAATAAATAAATGTGTGTGTGTAAACAGAGTTCTGTCAATTACTAACCACTCATTGGCAAGAATAGGCAGGGAATTGGAATATTATGGAAACAAATTATTATTATTTTCATTTACAAAACCATTACATTTTTGGAAGAGACAATAGAATATTGTAGGTTCTATCACATTTATCAAAATATCTGTTTAGTCTGTCGCAAACTTCCTGGTAGAAATCATAAAATGTGGTTTTGGAAACAAATTTTTATTATTTTCATACCACATTTGCGTACAATCCTTTTGTCGCCTTTCCAACAATTTCTGTTGGCCATGCATACCTTTACTGTCGAAAAGAATTTCTAAGGGATGTGTGAATTAAGTATGCATTCTTGATATTTTGCACCGGCATATGAATGCTTGGTCATGAAAACTGGCCTGTTTGTTTTGTGAAAAAAAAAAAAAAAAAAAAAAAAAAATTGATTAGTAACATAATATTGAAAAGGTGAATTTCCAACTTATCTTGTCCTGGTGTAAATTCCTGTACACGTCGAGTCAATAATATTCCGCCCAATAGAGGGGTAACTTTGCTGTGATTACCAAGTTACAACCTTGTTGAGCAAGCAGTTGCCTAGCGGGTTATTGGGATTGAACTGAACGTATTGGAAACTACTCATGATGGGAAGTAATCGACCCATCACTGCCATGTCCACGACCGAAAGCATTTTATGTCGGGTAATTATAGGTTTAGCAGTTATTGGTAATTCGACCAACTTGTTTGAGTACATGAACCTTGTGGGCATACATCCCGTATTACAAAACACTTTGAAGCAGCTGGCGTCGAACGAGTCCAACTTGTCTATGCATACACATGTGTTGTGAATAGAGGGCAACTCATAGGGGATCGTGATCGTAGTGTGGGCTTTTGGCCGAATTCAATGTGAGATGGCTCGGGATACCTGTGTTGTGTAGCTTCAAAAGAATTTCCAAAAGTATGTTTTTTCCCACAGCAGTCTTACAGTAAAGTACGAGTAAATTCTGCAACTGATTACCTCGGAAAATTTAAGTTGCCATAAACTTCATTAGAATGACTAACAAATCCATGATGAATTCAACATATAAAATCATGGATGCAAATACAATATACAAATGATCCAAGTACTCGGTGAGTAACAAGTCGTCTTTGGGTGTGGTTTGGTACTCTTTTGGGTAGAGGTTCAAGTATTGGTACGGAACGCAAAGTTCTTTGAGATGGCGCCACTCTATCTTTGGCTCAATGTTAACAAGAAGGTCAATCCAGGATTTTTCTCAAAAAAATCGTTGAAAATTAGCAAGGTCCTTTACATGATTCATGTACATGGGTTGGTCAATGTGTTCGATGACAAGTTGTTTCATATCATCGTAAATTTCGAATTAATTTTCATGTAAATATCGACAAAAGATCCATCCGCATAACAATTATGAAACCCCATACACAACAAAAAGATGACAAATGCATTACATACAAATCCATCCTCGGACTTGGTTAGCTCGATGGACGATTCGACTTGCCCTTCATCACCAAACTTTAAGTTTTGCACCACAAATCCAAAATTATCCTCATTGAGCTGCTCATTTCCATCACCCATTGCGGACATTGAACTTGACATTGGCGAAACTCTAAAACTGGACTCGGGACGATCTAGTTGTAACGATGCAGCATTTATCGGCAAGGAAGATGTAGCCACAATTTTGTCTGTTTTTTTTGGTG
Organism: Dryococelus australis; assembly: GCA_029891345.1. NCBI lineage: Eukaryota > Metazoa > Arthropoda > Insecta > Phasmatodea > Phasmatidae > Dryococelus > Dryococelus australis. The sequence goes on along the minus strand of CM057006.1, from coordinate 89,992,722 downwards.
TTATGCTCGGCAATGAGTTGTTTTCACTTTACATGCAAAAATGTCTCGATCATCGCATAATAATAACTCATAGATTGCGAATAGTTGAACAGTGGGGTCGTTCGTCGTTCTTTCATTGTCATTGTCAATTTTCATACCACAACCATGTTCATCGTTCGAGTCTCCTTCTCTACGGCCAACCCAACTTTTGTTTCTTATGCCATTCTTTAACAAATCACAAAACTGAAGAATTTTTTTCGAGTTGAAAATAAAGTTGGCCAAAATGAGTCGTTTCGGCACGTATTGTTCGAAAATGGAATGTATAAACGGAATAACTCTTTCCAGGTTCACTGCATATTTCTGAGTTCAAATATATTGTAGGTACACAAACATCTTGAAAATAATCGCCAATTTGGTGCCAGTAATAAGCTTTAAGTTTTCTATGAGTGTTGGAGGCCATTTGTAGTTAAGAGTAAAATCATTGAATGTGACCGCATAATTTTCATCGATGTAGTCGAGGTGTTTGAAATCAGGTTCAATTAATGTATACTGCGTTGCCGCTATGTTTGAAAATATCGGGCAGAGTAACATCACCATCAACTTGTTGTATTGCAACCACGATATGAACTGTTGTAATTTAAAGTATATGTCGAAACACAGGTCTTGTACGTGAGGGAAATTTGACCAGGGTGATTATCGGTTTCGGAATGTCATAACGGTGCTCGATAGACACCAGACACATTCAGTAATGGGTTAAATACATACCCATTACGAAAGACTTGGTAACCTAGATGGTCGAGTACAGTCTCATACTAGTGTATTTCGAGACTAAACGACAACTCGCTTTCGCCAACGATCGAAAACTTTCCATTGCCGAACAACAACACCAAGTTGCCACATCGCCTCGTCAATAAAATGTCGGAAAAGAAGACCTTAGTCACCTTACAAGCTGTCGCTGACGATTTAATTTTTTTATTTGAGGACGAATCCCCATTATCACCACCACCATCTCGGCCATTGGATTCACCAAATATGACGTATTTTTACACGTTGGACAGGTTTGTTGAGTCGATATGTCCTTCACATAAAGGAGAAAGCAAAAAGGAAAGAACTTCGGTCTTGTAGAATACCGCATACAAGTTATTGATTACATTTTCGTGGGTGCACCAACCACTCAAGATGAACTTCGCATACCAGTTTGGGTTGAAAAATTTGAACACACATCCGATCAACTTTATTAAATTTTTACTCCCGACATAGCGAAGGAGGAATGACAACACGCTTGTTAAATTTTTACTCTCGACGCAGCGAAGGAGGAATGACAACACGCTCGTCAAATAATCGCGATTCACAATCTCCAATAAAACAAAGACTGACAAGTCGTAATTTTCTATAAATGTAATTGATGATTCAGGTCCACGTAACCATTTTGTGTAGGATAGTCTTCATATCTGCCATATTCACATTCATCGCCACATTCTTCATCTCTTCTTCATTTCGAACCATTTTTGGAATATTTATGCTTATGTTGATCTTGCCATCGCCATTGTTGATTACCCAAAATCCACTTGTTCCGCCATTGATTTACTTCAACAATGATGTTTATGTTTTTAATTTCGATATAATTTGCTTTGTAATAACACGTGCAGAAATTGTAGGCCATGTAAAAGAAGTTTGAATCTTTAGCCAATAAACCATCTACGAGTGTATGCATAAAATGTTCCTTGTAATGATCAAAGTCAATGTCCGGTTGCCATGTTGCCTCCTCGAAACTATCAATCACATACAATTGATTTTTACTAGAAGGCTAAATTTCATGCTTGTAAAAAAACCTGATGTTCAGCACTTCCAATTATGTACTCGGAAAAAATGACATCGAATTAAATGTCCAGTTTTTCCTCGTTAAACCGAGTGTTCTCCAACTGGTTAGTCTCAAACTCAAAATTTGTCTCGATCGTGTTGACTTTAAACAATTTGTACATCTCAGTAATTACTCTCATCGTCACTTCCATTTAGACTTTCATTATTGGGAGTAATTTCTCCATCAACACACATGATAAAATACACAGCGATATATTCAAATCCAAACCAGTACTCGGTCGATCTGATGGATGACTTTACCCAACCTTCCTCGCAATAACCATCAACATCGTTTCCCAATGGCACCCAATGGTATTTTGCCGCAATTGATTCCTCGTCATTTCTCATTTGCCTGATTGCTTGATCGATGAACGTCTATCGTCTGATGTATTTATCGGTCCGAGCAAGTTTTAAAGAAAAACTTCTCTTGATGAACCGCAAGTTATGGAAACTATGATGGCTTCGCCCTCCTTGAAGGGATCGTAAACTGGGACAAAAAACACGAGCTTATTCTTTATAGAGTCCATATATTTATGGGACTTAGTTTTTTTAAATTATCATACGTGCTCAGCCATTTGGGAAAGTGATCTCGAATGGTGAGCAAGGAACACTGTTGCTGGATTGTCCAACAGAAATTTGAATGCCAGCCCCTCGTTCGATTGCGAGTAGATGTGAGAAAGATGGCAAAAAATACATGTGCTTTTACAAAATTCATCAGTATGGGTAGAATTAGGTGAGAGTTGGCCTTTTCGGGCCGATGTGTCACCAGACAAGACCCCTTGATGTAAAATGGTAATGTGGTTGCAGTAACGTTCTCGGCAAACTCAATCACACGATCGCAAAAAAACAAGTTTCTCTTCCTACCGGCGTCAAAGTCCAAGATTATTAATTGGTAAGCCAAACTTTCTTTTTGCGCAACCAACCTACAAATATACTCTGCTCCGCATAGTTTTTTTTGCCGACCAGTGAATGAACATACACTTTAACTAAAGATCGTAACCAAAGAGCAAAATTTCCTGCGGGGTGATTTTACCGAGTTCAGTAGATCCGACAACAGAGATGATTTTGTTTCGATCATATTTGGTGTCATATTGGCAGACGAGTTGCATTATTATACGATGCAGATTCGCATCGATGGTTATTCAGCATATCCCTTAATGCGTTTGATCATTTTCCCGATATGTTCCCGCTCCTCGTTCATTTTATTCGAGTAAATAATATTTTTCGCGAAATAAAATGCATATCAGAATACTTATAAACAAGAACGAGACAAAATGTTGCTCGAAGCAGTATACAGGAAAAAATTTGGGCCATATTCTCTGGCCAGAAATGCAGAATACAAAGAGTCGAGATTATTCTGCAAGTATTTGTAGGACTCTTCGTCAAAATTGACTTGTCTTTGACTGGAAGAAAACAAAATTATTTTTCGTCTTATATACAATGTTACATTGGTAAAAAAAAAACTTTTTATATTAAAAAAAGGGGGAGGGGTGGAAATGGAACTACAATGTGCCATGAAAAAAAAAGGAGTATTTTTAAATTTATTTATTGCAAATACATTTGTGATTACACTTTTCTTCATATATGCATTTTACATTCCCACATTTTAAACAGCTGAGAAACAAATCTTAACCAAAATAATACAATCTGAGCAACAATAAACATTCTTTATTATTCTGGGTCATTTGTCGCCAATTCTCATAGTTTCGTTTGCACATTTCAATTATTAATCTCATCAGCGATTCATCTCGATGTTATTTTTTCGAGAACAGTCTTTTCGCATTATCATTCCAAAAATAAAATAGCCGTAGTCTTTTTTCATACATTAATCCTTTGCATTCGTAACCGATCGTTTCTGTTTGAAATTTGTAAATAACTTTTTACATATTTATACGAGGTTGATTTTGTCCATCGATGCAAATAATACAGGCATGTATCCTTAAATGAAATTTTCACGAATAAAATGTAAATATACATGATTAACTGTTTGAAAAACACATTTATAGATTTTGATAAACCCTCCCAGTTTCTTGTGTCTCGAATGTTGCGTACATTTACCAAATTCACCACCACTATCACCCCCCTCGTGGCCTTCATCGTCGTTGTTTTCAATTAACCTCTGCCAAGTGGTTTCGTTTAGAGAAATAAATGTTTTTTGTTTTTCCTCTTGGCCCAATATGTGTAATTTCAACTGCCGATACTCGAGCGTTTGCAAAACTATCACCGCTAGGGTGTTATTTATCTGTGAAATATTTTTCTCATCTTCGATGCCCGAATGAATTAATAACATTATATAATCTAGCGGGAAGTACTTTTCCGCGAGTATTTTTGGCATTGATTTTTTGTTGCTGTATCCATCGAAACACATGGAACACATGATAAAAAAAATCCAATTTTCGAGTAAACTCTGATAAAGACTGGTGTGATTATCATTTATATCGCGATTATTTTCGCCGGCCAACATTAAATAGAACCATATCCACATCAAACCCTATTTCGAACCTCTCCATCCCCTATGCATATCGGGAGTCATTAAAATCTCGTCATATTTGGGTATGGTCACATTGAAGGCCTACCACTTGTTGATGACATCCATCTCCATAGAGATTTTTTTTGCACGCAGTTTGGATGGCGAACATATTCATCTTTAATTATGTTTAAAATTTCCATCGATGTATTTTTTTTCGTTTATTAAGGAACGAATGTAATAAACATTTAATTGCCAATAAAATTTTCCATTTGAATCTTCAATGTGTTGCAACAAGAACACAGTGTTACATAAAGAGTAAAGTGCTGAAAAAAATCAAAATTATTTTTGGTGACGTGACGAGCTCTTTGGCAAACTCGGGTTTTAGAAATGGCGAAATAAATAAATGAGTAATGTCATACATGATAAGGTCTTATTCTTATAAAAAACCTAGTTTTTTTCGCACTCCCATATATATAGCCATCGGAAATCACAGAGCAGTCATTTGTGCACAATTGCATTGACTGGAAGAAGTTTCCAAGTGACAACTACCTTGACTATTTCCAGTGATGAGGTAGTATTTCAACAAGATGTTTAGTGAACGTGGAGGTGAACCTAAAGTGCATTAACTACAGCCTTTGAATGGTAAACGTGAAGCTGAACCCTTACAATGCTCTTCGAGAGATGACTGGAGACACAACAAGTAAGGCGTTCAACATGGAATACTGATGGTGACACTGATGATGAAGTGAGAAAGGTACATTCGACTTATGAAGATGTAAATGAAACACAAAAGCCATATATAAAAGTAGAGAAAAAGATTGATATAAAAGAACAAGACTTTGATATACAGGAAGTGCGAAAATTTAGTTTAAAAAGGAAAAGACAAAGTAATACCAACAGTAGTGTTGGGGTCAGGGTCTTCAAGTGACTCTAATGAAGAGAACAAAAAACCTACTCTGAGTGGAAAAAGGACCGAAGAAAAACATAAGCTGTAGGAAAATATTAATCTAGTTTCATTTTTAGTTGTTGATTTTAAATTCGGCAGAAATTCTGGGAAAAAATATCCATTGGAGTTTGGATATGCTACACAACGACGATCAAACATTTTGTATATATCTAGACCCATTCCATACATACACTTGGTAAGGAGTATGTCTAACGATCTCGAACAAAATCGCAATTTGTACATGAAAGAGCATGGAATACCCTGTAAAATTAACGAGCAAAACATCAGACTCAAAAGATTTTGTTCAATTTTGAAAGAATCATGGATTAAATTTATAATTGTAGCAAATGAAGAGCAGGATAGATATTTAAGAAAAAAATGAGAGTGCCCAGAAAGAAAATAATAATTTGCCACATGAGCAGTTCAAATCGGCCTGGAAAAAATTGCCAATGCCATTCTGAAAAAAACAAGGTCTTGGGCCTGTGCCCTACCCATAGTTCGGTTGATTTTGGATCTAACTACTAAAGATGTGGAAAGGCAATGGAAGATTGCAATAAATAGTTTTTTTCTGTACATAAACAAGTGTGTATATATAAGGAAAACACAAAAACTCATTTCGTATTGAAATGGACATTGAACAAACACAATAACCCCAGGAGTGGGCTGAGGACTATGACGAGATGAGCTTCTGGAAAGAAGCTACCACAGGAAATTTATCATCGCCGGAACTTCACGAAAAATGCAATCAAGCAACAACTTTGAACGAAATTCCACAATTAAACTACATCGAAATATCATATATGGATGAAGTGGATTAGGATCTGGATAAAACGATGGTCATCGACATTCAATTTGGTATTTATGCTGATGAAAATGCTCTGCTAGAATTAGGATGTGCTACGAAAAAAGGTATTTACATGGCTCATGTTCAAAGACCAGTTCCATTATCACAACTGCATGCAGGTATGTTGGGCGATTTTGGGCAAAATTTGTACCTTAACTGGAAAATACATGGCATACCTTGGAATATTCCATGTAACAAACATCAAAACCATGAACATTGAAACCATTCGCAAAATCGTAAACAAAAGTTGAATCCGACACATTGCCGTTAGAGGTGCTCATAAAATGCACTTTCTGATACAGTTAGGAGTGCCTGCAGAGAAACTCGTAATAGCAATGAGATATTTTCCCATCGAATGTGGCACCTGTGGTTTTCATTATCCAAATGCATATCAACAAAGATGTTATCTTGTAAATGTAGATTTTATTTGATACTATCTTGTCATAAAATTTAATTCTTGGTATAACAACTCTTGTGTAAAAAGTGAATAATTGTATCGTGTATATAAATCTGTTTTTGTATGTACATATGTAAGTAAATATTTTTATATCATAAATAGAATACAATGTATTTGTAAAATATATATAAAATAAATAACTAAATGAAATGACTTAATTTTTTTATTGTAAGTTATAACCCGCAATAGAAAAAAAAAGATTATTCATCTCAGTTATACATTACAAATTTTAGCTATGAGAAAAAAATTCAGATTACAATTATTTAAACATTGGACAGTTTTTGTACGAATATAAAAATTGTAATTTTAAAATTAGTTACAATGACCCACATAAATTACCTCCACAAATATTTATGGATTTACCTACTTTTAGTATCATTATATTCAACATGGTGATTCGCAAAGTGGCCAACTTGTTTTATTTCGATCTGAGTTTATCGACTTGTTTAAAACTTGAAAACGATGACGAGGGGGTTATGTTGGTGTTTAATCCTGCAGAATAAAATATAGTTTATCAAAATGATGATAAAATACTTTTTGCATATGTCGCATTTTCACAAATACTTATGAAAAATTTTCTATTTGCATCACAATCTCATACCAGACCTCCAATTCCACCCTAATCATCACCCAGTTGTCCATAATCTCAAGATTCCAATCAAACACATATGCTGGGGCCTAAGATCACCTTTCCCGATACTCCCGGACAGCACCCACAATCCCCGCATCATCATCATGCCTAGACAACAAACATGTTCGAGTCTGTTCCACAATCTCGCATTTTCAAAGAGTCGAATAACGGTGATGACGATGATGGTTGCCCAGAAGGGAAGATGGTGGAATTACCTTTAATCGATCGTCAATTACCACCCTGTTTCAAAACCATCGACGAGAACTCTGAAAATCATTTATGTCACCTAGTCAAACACAATTGTACAGTTAAATCATTCAAACAAAAACTCAGAGAGGAATTCGAAGAAAGTAGACGAATACATCGTCGAATTTCGCTCAGCATTGCTGACAGTTATCACCGCGATCAGATATCTACATTTCCCGAAATTACAATGCCTAAAATGAATGGTGGGTGTGATGATGATCAGGTGATGATAGCACCCGACAATCAAAACATTCCCAAAATAGGCGATGAACATGAGGAAAATCACATTCTCAGCAATAATTTTGTGGATAAGATGCAGACTTCAACTGCTGGGCCCATATCTACTCCAGGCTCGATTATTTATCGGGGTTTGCAGGATTTGTCAATTATGCCTAACAATAAGATGGCCACAATGACATTTTATCATGACTTATTTCCCAATACATTAATATCCCAACTTTGTTATCCAGAAAAAAAGGAGTTTAGGATTTTCACTAATAATTTATTTCTCGAAGTTGAAAATATTAAACCAGGTGAATGTGGTAAATATTTAAATTTTTGAAACTCAACCTATATCCCAACCAAAATGACTGTTTTTGAAGAGATTCATAAAAACATTGTGTATTCACTAAGCTCCGAGAAGTATTTACAAGAACTAAATTTTTTGTGTAATTTGTACACAAAACAGTGTACATTTTTATCAAATGTCCATGATAAATAAAAGTCTGCAATCGCAGATTGCATTTTTGGTAATATTATCGAACACAAACACACACATGCACACATACACATGCACACACTCATACACACACATATATATAAGAAATTGATCATGCCAAAATGGTGTAGATCTCCGAGTGTTTTGCATAGAAGATCATCATCACCCATTCGACACCGATGGAGGAGAGGAGTACAAGATTGAGTAAAAAGTTAAACAATTTTAAAATACATAGAGTGGGTCAAGTAGTTGGAAATTGTTACTACATATGCGTAAAATAATTTCATTAAATCAAGCAAAATTAATAATAAAACAATTTATTCGTTTAATTTTTTACATTTTTTTTTCTTTTCAACCAATCAAATACATATATACTCATCGGTACATATACGCTTCATTTTTCCATATTACCGATTTGAATCAACATTTCATTTTCTGTAAATTCGGTATTTTTAATCATAAAGTAATTCTGGAAATTTTTTAAATGAATGCTAAATGCGTTCTTGACATGGCCGTACATGTTTCGAGATGGTGAATTATATTCTATATGAAGCAATTCCTTGCAGTTGGGAGGTTTCTTTCGAAGCAAGTTGAGTTGCCTCTTCAAATTTCATTTTTGTACTCAAATTACATAATATTGAAAATCAAACTTGTCTTCATTAATTTTCAACATCAAGAAATTTGGTTTCAAAGAGTTGCTTATTTTTTCCATACTTTCTTCGGTGGTATTGGCTATGACAACCTCTTTTGCAGCTCAAGCCCATAATTGTTGCTTCATAACTTCCACATCGTTGGTTCTTTCCCTGAGTTGTTTTGTCAAATACTCGTTGTGATTATGAAACATGTGCTGTTTACCTTTGCGAATGCATGGGAGAATGTGTTCCTAAATAATATCTTGAAAATTTTCCACAAAGGGCATTTTGGAATCCATAATCAGACTGTAAATACCCAGTTCGTTGATGAAAGTGGTGTGGTGCTGCTCATTGACAATCACAACTGAATTTGCATTTGTTGCCAGTTCAGTGAAAATTCTTTTATATTTCTATTTCACATTATTCGTAATAGCTTTCCTGTTGTTTTTGTGTCCCAATAACCCAGCAACGGTTTTTGCTTAGAACCATATGTTATTTTTTATATCCAAATGATAAACAATTTTTTAGTTTTTGTACAGGAAACCAAACCTAATTTCGACAACCAATATCATTGCAGAATTACATTTTCCCTCCCTTCCTTTCATTTGAGTTTTCATATAAGGTGGAGAGATCTCGAAAAATTACTTCAATCGATGGTGAGAGCTGGTAATAGTAACATCAACCTTAACCTTCCTTCACTCCAGAACAGAAGAGGAAAAAGGCAAGAATAAAAAGGTAAGGTAATTAATATATAGTATATACTATATTCTATAAGATTTGGTATTATAGTTATTCCTTATTTCTGTTCTGCTCTGGGAGGAATGTTGATGTTTCTCTGTGAAGCTCTCACCTTCGGCTGCAGTCTTTTTCCAGATTTCTCTGCCATATAGGAGAAAATTAGTAGTGTGTATGGAAGTGAGATTGTTGTGTACTCTGATTGGTTATTGATTTCCCTCACTCCTAATTTCAACAACCAATCACATTTCAGTATTTCATTTCTCCTCCCTTTCCTCTCATTCCAGTTTGCCTATATGGTGGGGAGATCTGGAAAATAGACATCAATCGATGGTGAGAGCTGGACAGAGGAAATACAAACTTCCTTCTCTCTAGAACAGAAGAGAAATAAAGGTTAGAACAAAAATGTAATTTAATATATAAATACTATATGTATAATGTATACTATATATAGTGTATAGTTTATATATATGTTTATATATAGTATATACTATACATTACCTAGTATATCTATTATATACCATGAAATATGTCACATATATTATATATTATATAATATATATAAATCTATGAAATATAATATATAGTATATATTATATACTATATGATATTATATATAGTATACTATTGCTCTAGGAGGAAGGTCCATAGACTGAGTTCTTTTTTCCAGATTTCTCTGCCGTATAGGCTAACTGAATGGGTGGGGGCAGGGAGGGGAAATTAAATGCTGTGATGTGATTTGTTGTTGAAATTAGGAGTGGGGAAATTGCATATGTGGAAAACTCTTGTAATGTTTCATGGAACTAAACAAATGTATCCCTCCCCCAGGTTCCTTGTAGGCAACTTATCCAATAGTCCTTATATAAACTATTCAGAGTTTTTTTTTTCTATACTGAATAAAAATTTTTTTTTCTTGAAGGTGGATATTTTTGGAAAAGGGTTAGGGGTGTAATTGCAAGTTTAAATGCATTGAATGTGATGTATTTTTCAGTGATTTTTTTTCGATCAACCATTTCAATTTATTTTAAGTAAAAAATTATACTTTTTGATGATTGTAGTTTTTATTTTAGTAATAATTTGTTTGTACTTGCATCTTGAAAGTGCTTTACCTTTAGTCTTGTCTAAGTTTAAATGGCATCATTCCAATTTCATATTACTGGTTTTTTGATATATTGAAATTTGAAAATTAAACTGACAAATTTACAAGTGAAAATTGGATCGAATGTGATTCTAAATCACTCACCAATTGCTTAAACTGTTATGACTATAGATCCATGTGCCATCATTTCGAAACCGATGTCACTTTCATAAATCCCAAAACCAGTCTTATTAAAATAATTACCTGTAACAAAGAGCCAGGTTAGGGGAATTGCATGTATTTGGAATATAGAGGCAGAGAACTTGCACAGCCAAGAACAGCGGACAAAGGATGCTTACATCAGATGGTAACTATTGATACTTGTTGATTTGTGATTGTTTATATTAGAAAATTTTCATTTCTGCAAATTTGTATGCCAACTGCATAATATTTTCTGGTTGTCCATTTAATTCGAAGGTTTTAAATGCCAGCAATCATATACAATGGCATTTAAGGTAATTATCTGCGTATGTGATCCCCTGCACTAGTTTAAATCCTTTGCTAATGTTGGACCTTTATGCACAATACCAACATATTTCGAGGTTACACATGATGATGCCATCGAATTCGAACCAATCAGACTTGATTATCTACACACTAAATTCAAATCCTCATTCATAGATATTCTTCAATGGAGATTACCAGATCCTTGCAAAAATTATGCTTTGTCTGGCAAATGGATTCTCTGAGATAAGGTCAGATCGCGAAACTGGAAAGGCACAGTTGAATTTTACTCATACGATTCACATTACATATCCATCAAATTTGAGCACGAATACCTGCTCAACAATAATGGTCGAGTACCGAATGGAATGGTTAAATTTTCAGATTCACAATCTTCTTTATTGGTTAGTGAAACACATACCATCGAAAAAAAAATCATACAAAACTTTAATTGGTTAAGCTTTCATAGTTGAAGAGATAAACATATTGATTGATTTAGAGTTTTTAAGGATTTCTAGTTATCTATTTGTCACTATAACATGATCCTTATTGTCCCTGTTATTTTCTACCATTTTACTCCAGAAGACCCCAATTATCCACACATCGATAAATTGCCTGAAATTGTGTGTGTAGGCCCTATATTTGTGGGCTACAAATTCGATAATTTAGTAAATACCATTGTACACAATATTAACCCGAACAAATTCACACAGGAGCCCCAACGATTTTTCTGTGTTACGGCGGCGTAGAACAATGCTCTCCCTCCTCTGCTCTGTCACATAGATCAACATGACTATTGTGCATCCACGACAATACCAGAAACGGCCGACAGACGTGGCACAATGCCATAATTGTCTAGCCCTAGGCCACATAAAAAACCACTGTTCAATGCTTTTGATTGTGTCGACCACAATATTTTATTGCAAAAACTTTAACAGTGTGGAGTAAGAAGTGTAACCAATAATATGTTTAAATCATATCTTGAAGACAGAAATCACTTCACCTCCATAAGATATTATGACAAAAGTAACATTACAGATGTTATGCCCAATACCAGAACTACTGGAGTAGAAGTGCCACAGGAATCAATACTGGGAGCAATTTTATTCTTAATATTTAGTAATGATTTTACTAAACAAATAACAAACAGCTCAGCTATAATGTTTGCAGATGACACAAAACATTTTGGTAACCAGTTCAAATAACGCTGGTCTTGAAGAAAATATAAAACATACACTAACTGAGACGTCCAGTTGGTTCCAGTAAATAGTACTAAATTTCTAGGCCTCATTGTAGACAGTAATTTTATATAGAATGAGCATGTTGATAGTGTCTGTAAAAATTGAGTTCAATGTGTTTTGTGGTCCATACCTTAAAAATATTTGTATTAATAATACAATACTTACACACTATTTCTCAAATATTCAATCCATAAAAAATTATGGAAACATATTTTGGGGTAAGTCGACAAAATGGAAAAAGGCTTTTAGATTATAAAAGAAAATAGTGAGATTAATAAGTAATAAGGAAAAACAAGCAATTTTATGCCGGTATTTAAAAAATAACAAAATTCTCACTCTTTGATGCATGCATATGTACCGTAGTATACTTTTTTACAAATTAAAATAGTGATATACACCATTACTACTCCAGACAAACTAATCATCACCTATTCTCCTACATAATTTCAAAATTTACGTCATCCATTACTATGCTCAGGCAAATCTAATAAATAACCTTCACAGTCATTTGAAGTAAATTAATAGTTTACAGAAATTAAAAAGAGCTGTTAAATTATACTTTTTAAATATGGCCTTCTATTCTGTAGAAGAATAATTACATAATGATACATTTCTATAATGCAGAACAAGACTGATATAAGGAGACTTCATGTAATAACTTGTATTTCAATCTAATGTAGACTTCAAAATTTATACTTTAATATCTATCTGTACATGAATCGTAACAACTTGTACTGTAACCAGATGCAGTCTTAACATGTTTGTAGAGCTGCTAGAATTAATAAGTGTGTAAATTATATTATTTATATATTATATATTTTTATGTTAATGTAATTGTGTACAAATATTCATATAGCATAACAAAAATAAAAAAATAAAATTTGACCATTCCTTTCCAAAGTGTATTGAATGTATGTGGGATGCAAAAAAAAAGCATGCTTCGTGAAACAGCAAATACCCTAGCCACTACAGCACCATGGCCTCCATCTTCTTAAGGTGGGAGAAGTTGAGAGAGGTTTGGTGGTTTGTAACAACCAAGGTATGAGAGCCAATGAGAGTGAAATATGGCAGATATGGAGCAGCATCAAAATGCAATGGTGGGGAAAAACCTCGAGAAAACGTGCCAGCCAGCAGCATCAATCAGCACAATTCCTATATGTGAAAATCTGTGAGTAACCTCACAAGGAAACCAACAAGAATCACATTGGTGGAAGGCAAGCGCCCTACCACTACACCCACCACAGTACCTCTTCCCCCATTGGGAAGGGTGGAGAGAAATCTAATTTCTTCAGTGATAATGCTTTTTCTTAGAGGAGTGTTTGTTTGCCAATTTTCTGCAGCGTGGTTCTGAGATATTGAAATTGAATAGTTTTTAATGTATTCAGAGGAGAATCACACACCAAAAATAATAATTGCACAAGTTGGTTGGTAACAACAAAGACATTTTGTCACAAATGTGCCTGTGGACCGCTTTGGCAATGGTTAGTACATCTGCGCTTGTTATCGATATCATTACGGTGCATGCGTCTTTCACCCACTGATGTTCAACAATGTATCCTAATGTAATTTGCCTACCCAAAGTAACCAAAAATGCTGGCAAATAGGTTTTCAAACATTTTAAACCTAACCATAGGGTGGTTCCTTTATTATGCCTAAAAGTGAATTTACAGAAATAATATCGTATTGTAGTTTTCTCTCCCAATGGAAAATTTTTTTAACATGTTGGACTAAATTAAAATTATGGCTACCAACTAACTAAAGCCTACGCTACAATCACTGTAGCATTCCAGCAACAAAATAAGAGTGGTGTTACCATGGAAGTATGAAAATGAACTGGCTAAAACCACAGTAAGAAAACTGTTATGCGACTAATGAGAAACAAGCACAAAAAAAAGACAGACTGTTCATGTATCACGGATATTTTCAAACAGTGTGTTGGCTAACCTGACATTTATTTATTGTTAATCTACTTGTGATGGAAATGTTTAGCGGGAATCATGTTTTGGGATATGTAATGTGTGGTATACATGTTAATAATTGTGTTGACTATTTATATAAATGGAAATCGGAACTGTACCGAAAAATTTATTTAATAACCATGTTCTTGTAATAAGGTTGCATTGTACTGACACTCATGGTTGGAAATGTTGTCTCGTGATTGGCTGGCCTAGAACTGGGCGTAAAATAATTGAAAATATTAAATCCTCTTAACGCCTCTACCGCAAGCAGGCCACCATCTTACACCACAATGTTGTGTTATAGCTGTTACCATGTACATGTGTGGATTCAATTTTTTAATTCTTAATTCTTGTGGTGATTGTAGCCGAGGCTTAAGCCCTTGGTACTAAATTGCACTTTTGGAGAAAGATCTAACACAATTTTTGTAGATATAGGGAATAAAATTATCCATAAATGTCTCTTGTACCTTGCCCCTTTTTTCTTCTTCTGAGAAATTTCGAAAATTGATGGTCCAGTGCAGACAATTCAGTAAAAATTTTAATTTCTGTGTTTTAATTATGTACCAAGGGTAACATAATCCTGTCCAGCATTGTGGATGCAAGAAACAAATTTGTATACAATAAGGGTCATATAAGTATAAAACTGTACCATAACAGAGAACTAATGCAATGTAAAGAGAGAGTATAACTAATACAGGATTTGAATTTATTTACCAGAAAACATTTACAGTATTGACATTATATATGAATAAAGGAGATGAAGTCATATTGGAAACAAACCTCTCGAGTTATTGTCAGTGTTAGGAATTTAACTCATACATACACTCGCAATTAGGCTACCTCCCGGAGGCGAGCTCTCTCACCTCTTCTTCACCCAACCAACTCCTTTTCCATTCCCTTCCTGAACTTACAAACCCCTCACAGATACCAATTTCTCCCTCAACACATTCCACTCCCTCACAGACTTCACAAGAATGGACTGCCTACCCCTCTCTGTTCTCCTCCACACTCTCTGAAGCTTCTCACTGTTGTTTCCTCTTCCTCTAAATACCCCCTTACTTAGGTTGCATTGTAGCCCTCCCCATTCTCCCTCTTCATTCACCATCCTGTACATCCTGACTAGGCATTCAACTTTCTTCCTGTCCTTCAATGAGCTTCACCCCATTTCTTTCATCATCACTGATGGCCTATAGTTTCCTTCTTCCTCACCATCTTGCCCCTGCCTTCTCCACCTACACTTCACCCATCTTGCTGCCCTTCTCTGCACCTTTTCCAGTTCTCGCACCTTCACCTCCACATACGGGTACTATACTGCTGCAGCATATTCTAATATTGGCCGTACCATTGTGCCATACACTTTCTCCTTTACCTCACAGTTGACTCCATTCAGCACCCTTCCCAGTATACCCAGCGCCCTTCTTCCCTTTGCAACCACCCTCTCTACCTGTTTATTCCACCTGAGGTCTCCCTGCAGTATAATCCCTAAATACTTATATTCTGCTGCTTCTTCTATTTCTTGTCCTTCCTATCTATACATGTCTCTGCTTATCAACTTCTTCCTTGTAAACCTCACTACCTTAATTTCAGTTACATTTATGTTAATTTTATTTTTTCTGGTCCATAACCAGCAAATAATTGTATGTTTGTGGCCCAGGAACATGTGAACTTTGCCTTCCAGAAATTTAGCTAGGCTGCTTGTCGCCGTTTTATTGCACTCATTACTGATACACAACCTGCAATACATTACACGACAACGGTAGCACGCTTGTTATGCTTAATTAATCATTTATTCAGAAAATATTTTTCCACAAATCCTGATATATGAGCTTATCTAAAACACGTGCTTATTATCGCACATGTTGAGAGAGCTCGCCACCTGGCGGTAGCCTAATTGCTAGTGTATGTATATGTATATACTTGACCCAATACTGTTACGCAGTACACTCACTAAGGATCGGTAGTTTTATGAGGAAATTATTTGATTGCACAACTAACACAAGCCAACAATAAACTAATAAAACTTCCCGCATGTATTGTAATACCTATTTATTTGTTCATCAGCTTCTTTGTTCAACACGAAATGCTTCGAATGTAACCTGTCTCTCTGCGTCATTATAATGTAAACACAATGATTTGTGATAATGAAAAGATGACGGAGCGTAAAACTTAAATCTCTATGTCATCTTCTGTATACTCCTAACACTATGGAGTCTAGTAACACCTTATTTATCTATGGTCTATTATTTGGCTTTGCCTTTCCTTCCTGTCTGTGGGAGTGTGCGTGTGTGTCGTAAAATGAGAAGAAGATGTACGGATTTCTAAAAACTGAAAGTTGAAAGTCCTTAATAATGAAGAGAAGTTGTTTAGATACTACAGGAACGGACAATTATGAAGCGTGGAAGTATCGATTTGCAGGATATACCTCAGAAACTGTTTTAATCGATGAATATGAAATATTTGGAAATACGTATATCGATACGGCTGTTTTTTTTCCGACGAGTCGGGGAGTTTACTGTTATTTTTTATAAATTGGAATATATCTCTTGGGGCCATCCTGTTGTCATGCCAAACTGAATCATGTTCGAGGTTAACTAAGGCCGATCAACAGTGTGATTAGCTATCACGAAAATGTATGACAGTGTCTGATACGAATGTTCCTGTTTACACCATCGAGACATGATGTAATCGTTAACCTCAAAGAGAACATCTCTGACAACAACTGTGTAAGGCCCGAGTCCCATTTTGCCGAGAGAGTACTCTCTCGCTCACTCTTGATGTCATAGAGTCCTCTCTTGGGTATTTCTCTAAGTGAAAAGTATGTAGGTATTAGTCATGATTTTCTTATTCCTACAAGTATTGACAAGGGACAAGCTTCTGACAAGTAGATTTTTACATTGTGACAAGTGTTCTGTTTCACAAGAGAAAGTAACTTGTCTTAAATCTTATATTTGACAAGATAATCCGACAAGTGTGAGCATGGTCGTGCTGGAACAAGTTTACAAATGTGTTCATAAATTTTTCTTATAAAATGTCATTAACTGATTCGGAAGAGGAAAATGTGTGTATTTTAAGGAGAATGGTACGAAGAAGATGGAGGGTATATGGAAAAAGGGTTATGTATACACACTTGTCAGAATGCTTACCAACTTAATGAACAATTTCGCTTAACCTCAAGTTAGAACATACATTAACCTTAATTGGATGTAATTTGCGATGTGTCCCAACAAGAAGCTTTGACAGAAAAGTTATTGATCCATGTGGCTTTACATTGGAGTGGGACTGCAGCTCAGTATCATTCTGTAGAAGATAAGCATGGTATTAGTAGGGCAAGTGTTTGCAATGCAACTAGAGAACTTGTAAGTGCAGTAAATGAGTTTATACTACCCAGGTGTATTTGATGGCCCAACAACATTCTTCAAGTAGCCAATCGGTTCCACAGTGTGGTATACTTGCCTTTGGTCATTGGATGTATTCTACATTTACATACACTCGCAATTAGGCTACCACCCGGTGGTGAGCTCTCTCAATTCTCCTTCACCTAACCAACCCCTTTTCCACTCCCTTCCTGAATTTACTAACCCCTCTCACTGATACCAATTCCTCCCTCAACACATTCCACTCCCTCACAGACCTCACAAGCATGGACTGCCTACCCTGCTCCGTTCTCCTCCACACCCTCTGAAGCTTCTCACTGTTGTTTCCTCTTCCTGTAAATACCCCCTTACTTAGCTTGCAGTGTAGGCCTCCCCATCCTCCCTCTTCATTCACCATCCTGTACATCCTGACTAACTGTTCAACTTTCCTCCTGTCCTTCAATGAGCTCCACACTGATGGCCTATAGTTCCCTTCTTCCTCATCATCCTGCCCTTGCCTTCTCCACCTACCCTTCACCCATCTTGCTGCCTTTCTCTGCACCTTTTCCAGTTCTCGCACCTCCACCTCCACATACGGGTCCCATACTGCTGCAGCATATTCTAACATTGGCAGTACCATTGTGTCATACGCCTTCTGCTTCACCTCACAGTTGACTTAATTCAGCACCCTTCCCAGCATACCCACAGCCCTACTTCCCTTTGCAACCACCCTCTCTACCTGTTTTTTCCACCTGAGATCTCCCTGCAGTACAATCCCTAGATATTTATATTCGGGTGCTTCTTCTATCTCTTGTCCCTTCCATCTGTACATGTCCCTGCTTATATCTTCCTTGTGAACCTCACTACCATAGTTTTTCTTACATTTATCTTCATTTTATTTTTTCTGGTCCACAACCATATCTTATCAATGTCCGCCTGCAAATTTCCGCCCCCCCTTCTGCCACCTCAGCATATACAACACAATCATCTGCAAACAATCTGATTTTTCCTCCAATCCCCAAACCCATGTCATTTACCATTATGGTAAATAACAAAGGACCCAGCACGCTTCCCTGACGTAACCTCCACTTCCTCCGATATTGCCTCCCCCACTTTCATCCTCTGCCTTCGCCCCCTGAGAAAGTCCCCTATCCATTCCACTACCCTCCTGTCTGGTATCAGCGCCTCCACTTTCCTCATCAATGTTCCATGGGACACCTTAGCGAATGCCTTCTCAAAATCTATGAAGCAGGCATCCACCTGCTTCCGCTCATCAACTACCTGCACCAGATCCTCTAATAACCCAGCCAGTTGAGTCTCACATGAGTATCCCCTCCTGAAACCATGATGGGACTCCAACCAATTCCTATTGTTCATAACCCTCGCCACATACTGGACCACCAGCCTCTCCATTACTTTTCCTGTACTTGATGAGAGACTCACCAGTTTGTAGCTGCCAGGCCTCCCCCTATCCTCTCCCTACTTGTGTATAGGTACCACCATAGCCTCCTTCCAATCTTGTGATAACTTACCCTCTCCTAAGGACTTTTTAAACAGCACTTCTAAATATTTCACCAACTCCCTGCCACCAAACTTTAGTGCTGCGTTTCCTATCCCATCTGGTCCCCCTGCCTTACTGCTCTCCAAACCCCTAATTACCTTTTCTATCCCCCACTCCCTCATCTTAAACTCACTATACACCCCCCAAACCCGGTTTGTCCCCCTATTCCAACCCTCCTTTGCATCAAACACTGACAAGTACTGTCCTTGCAGCATCTCCGATTTTTCTTGGTCATTTGTTGCATGCCTACCCTTCCTGTTAGCAGAGGATCCCTTCCTCTCCTCCCCTTAACTGCCTAACATACCTAAACAATTTCCCCCATTCCTTGCCGTTTCCTTCTTCCACCATGTTCCCCAGAAATACATTCTTTGCCTGTTTGATCTTCCTTTCAAGCTCCCTACCCATTTGTTTCATCATTTCTTTAGATCTTATCATCCCTTCATTTCTCCACTTGGCATGTAATTTTCTGCACTTCTTCATTTTCAAAATCTCCTGTCCATAATATGGGGGATCTCCCCCAGTCCTTAACCTTTTCATTGGCACAAATTTCTCCAACATAACCTCCATTAATCTTCTAAACTCCCTCCACAACTCCTCCACACCCTCCTTCATAGACCATTTTTTAAACCTGTCGCTCAGGAATATTTCTGCCCCCTTCTTGTCTCCTCTTCCATACTGCCACACCAACATTTCTGCCATTTGCACTTCTCTCATCCTGCCAATCCCAATTTCTACAACCGGAATATGATGGTCGCTTATACCATCCAATACTATTGCACCAACTACAGCATTCCTAGGTCTGACCACCACATCCAGCACTGACCCAACACCTTCCTCATTCCATTTCGTAGGTGTTTCTACTACCTGGACTAATCCTCTGTTGCCTAACTGTGCTGCCATTCTCTGCATCATGCTACCCATTCCTTCAGCACCCTCTACCCATTTCACCCCTGGCATATTCAAATCACTTGCTACAACAACCCACTGCCTGTCCTTTTAGTCTATCGACCCTCTCCTTGATCATCTCAATTGCCGGCCATCCCTGTCCTGGTGGTCTATACGCTGCCAGCAAAGTAATACTCCTATTACTACTACCACTCAATTTAATTTCCATTACCTCGACATCCTCACTAACCCATTCTACTGCCCCTTTTAGTCCTTTCCTTACATTCACCATTATTCCTCCTCTCCCATCCCTGTCTCTTCTGAAGATGGTGAACTTATCCCTCAATGTCCAGTACTTCCTTAGTCAACCAAGTCTCCACAGCTACCACTATATCCACCCCATATCCTTTAACCTTTCCCCAGAAACCCTCCAGCTTGTTGTACACACTCCTACAGTTCACCACCATTATCTATATACTAGTACTCTGCTTTACCATCCTACATTGCTTACCTCCTATCTCCACCCCTGCAGCCTTATCAATGCTATCCTCTCCATTTCTCTCTACTTCTGTTTCCTTGCTTCTGATTGCTATTTAAACAGCTGCTGATCTGCCCTGACCCTCTCCATGCAGCCAGCTACTTCTCTACCTAGCAGATCACCTAGATTCCTCTTTCCCTGTTCTGTCAGGTGCATCTGGTCCCTCCTTACACTTTCCCAGCCTACCCATTCCCTACTATATATAATTGAAGCCCCCAAATCCCTACACACCTTCTCCTATACCTCACTCGCAGCCACTGCCTTCCTATAGGATACTCATATCCTAACCAGCACGCCACTGACTACTGCCCTAGCTCCAGGGAACTTCTCCCGCACTTTCCTTAGCAATCCCCTGAGGTCTCGCTCTACCTCCTGCCCCACCTCCCTATGAGCCAGGTCATTTCCCCTACATGAATGAGAACAACCTTTGCCACCCTGCTACCTCTCATACCACTAACCCTTTCCTCCAAATCCCTGGTATTTGCCCCCCACAAAATGCTGCTTTATATGTAATTTCCTACCTAATATTCCTCAGCTCCACCCCCTTTACAATAGAGCTGCCTAGAAAAACTACCTCTGGCACCCTTCCTACAACCTGTTCCTGCTTTGTGGCTCTTTCACCCACCTGCCTACCCTTGTCTCCGGCCTCCTGCAGCACCCTTGCTTCCCTCCCTTTGGCCAGCCCTCCTCTCTCCCCTCTGGCCCGGAACTGTCCACTTTCTCCTGCTTGCTGGTCTTTGATAATCGCACACTTGCAAGCCTCAGCATACTGCTTATTGATGCTGCAAACGAAAACGTACCAGATTACGTCGACAGACATGGCAATCACTCCATCAATTGCATGATGGTATGTGGGCCAGATTATCGATTGTATTATATTTGTGCGAACTGACCTGGAAGTGTGCACGATGGCAGGGTCATGTGCTGCAACTCCATTGTTATGGACAGGACAATGTGAAATAATACACCTTTCAAAATATGAATAAAACAACACCACAGTTTCTTCCAATTCCATTAAAAGGTGATTCCATCGTCAACGTGTGGGCAGTTGAATATATTTTCTAGTTACATTTTATGTCAGAAATATTAAATATGTATGAATATTTTGTGTAACTCGTATGAAAATATCACAATTGGTAGTACTTTATAATTGTTTTCCTAGGAAATAAATATTATCGAAAATATATTTTATCATGTGGGGGATATTCAACTACTATAATGCATTCAAACTTTCAACTTCAGAGGCATATGTGAGAAAATATGTAAACTTTTATAAAGTTATGAACATTTTTTAAATGTCACGTGTGGGACACTTTACAACTTTTGAAATGTTAAGTAGGCCTATACATTACACGTCTACATTACCATATCAATGTTTAAACTTTCAAGAACAATTTTTTGATATTTCATATGATTAAACTAAAACAACATTTTTCAAGAAAAATAAAGATAAATACAGATGAACTTTGAGGAAACAGCCCTTCAGATATACAGTCCAATGTTTGTAAACTTAGAACAATGCTTAACACTAGTACTATGTTTGAGACAAACCAATATAATACACATCATAATGAATTGTTATTAACATTATCAGTCAATAAACTGATAGTTGTCTAATTAAATAGTCACATTGTATGACACAAACTAAGAATACCATAAACCACTATTTTCTTGATTTTTAATGTTGCATGGCATCTATGTATGTTTCTGTGCAACACATGACGTAATTGCAGGTAGAAATGCTTCTTTTCCTTTCTTAATGGCAGTAACGTGCTATAGTTCTGTGATGGTAACTCGAAAATGTGATTTGAATCATTAAATGTTAGTTTTACGTTCTCATCAGACAGCAATTGGTTTTTGGATAAGGATATTGAGAGATTGCAGCATGTGTGCCAGTGTATGTCTCCCTGTGTAGAATTAGGCGAGGGTGGTTGTCTCAAGTTGCAATTTCTTTCATTTTCTGCATAGCAAATGGACAGCACATATTTTTCGTTGAAAAGATTCGACCACCACGTGACCATCGATTGCTCAAAAGAAATTACTTTGAATGGCATCGGCTTGGTTCTAGCAATGGCAATACTTTCTTCCTAGTCTGCAGGGACTTCCATTCACAGTTTGGTGTCAATTCCACCAATATTCTTGTCACATTCCAAGTACGAGTGTCTGCTAACTGGAAATGTCACTTTTATTGATTTCAAAACTTTGACTACGTGTAGCATGTAATGAACAAATCGTACAATAGTGTAGCTTAGTTTTTATTCTGATCACCTGCTCCTTCATAAAATAAGTATAAGTGCTCAACACTTCTTGGAAGGTGGTTCACGATAAAATGAAAAAGAAATGATGCGACTTGGTTTGACCCATTCTTAGCAGTGAACTCTGGATAAATGTAGAAGTAAGACTTACTGATCGACAAAATGTGGATACCAAAGGTGTATACGGAAAGCTGCCTACGGTAATATACCTTGTTGGTTGTAATATTTGTTAAAGAAATTTTTTTCTGATAATCCATTGCTATAGCTTCCACATTATCACACTTCTTGGCTCTGATCCTTTCACTCTTCACCCTGTCATAAAAAGCCTGTGCTTTTCACAGGTGAAGTTCTTTGTCCAACTTTACAGCTCGGAGGTCACTATCCTGGTTTTTCCCATCACTGTTCAGCGCACTAAGTTGTGCTTTGACCTGGTCGCACTGGCTGCAGGTGGTATCCGTGGGTATCCGAAGCAAATGTTGAAATTGTTTTTAAATATATCTTTGTAACTTTGATAAGATATTTTGTCATCAGGATGAATCAGTTTGTACATTTCAAACATTTTCTTAATGTTCAAATCTTCTGTTAAGTATACTCTATGTTTGTTGTCACGCAAACTGAAATGATTCTGCCTTGTATTAAGAGATTCAATATGCTCATGCACGTGTCTAACAACGGTGGAACTTAGCATTCTGTAGTTCTTCCTCTATTTTCTTTCGGCAACTGACCTGTTGATTTCAATCTTTTTTGCAATAACTCTATTTTACCTTTTTGTTATGCCATGGACTGCAATAAAACATTTGCTACATACCATTCTTTGTATACCATCTCTTCTTTGACATAAACCTATAATGGCATTTTTTCAGAACCATCCATATTTGCTCCTACTAAAAGTGTTACTCAATCCTTGCTAAGCTTACCACCACTGCAGCCTTATAAGTCATAGTTTTGTCTGGAGTACACCAGAAAAACAGTCCAGTTTCGTCTACATTAAAAATGTTTTTTGGGTCCTTGTTACTTATCATTTCTAACAAATCAGTTTTCCATTCATTAGCAGCTTGCACATCATCATCCCCACTCTTACTGCACACAGACTTGAACACAATTTGATTCCTACTTTTGAAACCATCCAGCCAACCATGACTGACCTTGAAGACATTTTTTTCCCCAAGTCACTTGCAAACTGTTCAGCCTTAGCTCGGATAAGTGGCTCACTTACAGGAATTTTTGGGTCTCGAACTTGTGTAAACCATTTCAACTCCCATTTGCCCACTTCTGGATTTTCTGGTCCTCATGTTATTTTCCTGTATTTTCCAATTGAATTCCGTGTGTTCAAAATTTTATCTTCATTCTTCAGGAAAATTGGTAAAATGATTGGTAAAATTCTAAAGTCCTTGGCGATTTTGGATTTTTTCTTTAGTCCTTTTTTCACTTCCTTAATGACAGCAATTTTCTCAGACAATGTTAATGACTTGTATGTTGCATGTGCAGGTTTAGACAGCGACATGACTACAAACAGTACGTATACAGTATGCAAAACTAGAACACAAAATCCCTAAGCTGGACTTACGTACACTATGGTGCGAGGATGTAAGCAGACTGACAGGGCAAAAACAAGGTCAGTTGGCCAGAAGAGTAAATAAACAATAATGGGATTATGACAGTTGGTACCTGGAAGTTGGCCACAGACTACCGTGCTTGCTGTACAGAAGTGTCTGTGACACTGTGCATCGTTGCCACGTCACCAGTGCTGCCCGCTGCGCACCGTTGCCAAGTCTCATGCCTTGCGCTGCACATACCTATGTACTGTATGACGCACACCCCACTTTGGCAGTGCTGATTTTGGAAAAAAATATGCTTGGTACATGGGTGTCTGATGTTCTGGGTGCATATTACACTTTGAATTATTAAAATAAAATTCAAATTATGCACTATATTTTTACATTGATTTCATAGAAAATTCAGGGGACCAGCAAAAGAGTTTGAATTATTCATGATTCTGAAATAAAGACGTTCAAATTAGCCAAGTTCCAATGTACTTTCATTAGCAAAGTAGCAGTTGACTGCGTTGAACCAGATAACTATCTAAGACTGCCAATAATCAACATATACTGTGTTTGCAAGCAACAGTTGACTGTGTTGAACCAGATAACTATCTAAGACTGCCAATAATCAACATATACTGTGTTTGCAAGCAACAGCTGATGGCCATCTTTGATTCAGTGCTGTCAATTATGAAGTTAAAGAAAATTAAAATTTGTGTATGCTAACAATACGGCAGGCTATTTAGAAGCCCATACAACATATTTGGCATGGTAAAAAACTATTCCTTTTATTCATAAAAATTATCATTTTCAATGGAATCACCCAATACACCAAAATATCAGTTAGCCATTATAATTTATCTACTGATGTTTACAATTTATATCTTAAAAATAATTCTTTTTCTATTTTTAGAAATAGGACGAATTTTAGAAGTACAGAAAAAGACTCAAACATTAAAGATAGGTAATATTTTAGTGATTTTTACTGGAAGTCAACTTTTATTTATAGAGTTTAACATTAATTAGTTGTGTTCAAGCATACAAATTTACAAAGAAAAATCTAATATTTATTATATTTTAAAGACGGACATAAAGTGACATGTTCCATACGGGTAGGATAATTTGGTTCACAAGGGGTATTGATAGATTCAAAGTGTTACGAGTGTGATAATACTGAAAGAAAGGAAATACACACCTGGAATACTTAAAACATATATGTTTTTTGCATGGTTTTAAAATTGTGATGAATTATTAATTTAAGTGGATATAGAAAAAAATGCATCAATTGTTTCTCTTAAAACTTAAAGTTCAATTCTACTTTTAAATCTATAAAAATATCCAGTATTCCATATATTTCAGCTCAGGCAGGGCACCAAGTCTTAAGCTGAAGTGAACAATAAATGGCTGTGACTTATCTACAATAAACAGCTGCCCTTGTTCAATGTGAGAAGTTACCTGAATCATATATATATATAATCTCAATATTGTAATTTTCAACACGACCTTGGCTTATAGCCACATATATGTTTTTCTCTTACTTGGTCTCCCCCACTAGCTCCACTATCAAGTACAGGTCAACTTTTACACACATGTTTACGCAATGTATACTCATCAACAATGCCTGAATACACTTCTTCAAACCTCATTTTCTTCCCAGGACCTTCCAACATTTCTTGATTCTCCTCCAGTATCAGAATCTGACTCTGAATTACCATCACTCTGGACAAATACTCGGTACAGCTACAATTCAGATTGAATAGTTCTTCCAGCCACAATATCTTGCTTGTTAACAGCATGGAAATATGTTTTAATTATACAAATTGTATTAGAGTGAGACCTTTTCCTAACTTATCTCTTTTCCAAGATGTCTTGGTACTGTTCACCAAAATTATTCAGATTCCTTTAAGTTTGCAACGGCCAACACAGCATTTGTAAAATTCTTCTTGTGCACTTACCACAGTTACCTGCCTGGATTTTACTTGCTCCCAAACCATTCGCTTGAAAGTTCTACCAACTCCATAATCTTCCATGTGACATAAATTTGACAAAGTGAATTTATTTTCAAACTGCCCAACACAGCCATCTCTGAGAAAATGGACACTTCTTTAACTATGTCCAGTTCTTTCAGGTCTATGATTATTTTCTTCAGGAAAACCCATACAGTATACCCATACACCATGTCTTGAGTCATTGCTGATGATTGCATAACATCGTGTTGCATTTTTCAACCATGCTACATCAGTGAATAAGGTAACCTGGCTGTTATTCATATTTCATCTCGTACAGTTAATGAGCAATTTTCTGCGAAGTCTACTTGCAGAACAACTTCCCCAAGTTGCACATTTTTCTTTTTTGTCTCAAAATTGGCTTCATGTGTGGACTTTGCAAAACAATGTACCATAAACTAGGGTTGACTTTTGCTCGTTTTTCTCTCAACTTTTCTTGAAAACTGCGTAAACACACCAACAGCTCCCAGTTATTACTTTGCTAATAATTTTATTGAATAGAAGAGATTCCAACAAACAATTTAACATCCTATTGCAAAACTATAAACATTTCCTCACCTTCAAAATGTATTTCCAAAAAAGTGGGACAATCTAATCTCAATGTGGGGTGACTTTGTTTCTAAGTACGAAATAGCTCTAATAATCATTTAGAAAGACCAGTGAGTCTATGTAACACCTTTCTTACTTTGCAGAAATGAATCTATTAGAAAAGTACACAGCTTTTAAGCAAAAAAATATTTTTTGTACGTGAAAATAAAAATAACTAACAATGAAATAGCCTTTGGAACATGAAACATTATATTTAAATTCTGAACAATGTAATAACTTTTGCATCTTTACAAAAAAGAATGTTTACTGTACTGAACGTAAACTCAGATCGATAACATTAACAAAACTGGAATATTATTCAACATATTCATTCAACTCCGAATTACAAACAGTGTGTTTCTCTTGACAGACACCTGCCTCGAAGGTTGGATTTTCTTGACAATATGCTCCCAATCATATGTCAAGATGTCACTTTTTAAGCCAATATCAGTACTGCTTCCCCTGCTCCATGCATTCAACTGTTGGACCAGCCTTCAGTGATGTCCACAATCTTTCCTGGATATTGTGAATTGTTGTATGTAACAATGACAAAATTGTTGATACTGCATACAGGTTTCAGAGAGACAAGGTTAACCATGGTCACTGCGTTGTCATCCAAGTTGGGCAGTGTCTCTGGACTGCTGTCTGAATAATCAAGGACCATATCTACATCAGTCCCATCATTGTTTGAAGACGATTCTTCATGAACTGTTAGGGTCTTCTGTCACTGATTTGGTTTGCGGGTCATCCTAGTGACAGCTGGGCAACATTTACACTGATGCTTCTTCCTGCAGGAATATTGAGTTTCTTCGTCTTCCACCTAGGTTGATACCCACCCATCACCTCGTTTCTGCTGGCAGTAAGTGAGTCCATAAAAGCTTCTCCAGTGAGATCAGAATATCCCTCGTCATGTGGAAGTCGTGCCAATATGACATCTTTGTCAAGGGGGACAATACCACACTTTCTAAATCCTGAAATTAAATTTTGTTCCTGGTATGGTCCAATCAAGTCAATCAATAATTTCAGAAGACTGGGTAGTTTTTCTCTTGGGATAGTTTGTCATTTTGACCCTTCAGCAGTCATGCCAAGATGACAAAACGGATCGCCAAGCTCGTTTAAATGCCTGTAGAACCTTACATCCACTGGTTGGAGCAAATGTGTAGCATTAAGCGGCAGACATATGAACTTAATATTCATTTCCTGGCATATTTCTAACACTTGTGTACTAATATGCGAGGAAAGGTGGCCTCCAATAAGGGCAGTGTCTCCTTGTAAATGATGCACAGCTGGAGAAACAGTCTAATGAACCAATCCTCAAACACTATGATATCAAACCACCCACTTTTTATGCAATTTTATCTGGCTCCTGGTGGACCATTCACTATCCATGTAGACCAGATATGGTTGGCTTTGAACACCACATACGATGGCAACCATTTTCTTTTGACATTGCCGCTAAACATCAAAGATGTCTAGGTCCTGCTATGGTTACATATGCAGTCCACATTTTAGCTCCTCGTTTACAAATTGCATGCTTGTTTCCAGGATTATCTAACAAATTGGTTTCGTCATAGTTAAATATATTGCTGGGAGGGATCCCTTCTAGCTAGTTACCTAGATGTGCAATGTATGCAGTGATGGTTTCTGCTATCACACCAGCCTTACCTTTGACATTTTATGCAAACTTCACAGATAATTCTGGATGATCTCGAAGAAACCTTTTTATCCAATCATAGTCTGCCATATTATCTTTGAATTTTATCACACACCTTTACACTGTAGATAACATCTGACTGTTGATCGAAAATCACTTTCATCCACTGGAAAACCGAACTCTGACAATTTGATTAGGTGATAAACAAATGATTATGGCTCCTTGTTATTAAACACACTTTGACCACCTGGTGCCTTGGTATGAACATTTTTCAGTTTATTTTTAAGTGTGGTTATAGTAATTCCATACCTTTTTGATGCTGTCCGTTGACTTAATCTCTTTATTAGAACATAATATTTAGCTCTGGCCAGTGTTTTCTGGTCGTAATGTTTATAGGGCCGGCTACCCACTTCACGATTACTTACCTGTCATAACTACCAAAGTCACTGTCAACAGAAAATTAAAACATCTACATGTAGTAGTAGTAACCAATGTGCTACCAATATATGCAAATACTGCAGCAATACTTCATTTACGCTAACTTGTATTGGAAAATACTGGCTATCTGTTGTGAGACAGTCACCCCAGACTGCAGAGAGAAATTTAATTTATTTTTTCCATCATGATATCTTATCAGAGTATTGAAACTGCAAGCTTGCGATGTTTTCTCAAACTGGACATGTTTGATGGAATAAAAGTAACTATTTACCACTTCTCCACAAACATCTAACCACCTGCCGCAACAGAAAGTTTGCCACTGATTTTTATGATGTACAAATGTAAATAATAACAAAACTGTAGGGGTACCAACTGTGAAAATATGGCGATCCTTCCATAATTTTTTCCTACCAGCTAGTAACTCTATTTAGTAGAATCTATGTTCGTGAGCTTGTTTCTTTATGCCGATACGGGAGATAGCGCCACATGCACGTTTTTCCAAGTGGTGGGACAGTCACCTCGTGGTAGACAAAGCCATCCCAGTTGACAGTACTTTAAAATCGGTTAACTGTTTTTGGAGATCGATAATTGTATTTTCAATAGAGCCATCAATACTGGAAAGAGTAAGATGACCATTGATGTCAACCCACTGCTTCCATAAAACTGCAGTTAAGTAGGTATTGTTGGGTAAGATACACAAAATATCACTTACACATTGTGAACATGTTCTGTCACAGCAAAGTTTACGTAGCAGTTCTATTCCTGTCTGTGGGAAATACTGAACAGTTTGCACCAGTGCAGTGTTCTGAGCGGCTGGAATCACTTGGCCTGTTTCACACGGTAGGTTGTGGCAATTAAATCCAATAACACAATGCGAGTGAGAACTTCCTGTTGACATCAATTTATTGATAGCCATACACGGTGCACTATTACAAGGAGTCACAACTTGATTTGCAGTAACATATGACGTACACTTGGCTAGTCTTGGGATGCGTTATGGTGATTCCCCAATAGACTAATTAGCAGTGGGATGCGTTACAGCGATTCCCCTAGGGCTCTGCGAGCTTCCGGACTAGCCTGGAAGTCTCCTGACTATACTCATGGAGCCTTATTTATACTGCTTCTCAGTATGCACTTCGCCCTCCAGTTGAGGGTCGTGTACAGCATCGTAGTGCCGGGTGCAACTGTGCCCCCTTGAACTTACTCTCTCTCTCTAGGGACTCTTACATATGTCTCTGTCTTACAAACCTCTCACATAATGCTCAGTTACATTCTTGCTCTCCATTATTAATCACATTAAAATGGTACGATTCTACAATTACACCACACCAGTGCACCAACAATGAAGTTTGCATGATGTTTGCACACGCACACATTGTGAAGCATTTCCGGGTGCCTTTCTGCTGATGTCATCTCGAACATAGGAGGACTGTACTTTTTCTTTTGCTTCACTAGTGAGCAGTGTTTACCCTAGTCTATAAACTTGAAGGTTTGGGTTCAACTCCAAGAAATCATCACTGTTTCTAATCCTTATCATGCTTATATGAAGTAGTCAAAGGGGTCGAAATAATGTTCCCCGCTGCTCCGCTTGCCCACGTATAGCCTGTGCGACGTCCAGGAAGGTGTCAGTTGTGAACAGGCTTTTGAACGGGGAGGGTGCGTCACACTGCCTTCTGACCAAGCTTCCAGGTGCACGCGTGGCCGGAGAGCCCTTCCCTGCCCCTTCCATATCCATCCTGTCTTCTGCCGTACAGTTGCCAGACTCCCCTCCAGTCTGTCCCTCCAGCTGGTGGGTCCAGCCAGCAGTTAGTCCCTCGCTCCCATACCCGCAGTTTGTCTGCCAGCTTCGCACGTCCCTACGTTCACTCTCACACTCTCTCATCTGCCCATTTCTATCAGTGCCTTTTACGAATGTAACTGATTAAGTGATGTTGCAGTGTTCAAACGTGTCTACAAAAGTGCTTTTAATTTTCTGCATACATTAATTATTTTTATTTTTATTTAAATATGAAAGTCACAAAAATATAGTGGTGGAGTTATATTAATTAAAATATGTATAGAGCATGAAAATAAAGGGTATTATCATACTTAAATTTTAATGAGAAAATTACTAATTATTAATTAAAAATGTAACGAGTAACAGTGGCAATTGAAATTTATTAAAAAGTACTAGGAAAAAACAGCAATAAATATTTTGCATATAATAAACCCAATTTGGCGAAGGCCATGAGAGCTTGATACTTTTACTGATAACTAAATTTTAATTTGCAACTCCTTTTACCAGTCCTACTAGATTTTCAACGTCTAAACTTAAATTTATAAGATCTTTTGCATCTCAGACGCCTACAACCAGTCCGACATTCTTCTGAGTACAGTGGTCACAATATCATTTAATACAATCAGGAACTTAATTTATCAGTTTGTATGTTCGTGCATCATCTCTGACACAGGTTGGATGATACATTTTCTTGCAAAACCCTTCACTAAAAAGTCCTACGAAAACAGCTTACTTAGTCTTCAGGAGTGACTTATTTTCATCGATTTGTCTCTTCTAGGCTGCGTATGTAATAATCTCATTCATAAAAACAAACTTGCAATGTTACTAAAATACCTCATGGTTGTCACCCAAAATCTAGCGTAGGCACGCCATGCTACACCGCAGAAGTTACTGTAGACGAACTGCCAACCAAATTACAGTCTTCCCAATGAGTAATGTTACATCGCAGAAATATACGTATTTACACTTTTTACAAAGAGTGAAACATTGCGAAACTTCAGAAGAAAAGTTATTACAGTACAACAAATCAGAGACGACTTAATTACACAAAATTAAAAATTACATTGAGTTCTAAAAACTAAACAATAATGAAATGTCTGGTTTTATCTGGAAACAAATATATGTAACATTAAAACATGACGTAAACATTGAATAGTCATAGCACATATTATGTATAAAGAAAATTACATGAATCTGAAATGAATACTATTATACATGTTTACACTACACAGAAAGTACTCTGAATGTTTACTTTTTACATTACATATTTTCATTTATGTATTGAGTAAAACCATGATGTACAGGCCTGGCAAAATAGAAGGATGTAAATTTTTCTTGGAACTGGGCAGGCACATATTATATATACCAACTGCAGAATAAAATTAAAAGTTTACACATAAAGAGTCAACAATGAGTTTATACAGAAAAAATTTAGTTACTATTTGCAATTACATCAGGTGTACAAAATTTTGAACTCGTGTTTTATGGCCAAAGTCTAATTAATAACTTAGTGGCATTACATAACTAAGATTGACATTTATAAACATTGAGTAAACACAATAGAAAATATAACTTAAATATAATATTGTGTGTAATACTCATTAATTACGAACATCAGAGATGCAATAAAAAAAAAAAACATAAATTACGCACATGTTTGACATGATGCTAGTACATTTCATGAGCATGCAGTATGTGTGTTGATTCGCATTAGAGACTGGTATATTATAAACAGCTGGCTTATCCTATACCCCACAATACAACTGGCCCAGGTAATTTAGCTAACAAAGGATTCTTGCATTTCACTACTAAAAACATTCCCTGTCTACACATGCTTTACAATTAAAATAATCACTAACTTGATGAGGAATTATGGGAGAAATAACATTTTTTAAATTATTCAAATAGCGGTGTAAAATCTCAAGTTGAAAGACTATTAAATACCAAAAACTTTATAGTTAAAATTTAAATTCTTCCTGTTATTATATTTGTTATCTGGCATGTAGAATGAAAAGGCAAAATTTATTAACGTATTGTTCTGCTCTAGAAGTCAGACTAATATAATTAATATACTGAAGTACCACAGAATGCTTATAGGCGACTCTGCCATGTTAATATTTCCTCTTGAGAGCTATACTTACTTCTATATATGCTCGTATACTTGGACTCTCAATACAACATAATTCACTCCAGGATGGTAACGGGGGTAGCAATTTTTCCTATACAGTTAAGGAAGGAGACACATGCTTTTATAAAACACTACAAATTTATTCACTCAATTATACACAATCTGGATAGTGAATTATCGTTTGATTAACACAATGCTAACTTTACACGATACTTTAATTTGATCACTAATTTGATTACTGGTTCCTCTCGAGGGAGTCCTTAACCTTAAGTGAGTTGGTCGTGCTAGTGAGTATGAGTACCGCCTTAAGTATTTTCTCTGCCTAAGACCTGCACCGTAGCATATGAGTCATCTTACCACTGTGTATTATGTTGAACGGGCAGAAGTTCCTCTAGCCCCAGTTCTCGATAGCAGATGTCGTGCAGTCTTCAGTGGTCTCGTCCCTGGATCGCTGTCCTCTGCTGTTCTGCATCCCAACACCTCCGTCGAGCAGCAGCAACCTTGGGAGCTCGTCGTCGGTGAGATGGGACAAAGGGTGGGGGCAGCGCCCTGCCTGCCTCTTATATATGTGTGGTGTTTAGTAAACTACCTTGCAGCCTGTTTACTGAAGTGTCTTAAAATGTGGGACGGCTGTGTCCACTACAGTACCCCCCCTTTTCCGAAAAAGCAACTGTCCCAGCTGCTACAGACTGAGATTGGAGTGAAGTCGGACTGAACCATCCGCAGGGGTGGATTTGGACTTGAAGTTGATGTGGCGGGCGAGGAGCCAGTCTTCGTGCGTTCAGACACTTTAGTGCTCACCCCATTCATGCTAACCTGGAGTTCTTCCGCATCTGTCGAGCTCGTGCCTAACGCATCATCTAGGACAGCTGCCGGAAGTCCTGGAGAGACTTAATTTCGTCGCTCACGGTACATGCTACCAGTAAGTTTATATGGGACAATGTTCATAAGCTGTGCGGACAATCTCTCGTAACACAGTTTTCCTTCCTTTGGATCAACAACAATATTGTAACCGAGGGGACAAACGTAGCAGATGCAGTGGGTCAATATTTTGCATGTGTTTTGAGCATTGCACGTTACAGTCTTTCATTTCAAGCCATACAACAAACCTTTTACTCTCCTCTAGTTGGATCAGTTTTTATCACACTTGAAAAATACATCTGTTGGCCCCGACAATATCCATTATGATATGTTGCAACACCTCCCGCTTGACAGGAAATTATTTCTGCTAAGAATTATTAATAATATTTGGACCTCTTGTGTATTCCCCTTGCGTTGGTGCGATTCAACCATTGTGCCCATCTTGAAACCAGGGAAAGCAAAGGGGAAGTTTCCAGCTATCGTCCTATTTCCCTCACCAACTGCGTCTGTAAGACAATAGAGCGTATGGTTAATGCACGTCTGGTATACTGCTTTGAGACATGGCAGCTATTATCACTTCTCCAATGTGGTTTCCGCTAATATCGTTCTGCGGTGGATCATTTGGTCAGCTTGGAGGCCGCCATACAGACTGCCTTTTTGCGAGGGCAGCATCCCCTTGCTGTTTTCTTTGACCTGGAGAGGGCATACGACACGACATGGCGACATAGTATCTTGAGACAGGTGTTGATTTGGGGTTTTTGTGGACATCTCCCTGGTTCCATACAGCAATTTTTGTACTTCCGTACCTTCAGGGTGCTTCTTATTCTTGGGAGTTTGTCCAAGAGAACGGTGTGCCCCAGTGTAGCATATTGAGTGTTACCATATTTGCTATCGCCATCAATAGCATTGTCTCTGTCATTTTACCACTTGTGAAATGTGTGCTGTATGGTGATGATTTTACTATCTTCTGCCGTGCTGCATCTTAGCGCATGGTAGAGCATGAGGTCCAGCTTGCCATCCACACCTTAGCGACTGGGCAGACCGCTGTGGATTCCTTTTTTCCACCACCAAGACACAGATGGTCCATTTCTGTAGACGACATAGCATATCGTTCTCCCGAGGTTATTTTGTGCAGCTCTGTTTTGCCCGTTTCTATTACAGTCAAGTTTCTAGGCCTCTTGTTTGACATTAAACTTACTTGGAGGAATCATATTCAGTCTCTGAAGTCTCGCTGTGAATGGGACTTGAATCTATTGAACACTCTTGAGTGGTCATGACTGGGGTGCTGACACAGTCTCCCTTCTTCGGCTGATGGTGCTCTAGCAAACTAGACTATGGCAGTGTTGTTTATTCTTCTGCTCGGCCATCTCTTCTCACTTCATTAGCAAGTGTTCACCATGCTAGTATATGCATTATGACTGGAGATTTTCTCACAAGCCCGTTTGTCAGTTTTTGTGCTGTGGCTGGTGAACCTCCCCTCCATTAAAGGTGTGACCAAACGTTTATTTCCTATGGTGTGTGGGTGAGTTCTGACTCTTATCACCTTCACCACACTGCCTTTTTCAGTCCATCCTATGAATGTTTGTACTCCGTCAAGCCGGGTTCTCGTCAGCCGGCATCTGTCCTATTTGCACATACCTTGAAAAGGTATGATATGCCTCTGGGTGTGTTGCCTTTGCTTCACCTTGAACCTCTGTGGCTGACGACGGAGGTTGAGGTGCGCCTTGACGGACGTAGCGGTATTTCCTAAGCTGACCACTCATCCTTTTGTTTACAAGGGCCTTTTTGTTGATCTTGTGTCTTTTGTGTTCGGTGGTTTATTTGCTGTTTAACGGATTGTTCCAAATATGGTATTTCAACTGGATGCGCCTTTGTGATTTGTGCTTCTCGGTACCTTTTTGGACTTTATCCATCTTGCAGTATTTTAACGACAGAGCTTTTTGCTATTTTCAAGGCTCTTATGATTTATCAGTAGGGGATTTTACTATAAATGCCTTGTGTGCTCCAATTCGATGAGTGCCTTAACAGCCATTCGATCTGGCTCCACAGCTCATTGGTTTCTTTCAATGATCCAGGAGAAACTGGTAGATGATGTGCTGATTGGTGTTAAAGTTGTTTTCCTGTGGGTTCTAGGCCATGTGAGCATCCCAGGCAATGAAGCAGTAGATATGGCGGCTAAGGAGGCATGCAGTCTTCCAACTTGTGATACTCATGTCCCCATATGTGATTTGCTGCATGCAGTTCATGGCCTTGTCTGTCATGCTTGGGAGTGGGAGTGGACTTCTCTCCCACTGTTTTATCAAGTTGACTTGCCTGTTTGTTCTCTTCCTGTTGCTTCATGTACCCACTGGGAAGATGTAGTGCTTTCTCGCTTTCGCATCGGGCACACTTGTCTGATACATAAGTACCTGCTTTGTGGTGAATCCCCTCCTGAGTGTGATGCCTGCGGCACTCCCTTGACTGTGCGGCACATTTTGCTGGAGTGTCACAGGTATTGCCAGTTTTGTTGCACTTTTACTGCGTGAACGGCATATTCCCATTTTTACGTGCGATGGGTCTTTTTAATGTGTTTTGACTTGGTTTTTTGTTCTTCGGTTGTTGCTCTTTGGGAGTGTTTTATCCTGTTTTGTTTGTTTCTGCGGTTGTACTTTTGCCTCCTTTGAGGTTTTTACCTATTTTGACTGTCTTTAGTGTTGCTTCCCATGGAGGTTTTTATTACTTTTTCCCCTGACTGGTTTTTGCCTCCTGTGGAGGTATTTCCTGTGTAGATGCTAATGACTCCACTATCGTGCGCTGCAGAACCCTTTTCACTCCCTCACCTTAACAACTTTTTATTGTTTATAACCTTGTTAAAATTAGCTCAATATGTAAATAATCAATTGCAAAAATTGTTAAGCAAGTTTGAGGTTGTACGTCCCTAAAGGACAAAATAGACACGAAATAGTAACATAAACACTTAAAAATTATTATAATTTTGTTTACAGTAGTTAAATACATAAGTTATCAATAATGTAAACACAAAACATAATTGGTAATGTTTGAGATTATATACACTTAAGGTTTCAAACTTTTTCCTTCATTATTAGGATTTGAAACACACTCACATCAGGTACATTACTTGTATCACTATATTGCTCTACCAACACCACACTATTTATTGCAGTTACTAAACCATTAATATAATGGTGATAACACAGCACAATCAATAATTCATAACAAAACACTATGGTCTGTGGACTTGGTTCACTTGTTTTCTGTATCCATTTGCAACTGCTTCAGAGATCTTGTAAAGTATTGCCATCGGGAGGTGAACAATTCACCTATGGACTTGTTTTGCTAGTCCTAGTCCTCTGAAAAAACATTTTATTGGCAAACATATTCAACACAAAAACTGACTTTTTTTTTTGTACTTTGTAGCATCGCAAAAGTCAGCTACACATTAAGGTGGCATGAATGTACCGTCTCCCTTTTTGCTACATATTCGTCTTAGCTCACTTGGTTCACTTACACCGATGTTGTTACCATGGTTGTCATGAAATAAGAAGAAATTAGTTCCATTTTGGAATATGATCAAGTTTATTATTGAAGGTCTAACTCAGTTTTACACACATACCTACACAAAACGGTCACTTTCTCTCTCTTTCAATGCTTGCAGATTCACAGGGTCACAGTATTTACTCGGAAACATCGGCAGTCATGCTGCCTGCCTATTCACAGGTAGTTCATAGTATGTGGTACGAAAGTCTCTAGTTACTATATGAAGTCTCCTCAAAAGTTGACCATATTCTGTGGATGCTCGCCACGCGCAGCTCTCCTCGCTCCTCAAAACGAATCAAAAATTAACATTTAGCTGGGGCTTGCGGCCTCCTATTGGCTGAAACTTAGATCACTGCGCGGACTTAAAAACAAGAACTGGTGATATGGCATGGGAATAGTAAAAGAAATCTGAAAAAAAAAGATATATAATCCCAAAAGTTAGGTTGCATCGCTCCGATCTTGAGAACTCGAAAGTGCCACGTAATACAGATAACTTGAAATACAGCCCTGCATTAAAACTAATAAAACCTTTACTTCTACATATGGTATGAAAGGAGAAATTTAGACACACTCACTGACAAATTAAACTAGGGATTTTATCTAAAAGTAAAATGAAAAGCAATTATAAAAGCGATTAAAATGTATGTAAACTGTAATGCTACAACTTACATCACTTGTATTCTGAGAATTTAATATATATATATATATAATATCTTTGGTATTTGAACAACAAGCTGTTGTAACAGAACATTTTTTTTTTATGAAAGAAAATATTGTTTATTTTGTCGGGATCCCATAGTAACAAAAAATTCAGAGTCACAAAATATGTCGAGCAATACAAAAACTTTTTAGAACTTACTTTTTTTTATTTTTAAATTAAGTCCAAAATAAAAAAACTGCAACTTGATTGCTGTATAGTTGAAAGATTCGTACATATGCTGAAAATGATGGAAAAAAAGTAGCTGAACTTTGAGACGTGGCCCATCTTTGGGACATCTCCCTTACCAACGCCCCTCGTGTGGTGGGGTATTAGAATACCACCACAGCCACCCCATGCTTGTTGTAAGAGGTGACTAATCAGGATGCGGTCGGGATCTGCAATTTGTTCAGTCCGTCAACTCCTGCTTCTTTCTTAGTCTACTTCTCTTTTATCATCCTTTTATTATTCCATCTCACCAGGTCCCATCGCTTCTTTCTCTACAGCATTATCTCAGGCCAGGGCGATGTACTTCTTCCTAATGAGGGTCTGTCTCACAAATGAGTGCTGCCTTCCGTCCTAATTGTGTGAGCATACGTGGTGCCTTTGTTAGTGACGGTCTAGTGAACCCTTCTCACTAGCCCAGCAGGCAATTCTAGGTGTTGAACCCGTATCCATGTACACCAACGTAGCACCAATTGGCGCCTTCTTGGCGGGGGAGGGGTGTCATGTCCAACTAGCCCATGTGCCCAAACCTGTTGGGAACATGTGTTACCGCTGTACAGAGTAGTCCAGTGTAATCAACCACAAGTCCCCTGAACTGGCACCTACGGGTGTCCTCTGTAGTGGGGAGTCTGGGATGTTTTCTCAGGTAAGGGAATAAAACCGGCCTTGCTCAGGATGTACTATTTGCCCCTGGTTTGCCCTGGTTCACACTTTGGTGTGCTATTGAGGCAGTAATTTGCAGTGGATAGCGGCGAAGGGTAGCTGTTCCTATGTACTCCTTAGGTCAATGGGAGGTTGGTCCCCCTCCTAACGGCACAGCCCGAGAAGTGTTTAAACTGCAGACTTCTTTTCTCCCCCCCCCCCCCCCCAAATGGCAGGCTGAGGCTGACAAGTCCCAGTATGGGGGGCCTTCATCATGGCTTCAAAAAGGGTGGCACCCTCAACAAATGACACAGACAGTGATTCGGGTTATGGTTCGGTTTTGCATGATTTCAATTTGGTGAAGTTACCTATGCCACAATTTTTGATCATCCGAGGTCTCGAAGGGCACACTTTTGAAAAGGTGTCGCAGTTTGAGTTACAAAAACTAATTGACGGAGCAGCTGGTGGTCCTGTTACTGACTGCAAAAAGATCAGTGAAAGACGTGAACTCCTGGTGGAGATGTCGAATGCCTCCCAGATGCGGGGGCTCTTGGCGATGAAGACTTTCAATAGAGCGATTGCAAAGTTCCTGGTTGAGGTCAATTCCCATGTGTCCTTCAACTCCAGAAAGGGTGTCATTTGGTGTCCCGACTTACTCGACATACCAAACCAAGAGATTTGATGTGAGCTGCAAACACAGTATGTCACAGATGTTCGCAGTGTGCTAAAAACTACTGATAGTGTCAAGTCACCTACTGCTACTCTCATCTTGACTTTTGGGGTGTGTGATCTTCCCTCCATTATCAAAGTAGGCTACTTGAATGTGCGTTTTAAGCAGTTTATTTCTGCTCCTCTCCGTTGTTACAACTGTCAACAGTATGGACATTCCTCTGTAAAATGTCGGAATACACCAGCTTGTCCGAAGTGTTGCTGATCCACTACATCCAGATGCTTAGTGCAAAGGACATCTGGTCTGGTCAAAAAAGTGCTTTGTGTACCAGGAGGAGCAAGCGGTTCAACGGATCCGGGCCACGGACAAGGTTTCCTTTGTTGAGGCACGGAAATGTTTCCGTGCTCTCCGTGGCCCGAAGCCTTCTGTGCCTTATAGTGTTTTTGCTAATGCTCGATCAGCAGTTTAAGGATGCGTGTACACAGTCTATGTGGCTACTCAGACTGAATTGTCTGAGAGTACACTGAAGCTACGGGTAGTCCAGACGACCCGGACTCTGTCGGTACGCAGTGTAGATCAGCTGAGGTGAAACTGTCCAAACCTTCTGTTAGCAAATCTTGTCAGGGAGCTGCTGCGAAAAATATAGACAAACCAAAGCATGCATCTATTGCCCTCCTTCCTGTGAACTACTGTGGTTCGCAGGAACACGTCAACTCACCAGCTCGCCGTCCTGTCTTCCCGGAGCCAGAGTCCAAGATGTTGGTTGATGTTGATTCTCACAACACTGGTGAAGGCTCATAGGGCTTTAAGTAAGTGATAAGCAGACAGAGAGGGAAATTGAAGTAGTTGTTTCCGCATGCTTTCTCTCCATAACTTATGTCCCTCATACAGTGGAACTGCCGAGGATATTTAAATAATCTTGACGAACTGAAACAGCTCATAGTGTCCCTCATCCCTACCCCTACAGTAATTTGCCTTCAGGAAACGCACCTTCGTCCTACAGATATGGCCTCCCTTCAAGGTCACACGTTCTACAGTCAGGATAAGGTATTGGTGGACTGTGCTTGTGGCGGTGTCTGTCTTGTGGTGAGGGATTCTGTTTACCACTCAGCTGTTGCCCTTTGCACTGCTCTGCAGGCTGCGGCGGTAAGGGTTTTCGTCAATATGTTTGTCACTGTTTGTAGCATATATGTACCACCCCACTAGCGTGTACAGACGGCTGATTTGGAGGTCCTTTCATCCCAGCTCCCACCTCCATTTCTGATCGTTGGCGACTTCAACACTCATAATCAGATGTGATGCCAGAGCGGTCTAGGGCTGAGCACAAACACTCAATAAGAAATTATCTAAGTCAAATTAACACTTTTAATAAAATCAAGCACTGAAACGGTTACACTTTTAGTCATACTTCTACTTACTTGGCGATGTGGCAGAAGACGACATGGGAATTGTTAATATGAAATAAAAATTTTAATAGAAGCAACTTCATTCTATAGCTACGGTGACGGAGAGTGGAGTCTCAGCGCAGTTCAGTTGAGTCATCCCAGGCGGTGATGTGCAGTCTCTGGTGTCCTCTGCTGAAGTCTCTCTTCCTCAGGCCGTGCATGGCATAATAAAGCAACATGAGTGTAGTGGGAAGAAGTCTCCCTCCACCAAGAAGTCGTGCATGAGCAGTCTCTCACCAATGAGAAGTCGGGGAAGAGTCTCCAACCAATGAGAGAGCAAGGTTAGGGCATCAACCAATGAACTGGAACTTTGCACACGGCCCCAAAGTGTGGTATCGAAATCATGTGATGGGAAAAATAGCATGTGATAGAGCGCGTGATTCCAGGAGTCACGGGACGAAAATATCGTGGAAAACAGGACGTATTTCCCGTGGAAAGTGATTAGCAATCGCAGTCACGCAGTACTGAAATCACCGCAGACAGTATTAGAGCAGAAACAGCTTCCTGCCGCAGGCACCGCAGAACCTGATAAGTTGCAAAAATACGTCATTAAAATGTTCTCTCTCTGAACTGGAAAGCTGACGGAGTACCCGCGGTAGACCACAGGGACAGCCGGGGTCGTGTGGTAGAGTCGTTCCTCACCAGTTCCAATATTGCCCTGTTGAACACTGGTGCTCCTACACACTTTACCTCCCATACTGACATTTCATCCAGCATCAATCTTTCTTTTTGCAGCCCAGCTTTGGTCACCCACTTTGATTGATCTGTATACACTGATCTCTGTGGAAGTGACCATTTTCCAACTGTGTTAGATCACGTTTCTTTTGTGACCCCACCTTGCTGAATGCTTAAGAAAGCAAACTGGACACATTTCCCGCATTCCCTCCTCTTCGCTGTTGAGGTTCCTCTTGACGTGAATGTGGCAGTGGAACTGTTCAATTTTATCGTCGTGTCAGCCGGGGAGGCCCCTATCCCACAATCTTCACCTTGTGGTCGTAGGCGTGTTCCTTATTGGAATGACGAATGAAGGGTTGCTCTCCGTGCTCGACGATGTGTGCTCAGGCGCTTCAGTGCTCACCCCACCCAAGCTAACCTGGAGCTCTTCCGCATCTGTCAGGTTTGCGCTCGGCATGTCATCAAGGAAAGCTGATGGACATCCTGGAGGGACTTAATTTCATCGCTTATGGTACATGCCACCAGTAAATTTATCTGGGACCATGTTCGGAAGTTGTGCGTACATTCTCTCGCCACAATGTGTTTCCTTCCTTCGGGTGAACGATATTGTTACCGAGGGGACAGACAGCAGTTGCCTTTGGTCAGTATATTGCAGATGTTTCGAGCAGTGCACATTACACTCTCGTTTCGAGCCATCAAGTAGACATGCGAGATGGTGGGTGTCAACTTTGGTGGCTTCGTGTGGGGAGGACTACAACCAGCCTTTTACCCTTCTCAAGTTGGATCATTCTTTGTCACGCTCGAAGAATACATCTGTTGGCCCCAACAATATCCATTATGCTATGTTGCAACACCTTCCACTTGACGGGAAATTCTTTCAGCTAAGAATTTATAGTAATATTTGGACCTCTGGCGTTTTCCCCTTGGGTTGGTGCAAGTCAACCCTTGTGCCCATCTTGAAACCAGGGAAAGTCATAGGGGAAGCTTTCAGCTATCGTCCTATTTTCCTCACCAGCTGCGTCTGTAAGAGCATGGAGCGTATGGTTAGTGCACGTTTGGTATACTGCCTTGAGACCTGGCAGCTATTATCGCCTCTCCAGTGTTGTTTCCGCCAAAATTGTTCTGCGCTGTATCATATGGTCAGCTTGGAGGAAGCCGTACATACTGCCGTTTTGCGAGGGCAGCACCTCCTTGCTGTTTCCTTTGATCTGGAGAAGGCATACGACACTACGTGGTGATGTGTTATCGTAGACAGCTGTCCATTTGGGGTTTTCGTGGACATCTCCGTAGTAGATATATAAAGAGAGAGTTGGACCACCCCACATTTTCATCAAAAAATAAAGCAATTTGAGGCCAAAATCAAGGGTTTTTGCTCCAAAATCATGATTTGAAATTTAAGAACTTAAGCATTCTAAAAAACAAGCACGTTTACCCCAAAATCAAGCAAATTTACCACTTAAAAAAAATAATATTGTGCAGGCTTGTCTTGATTATAAACATTAAATTTGAGCTAAAATCAAGCAAATTTATCCTTTTTCTAGCATTTTCTCAAGTTTTTTAGAAATAGCAATTTTGCAAGCCAGCAAGCAAATTTAAGAGAAAATCAAGTGAAAATATTAATATAACTGATAGATGTTATATATTTTTTAAGAGAATTCTAGATAATGGATAAATTTTCCATTTTTCATTTCTTTTAAGCCTTTATACATTATAAAAACCTCCTCTTTTATTAGTTTCAAAGAATTTTAAGTTTACCATGTAGAATACAATTAATTTTTTTACCAAAATTAGATTAATAATTTTCAAAATCTGTAGCAGTAAACCATTAAATTTTTTCTAGATCTTGTAGTTTGGTGAAACCAAGCAAATTGTTCAACATGTTGAGCAGAGATTCCTTTTTTTTTGATTATTTACAAAGAAACTAATTATTAAAGAAACATTTTTTCATTCTAACAGTAAATTAGTTTTCTAAATAAATACAATGGAAACTAATACTATATCTAGGCAATGTAAAAAATGTGGCGAAGTATTAAATATAGAAAGTTTTCACATGCATAATTGCACAAAAGACAAGCATATTAACACTTTTGAAAAATTTTGTGCTGAATACGACAAAAATCAATATGAGTTAAAAAAAGAGAAAGTACTATGCGAATGTGGAAACCATATTTATAATCAACAGCTTGAAAAACATAAAAAAAAACTAAATCACACAACACATCATCAGATATTCTAAATGAAATTTAAAAATAGAATTATCCAACAAAACATGCACAGTTTGTAATGAGAATAAATGTATAAAATTAGTTTCTTATAATAAAACTTGTAAGGATCAACATATAACTGTGAGTAAAAAATGTTTTAGTGAATATCTTAAGAATTATTGTCTTAACAAGAAGTTAAATATGATTTCCCAATAATTTTATTGGGACACCAATCTTTAATTTGAGGTCGTGTGACGGCAGGCCAGAAGGATTTAATGAATGAAAGAAT
Organism: Dryococelus australis; assembly: GCA_029891345.1. NCBI lineage: Eukaryota > Metazoa > Arthropoda > Insecta > Phasmatodea > Phasmatidae > Dryococelus > Dryococelus australis. The sequence continues at coordinate 89,948,454 of CM057006.1, read as the reverse complement.
TCTTGAGGTAGTGCACACTGTCCTCAATGTCGGTGATGATATCAATGGATTTGTGATGTTTAACTTGGTCTTGTTATATCATTGTATTAATTTCATTAACTGTATTGTTTCTGGAGACAGCGATAGTCTCTTTGCAATAAATTTCCTAGATTGGGATATATTGCCTCAATAAGATGTTCTAATTTATGGACCTTTCGACCCAATCCAGCATCAAGTTTGATTTCAAAACTATCACCATTTGCACTTAAAAAAGGGATTTTTCCTTCTCTGAGCTTTAGCATAGTTTTTGTTTAAATGGGCTCTCATGTTAGTGTGTAAATTAAGGGTTCGAACTGAACCCCATAATGGAGATGATTTTAGATATGCTTTTACAATGTCTGCACGTGTTCCTTTTGCTACGACAGGAAGTGTTTGGCTAACGGAATTAACAGTGGTATTATGGCAAGCAATCAATGAAAAGTAAAATAATTAATTTATAAGCTAGACAAATTAAAAAAAAAAAAATGTAATTTCAATTACCTTTTTCAGTTAGCATTTTCAGAAAAACAATATCCATTATTATTTAGTATGACTTAATAACAGTTAATTGTTAAGCTAATGCTCAAACAAACAATTGATGATCTTTTGTGTACAAAATAAACCCTAAATAAATCACAAATCTATTTGCTGGATATCAATTTATTATTATGAAAATATTAATTTTTATTACAAACTTTCAAATTTAAATTTAAAATTAAGTTTAAAAAATTAACAATGCTTGCTAAACTGATACAGGTATGGCAAAAATATAATTTAGTAGCTAATTAAATTCTCTACAAAAAAATGTTACCTGCATATAATTATTTTGGCGTAAATGAAAGTTCAAGTAAGAAAATGTATTTTAACATTATTTTAAATGAATTGAGTTGAACATTTCTTTTGTTAAGCTATATTTTAGAGTATGAATGTACATACAGAAATAGTAATTTAATGGTTATATGTTTATTAAGATTTTTTTGTATTTAAAATTTCCCCTGGAGTCATAACGTCATGATATATAGCCTATGTTAATCCAGAAGGTCCAGGCTACTTACCACAAGTATAATATATTAGTGTAGATTACATTTATCTTAAATTTATACCAATTTAGTTAATTTTTTAAACTGAGGATATCATTGAAGGAGAAGGTAATGTTAAATTATACTAAACAAGTCCAACCTAAATGTACCTGTTTGTAAAGTATATTTTATTTTGCACTTGAACTAAGTTAACAAACTTAGCTCTAATAAATGTTAGTCAAATCACTTAAATCAGTGGTGAAGCAGATCATAAATACCCTTGAAGCAGACAGAGCTGTTCATTATCAGCTTTGGCAATTTTCTAATGACACCGGTCCCTGGAACATATGATACTTAGGATGTTTCAATAAACTTGAGAGTTTGGCTGCATCTTTTGGAAAATATGACCTTGTATCCATTATTTGTTTTCATCAAAACTTGCCAAAAACTTTAACAATATAGTAATCTCCTTCATGAAGAGAAATTACATAAACATCATTGTCTTCATCATCGGTAGAACTGAACATTAATTCTTTATCACTGTGTACTAAGGAAAAAGTCTCACTGACTTGTCTTGTGGATCATTTTTCTTATTTCTTGTTACCAGTAACCTTATCTTTTTTATCTGCATTTGTTAAGAATGATTTCACTACTTATGGGTAACGGGTTCCACCTCTGGCCGCATGGCCCAGATACCCCAATTTCAGTTTGAATCATGGAGTAACTGGACCTCTCATTCTGATTTCACAAAGAGATAACGTGTAGAAAAGAACAAATGTTGTTAATATTGTCTTTAATAATAATGCTAAACTAACAAACATGACAAAAACACTTACGGTAGTAGAACTGAAATTCATACAAATAACAATGACTGCATGTTGTTTTCATAAAAAAACCTTTGAAATTTCAAAAAATATTTGTACTGTAACAATGTCCACAACTGACGTCAGAGTAGTTGTTTGAAGAAGATAACTTCTTGCAGGATGGCCAACTGCTACAAGTTGAAATACAGAAGTTTAGAAGATTGGGTTCACATTTGATAACTCACCTTTTAGCAGGATCACATGTTTTTACCACCGTCGGCCATTTCTCAGTACACATATAAACACACCAATTACTTTTCACTAAACATATTCTCTTAATTACAGGCAATCATTCACCTCTAACTTATATGAATATAATAGTCATTACCTAAAGACTACCTTAATTAATAATATATCCTCAACAGTCCCTTTCTCCACTGAAAATTTACTAAGAAAGAGGGGGCTGGATCTCGAATTTGTTTACGTTGAAGAATTTGCTGCATGTGAGGCAAAACTCTCACACTTCAACCACTTGTTTGGATCCCTCTTATACATAATTATGATTGAACAGTGTTCTAAACTTCTTCCCACATTTTGGACAAGATGTTCTCATGAGGGTGCCCAAGTACAGCACTGGGCAAAGTTCACTGCAAGTAGGAGTGGACTCCATAATGACCAGTTTGATTAGAGTAAAACTGTCAGTGATATGCATCAATTAACAATAAAATTATCAAAATAATTATATACTGACTCTCAGATATGGGCGTCACTATGTAATTGAAATGGAGAGTTTTGGGTAACTAAATAACAAAATATTTTATGTTAAAAGACCACCATTTATTGCCCATAGACTTAATATTCCCAACAAACAAACTCATTTAACATTAACATTAATTCTCCTCTCTGTAACAACATTGACACTCGAAAGAGGTAATCTAATAACAGTTTCAAAACCACAACATTTTCTGACTACTTTGATTACCCTTAGACATATGTCTTCCTCTCACTCATTCCTCTAAGAATAAAACCATTTTAACTTACATACACCAATGCAGTGCAGCCGGCTGAGGCTCTGGACATTTTCACCTAACTTATAATGATCTCGTAATAACAAATCTACCGCTTTTCAAGCTGACTCTCCATCTGAAACTTTTTTATCCCAGATCAGGTGAGGCCTGTTAAGTTCCAAAGAAAATTTAAGTTGTTCGCTCTTGCGAGTGCATCTCGAGAACACAATGTACTCGCTCCGAAGATCCAGGAAAAAGGGAAAAGTCGAGTCCCTGATTCCTCCGCCTGCACGGTTAATATTCAACCCTACCTTGCCCTTGTCTTCCTCCGCCACCAACACTGCTTTCTCTTGACCCGCGTGGCAACGGGGCGGTGTTAGCCAACCAATTATAGTAACACCTGGCAACAGCAAGAGGGGGGGGGGGGGGGGGTGTTCAACTAGACTGTTCTCTTCTCGAAGTTTCTCTCTCGTGCCCAGTGTTACAAGCATTTAACTTTTAATATGATTTCTACTAAATATAACTTTAGGGCAGCTTTGAGACCTCTTACAATTAAATAAATGTATTCCCACATATCTATGACTGCGCACTAAACTTATAACATTTCATATAGTTGGTTCAACAAAGAACAAAATTATTTAAATAGTATTAATAATCAAAATTACTTAAGGGATATTACAAGAACCAAACAATTAATTAAAGGGTTAATATAATTTCACATGTAAATTACTTATTCAGTGCAAAGAATAATTAAAGAATTTTTTAAGATGGGCTAGGTCAATCTCTGACAGTGGTAAATAACCACAAGCATGCTACATGTTGTTCTACGCTGCACGTCTCTTATCGATCCTGGCGCGGAATCTCCAAACACCAGTGGAACGTTGGTGTTCGATGCTCTATCAAGCCGAAGACCATTCACGAGGTGCGTGGAGGGGAAGCTCTGAAGGATCTAGTTGTGTGGGTGTGACCCCAATATAACATGGAGAAACAGAGACCGGGCCAGAATTTCTACTCCAGCACCCTTACACATGCTAATAATATTTATTACATACAGCAATATAGCAAAATGTGATTATTTATAGAGTAAAAAGAGCAAGTTGGTTGATAAAGAAAGAACTTGACCAATGGAGTTTTAATGAAAGTGAAACATAACTGTAATAAAATATTTTAGATGTGTAACATTAACAAAGGCTTGTTTTTATATATATATATATATATATATAAACTTTTTTTCTTTAAGAAATTTGTCTAGATACAGTACATTTTAGTGTTTTAATTCTTAAAGGCAGGAATGAATGGATGGGAAAAAGAGGGGGAGAAAAATACTCATACAGTTATTTGTTCATTCGCTTTTGTAAACAAAATAATCTTAATTCCGCACGTGTAAAATATATACATATTTCAGCTCACCTATGGGTGTCTTACATGAGAAAATAATTTCTCTACTCTACAAGAGAATGATATCTCACGTAGTTTGCACGTCCGCTGTGGCTCTACAAGTGCACATTGATAAGATGCCAGTTTGTGTAACATGATGCTGTGGTTTTGCTTTCTCAAGTCACGTTATCATCTGTGGAATAGTAATCGTGCAATATATTTTTGTAAACATTGCAACATAACATAAATTTTCCACAAATGTTTTGTAGAGGAGATATTAAGTCAGAATTTATTATGTTTGTACGGAATTGTGACTTAAAAATATTTATAGGAATACGAAAATTCAGTGTGGCCTATATTTAAAATATTAATTATCCCTTAGTTTTCATTAAATAAATGGCTGAAATCAATATGAATGCGTGGACTGAATTTATTCAAGACATTGGCGGTTATCGCCGTATTCCTTATTTTTGAGAGAAATAATGTGGTGTTCATATGTGAGGTACACTGACCGTGTTTGTGCAGCTGCTTTTTTTTTTTTTTTTGGCAATGGTTATAACTTTTATACATGTCATAACGTCTTGTTGAGTTGTAGCTGGCATTACAGAATTGATCTACATAAGCATAGGAAAATTGATGAAATTTTTTTGTATTGGGGGGGATGGGGAAGCAGAAGGTGATTTGGGTTATAACAGAATGGAAAGGTACAGGTATTACAACATTGGAATGATGCGTATGCTAACACTAAATGACAACATTCCAGCTGCTGTGAGAAGAGGATCAAGAGCTCCACCTGTGCTGGTACCTGGCTGCATTCCCCCCCAATGATCCCTTTAACACACCTCTAATACAAATTCACACTAAGACTATGTATATTGATGGTGACGAAGAATATGTGTGTAATTTGGTTTGTAAAAATTGTTTTCAAAGGGGTATTACTTTTGCATTTGGAGTTTACTGCAAAAGTCACACTTGTGAATGTATTTGTAATTGCATGGTTCATTATTTCTGTGTTGACGTTACTTGTATAAAATGTCTGGAACAGGAGGAAGTTATCTTCGAGTTGGACGAGTCCGTTCACGCACCGGAAGTAGGGTTGATAGTACGGATGTTTGCGTGTCGATAGTGCGCTCAGCGCCGGATGTGGTAATTGCGCGTGATGGAAGTGCGTCCGGTGATATGATAGTTCAGAAGAGAGGAGTAGCAGTTTTGAAAGCTAGACTTGGAGCAGATGTAGTGTGGCAAAGTGGTGCTGGATAATTTTATAATAAGTTGTATAAAATTGATTTAAAAACATTATTTGGTGACAGTTCTGTTTTTTCATATGAGGAAGCTTTTATAGGTACTTTTAGACAGGGAATGCTGTCCCGTGTCAGTGTGAATATTAGTGGTGTTGAAGGTGGAGGTTATTATGTATATTTGTGCCAAAATACGGTATATTATATATATAGTTCCAATTTCTCTCTGGAAAGCCAGTGGGCTAAACCAAGTTTAAGGAATGGAGGTCTTAATTAAATAAAGTGTTAATTATAATTTAATAATTTTATTTACAATAACTACACACAAATTCTCTCTACTCAACATCTCACAATAAATTCGTATCACTTACTGTTTACAATTAATGACTTCAATTAATACAATTTATGAATACCTCAAATAAATAAATGAAATGAAGAAAATTAAAATTTAGTCCCAATAGACAGTGTATCGAAACCTATTAAATTATTTTATAAATTTTGAGCCCATATTTGACACTCCCGGTATTTACATAAAAATCTGTATTGCATGTCCATTCCCTAGTATAGGCCATGTCCCGCCAGTCCGCATTGTTCTGTAGTTCTCAGAGCACCCTTACACACAGTAGGCTTCACTCGTTGGGTTTCACGCCCTCTTGTTCATTCACGCTATGGACACATCTACTGTCGTCTGCAACTGACTTTGCATCCACACTCAGCTAGATGGCCTTTGCCAAAGACTACTCACTGCTGGACCACTGCAGTTTATATAGGGACGTACCATAGGCCATCACCCAGAAGTTTTGCTAAATCCTGAGTTGCGCTGAGTATTCTAACTCCCAGAATATTATTGTGTCGGCTGTATGTCTGTCGGGTTCTTCAGTGATGGGCAAGGAGAGGCAGTGACGCTATCCAGGCCTCAAAAAAAATATAAATCCAAGATGACGTCTAATTTTCCCATGAACACAAAATTATACTCTGTCTACAAAATAAAAGAACAAAAAAAATTGGGAAATTTGTGCAACCAGACATAAACATCACTTCATACACTATGTCCATTGGAATGGACATCGTTTTCATAACAGATTTACAAAGATAATTTTATACCCGTACCACATTCTGACTGGTTACATAAATTATTTTGAATAGTGAACCATTAAATCCACTGCAAATATAATAATTTTACACAGTTTTATATTTTTTATAACCTAATATCAGATACTAACCTTTCAGTCGTGCTGACCAAGCCGCCATGACTGCCGAACTGCTCCCATTTGTGATTCTTCTGCTTCTCAACAGGTGTGTCTGTATGTAACTTTCTCAGAACAAATGTCCATTGTGATGGCCAAACATATTTAAAAGCGGTATAGGACTTGTACACCGTATTACAGCCTATAAAAATGTATGTCCATTGCAATGGACAAGGGGAGACAGAAAGGGTTAAATTGGTTTTGTTCCAATTTAGAAATAGTTTGTCCTAAGTTAGACTACTATAGTCGTATATTGGACTGAAACATATGCACTTTCGTTCTAGCATATTTAAACACAAAAATGAAAAAGCTTATTACAGTCGTGACAAAAATACATTTTAGCCTGTCCACATGAGCATGTTTTCTGAAATGCATGCACCGAATCATTTCACAGACTCCAATTGTAAAACAAAAAAACCACAAAGCCATGATTCGCCTGACTTTTCACTATCTGTTTCACCAGTTATGTCCCTGGAACAACTTGGGACCCGTGTGGTGGTGGGGGTTTCAGAACACCACCACCGCCAATCATTGCTTGTTGTACGGGGCGACTAATCAGGATGCGGTCGGGAACTGAAATTTGTTCCGACCATTATCTCGTGCTTCTTTTTTCTCTGTATTTTGAATTTTATGACAATGCTGTGCTTCGTTGATTTTAATAATAATACAGAAGGCTTTTGAGTTTGTGTATCTATTCACTGTGTCATAATGTATTCTATTGAAAATACCAACAATAAATAATAATACTAATTAACCTTTTAGCTGCTGACTTAGTTGAACTTTAACGTGGCCCCTTTTATGGGTTAGGATTTTAGGTCAGTTGTACAGGTTCTGTTTTCAAATTAAGAAAATGACTAGGAAAAATTATTCTGACAAGTAAACAAAACGTTAAAGAAAATATATATATAAATTTTTATAAGATATTTTACAGTTTTCGCATTAATAGCATATATTTTGTATTTTAAATGGAAGTATTTTTGTATAAAATTCAGTTAATCAAAATTATTTTAGTTAAATAAATTGTAATGTGTCCTGTATGAGATTCTGTTTGAGTCCACAATTAACTCGAAACTTACTTAGTTGCAAATATGAAACACTGAACAAAATAATTTAAAGGTCCGTTAACAAAAGGTCGCCAACAGAAAATAAATGAAAGATACTGTTAACTGAAATTTTACTGTAGTTTCTTCAAAATTATCAAAAAAGAAAACTATTGATACTTGCAGCAGGCAAAGAAACCTTAAGAGACAGAATGGCAGTCTTTTCATGTTCACAAAACTTCTCACTTCGAAGTAAATTCAATTATGTAGACAGGAGGGAAACACTAATTCCTCTCCCGGCACTCTTACGACTTCTTGCACCAACAGAAAATAGATTTAATAGATTTAAAAAGAAATGTCCAAAAATCAACAGAAGGTGTAAGTTGCAGGCACGGTTGGTGCGAGTTAAATGGTCACTTGCTGAGGACTGTTCGACTGACTACTGATTACTGGGATGCATGAGAAAGGTTGTATTTCCTCTATATATCAGTTTGTCTCGTCATTGAAACGTGACCCAATCATGGCATTGCTTGGTGAGGCAATATCTATATTTAGCTGACAAGCACAGACGTGGCTTTGGAAATAAATGTATTGCATTTATGTGGCCGGTCATGTCAGCTAAATGACACCACCTGTACCTTCATTATTTCATCATGTAGCGCAATACAGCGGATACGTCTAGCTTACTAACCCAGTGAAAAGGTGCAGTGTCATTCTATGACGTCTGTTGCTACTGATGAAATGATTCCATAAAATGATAAATTTGGAAAAATTAAAAAATATAAAATACAAACAAATTATTATTGCCACAATCTTCTAAATATTAAAAGAGTTAACATCCTTTACAGAATTATAGAAAAATTATTTATTTCCCAAATATATAAATTATTATATACTGCAATGCTACAACTTCACAAAATAATTCAAAATTGAACATATATAATTTTCTAATAATTGTCTTTTTGTTTAAATTAAATATCTTTTATACATGTTGTCATAACAACGAATACAAATATATTGTATAATATTTAGCAATTCCATGATTATGAAATGTCATGTAAAATAAATATATATTTCCCAAAACACATAATATGCTTGGGGCTGTTCTGTATGTTTATTGCACATTGTTAGCACTGCCCACAAAACATTCTTTTGCAGCATTTATCTGAGTTCTGGTGTTGCCTCTTCGTTCAATATTTCAATTTATTCCGTAACATCCAAAAAAATTTCTTTGAAATATGCAACTACCAAAAAAAATAAATTACTATCTAAACATCCAAAAAATTTCCTTAACTCTAAAACGAAACAAAAAAATTCACTCGGCTATCGTTGTGGAATTCTTTGCCACCATCAGATGTTGGCACTAACTGCTGAAAATGACATGCTGTCAGTCATCCTCGTAGATCTCCAGATGAGGTATGATCATCTTTTGACGTTGAACATACTTGGCCATATTTGCAATAATTTCCCGTGTTTGTTGGAGCTGAAAGTTGACTATAAACTTTTTTCCCTGTGTATATCTTATACATTGTACGAGTGTTCAGAACTCTAAAATCCAAAAGTTGGAAAAGAATTTTTTCTACCATTTGATAGTTTTCGTAAGGTAATCTACTGAGCTTAGCAGCATGTCTACTTTGTAAATAGAGTCCATGCACATTGTACTCTTTCCCACAGAGAGGCTTCATAATTTCTGTTCCTGTGTTTCTGTCAATTTTCCTACATGGGATAATAACATCCGGATGCAAAGTAGATAACACAGCACTTCACACCTGTCTACCCACGTTGTTACCAGAGTAGTTTCTGAGTGCTGGCTAGAAGTTTCCCCATTTTTTATATTTTTCCTTCAAACTTAGGCATTCCCCTTATTGTAGCATGTACTGCTCTACATAGGTTTGTGCCCTGTTTGTGGAGGTAGTCTGCAATAATGAAGCTGGTGTACCAAATATCTGTGAATAAACTGAGACCTTGATTCAGATATGGTTGCATGAAGGACAAAACAACTGCATTAGACATTCCTATGTCAGGATCGGCATCAACAAGATGTGTTGTGGCACCAATGTAAATGATAAAATGTGAAATCTAGTCTGTCTCACAATCAGCAATGACAATGATTTTCACACCAAACTTGTGTCTTTTTGATTTATATATTGCTGGAATGAAAATTGTCCTTTGGACAGAACCAAAGCTTCATCAGTACACAGATTTTCAAAAGGCGTGAAGTTTTTTTTTGAAGCACGGTTTGAACTCAGAAAAAAATCATTTTTAGTTTGAAGAGCCTGTTGTTTTGTTCTTGCTCTTCATTATTACAGAAATAGTTTTATTTTGTGTGATAACTTTACTTGATATTTTAGGTGGTGTAAATACATGCATTTTGGTGTTATTAATTTAATTTTTGTCACTACCCACCATACAATCTTGTCTGTGCCTATGATTAGTGGCCATTCAAACCTGGCACACATTTGAACAGGACACACATTAGCAGTAATGTATTTTTTTTAGAGCAGGAAAAATAACATTATACATAATTGAAACTTATATGTATTTACTGTAGAAAACATTATATGATTGATGCCTATATGTCTATCTCAATTGCAAACATATACAAAACACATTATTTCACTGTGACCTCAAAAGGGTACAACACTACCGCTACTCTGCACCCTGCTGCGCACAACTTCAGCCACAATCTCAGCATTCGTCTACTACCCGCACACAACTACGTCGTCGTCCATTGTAACAAACTTTTCATATGAAACTGATGAAGACATCAAGTCTCCAAAACCCTCCAAAGCTGGCATAATCTCCTCGTCATTATTTTCTTAATTTTGATCTCAGATGTAATTCTCGTTTCTTCGCTGTGTAAATCCTGCTTTCTTGAAACAATTTGCAATAGTTTCCCTTTTATTTTTTTCACATGCACGGTTACACATCCGAGATGCCTGGAGGAGGTAAATTTTTACCTTTTTGTCTTCATTAGAGGTTAGGATGTTTTCAAAAACAAGCCGCCTGTAAAAGTGCTTAAAGTTATTAATTACACCCTGATCCATTGGCTGAACAATATGTTAGGTGGGAAAAATACCACTTTAAAATTCTCAAGTACAGGTATGCTTTTGTGGGCCTTGCAGTTGTCAATAATCAATAAAACTTCCAGTTTTTGTGTGCTCATTTTCTTATCTAATTTTACAAGCAATTTTTCGAAGAGTTCGCATGTCATCCATGGCTTTCTATTGGCTTCATAATCTACCGGTTTGGATTTCACATTTTTAAAATGTCTAGGATTGGTGGATTTTCCTGTAATCTATAATGGCATTTCTCAGAAACATCCATATTTGCTCCTACTAAAAGTGTTACTCGATCCTTGCTAAGCTTACCACCACTGCAACCTTATAAGTCATAGTTTTGTCTGGAGTACACCAGAAAAACAGTCCAGTTTCGTCTACATTAAAAATGTTTTTTGGGTCCTTGTTACTTATCATTTCTAACAAATCAGTTTTCCATTCATTAGCAGCTTGCACATCATCATCCCCACTCTTACTGCACACAGACTTGAACACAATTTGATTCCTACTTTTGAAACCATCCAGCCAACCATGACTGACCTTGAAGACATTTTTTTCCCCAAGTCACTTGCAAACTGTTCAGCCTTAGCTCGGATAAGTGGCTCACTTACAGGAATTAAACCATTTCAACTCCCATTTGCCCACTTCTGGATTTTCTGGTCCTCGTGTTATTTTCCTGTATTTTCCAATTGAATTCCCTGTGTTCAAAATTTTATCTTCATTCTTCAGGAAAATTGGTAAAATTCCAAAGTCCTTGGTGATTTTGGATTTTTTCTTTAGTCCTTTTTTCACTTCCTTAATGACAGCAATTTTCTCAGACAATGTTAATGACTTGTATGTTGCATGTGCAGGTTTAGACAGCGACATGACTACAAACAGTACGTATACAGTATGCAAAACTAGAACACAAAATCCCTAAACTAGATTACGTACACTATATAAGCAGACTGACAGGGCAAAAACAAGGTCAGTTGGCCAGAAGAATAAACAAACAATAACGGGATTAGGATGGCTGGTACCTTGAAAATGGCTGCTCGTGGTCGCTGACTACCATGCCTGCTGTACAGAAGTGTCTCCCATGCAGCGCACCATTGCCACGTCTCTTGTGCCTCGCACTGCACCGTTGCCAAGTGTCTCGTGCCTCGCACTGCACCGTTGCCAAGTGTCTCGTACCTCGCACTGCACCGTTGCCAAGTGTCTCGTACCTCGTGCTGCGCACAGTTGCAGAGTGCGTGGTGCCTCGCGCTGTGCACCGTTGCCGAGTGCATGGTGCCTCGCGCTGTGCACCGTTGCCAAGTGTCTCGTACCTCGTGCTGCGCACCGTTGCAGAGTGCGTGGTACCTCGCGCTGCACACCATTGCCGAGTGCGTGGTGCCTCGCGCTGCGCACCGTTGCCGAGTGCATGGTGCCTCGCGCTGTGCACCGTTGCCAAGTGTCTCGTGCCTCGTGCTGCGCATACCTATGTACTGTATAATGCGCAACTCACTTTGGCAGTGCTAATTTTGGGAAAAATTATGCTTGGTAGATGGGTGTTTGATATTCTGGGCGCATATTACACCTCGTATTATCCAAATAGAATTTGAATTATACATTATATTTTTTCATTGATTTCATAGAAAATTCAAGGGAGGAGCAAAAATGTTAGAATTATGCACAATTTTGAAATAAAGATATATGAATTAGCCAAGTTCCACTGTATTATATATTACTAGGAAAATACACAAATGGTCAGTTATACTTAACATGCAGTACTATTCAAAATTATTATTTTGTTCATTAATTGGGAAACTAATAAAAAAAATTACATTACAAGGGAATTAAATATTTTGTTTTATTACTCAAACTTGAATGCTGGCGCACAATGCAGTACACACTATGGGAAAGCACCTTCACTACTTTCTCCATGAACGGTGCAGTACACTAGGCGCATTACATTCTATACAGCGCAAATATCCTGCTCCTAGGAAAATTTGGCGTTTGTTGTCATTCTAATGTTTGTTTTATGTTCTAAATGTTCAGTGCGTTTATTATGCTACTTAAGAATATTTTCCTTGTTTTTCGTTTTTGAGAATTTTACTAACATTAAAAATTAAAATTAAAAAAAGTGTCACATCTCCTACTTGATATGAAATTTACAGCAGTTTTGAAATGATTTTATTACTGTGCTATAAAGAAATATGAACAGTTCTTCAGAAATTCCAAAAACCTCAAATTTATTTTCATGTTTTGCTGAGTAGGATGTCATGTAACTCTTCAGGAAAATAAGCTTTAGAGACATACTTCTGTCTTTCTATATGAGCAAAATTGCTATCACAATCCAGAAAACTGTCTTGAGATCAAAAACCTGTATTTAATGGACAACATTCGTGAAGTACCTTAATGAACAAATATAGTCAAGGATACAAGTATAAGCACAGATGCTGAAACTGGTCTTTAAATACTATTAATTGATGGCATTGAATAATCATTGTCGGTCCAAAAGAAATAATATATACTACCAGTATATACAGTTAGGTACATAAGTAAACAAATAAATCCAAACTGAAAGCTTTTGAAGACACTTTTCTGTGAATAATGACCTTAGGTTAACTTTGCATTGAATCCACCAAGTTCCCAGTGATTGTGGCCCCTATTCTATGCCATATTTGAAGCAACACCGCCCTCACTTGATCCCGTGAAGTGTTTTTAACTGCTGGCTTCTTTTCTTCCCCCCCCCCCCCCCTGAACGAAAACGAAAAGCTGAGGCTGACGAATCGTAGTACAGGGGGCCTACATTATGGTTTCCAAAAGCACTCCCCAAAAAGGTGGCAACCTCAACACAGCCACTTGAAACAGCACCATGATAACACAGGTAGTGATTCGGATTGTGGTTGATTTTGCGTCAGTCTACTCTGTTGAAGTTATCTATGCCACTGTTTTTGGTTATCCGAGGTCCCGAAGGGCAAATTTTTGAAAAGATATATTTGAATTGCAAATTGTTATTGATGGAGCAGTTGGCGGTCTTGTTGTAGTGCTGCCTAGTTGAGAGGGCTCTTGGCTATGAAGACTTTAAATGGGGCAACTGCACAGTTCCCTATTTAGGTCAAGTCCCATGTGGTCCCTCAACTCCAGCAAGGGCATCATCTGGTGTCTTGACTTATTGACATCCTGGAATGTGATCTTACATGAGCTGTAAACTCAGTATGTCACTGATATTTGCTGTGTAATGCAGACTACTGATGGTGTCAACTCATGTACAGTTACTCTCATCTTTAATCTTGGTGTGTGTGACTTTCTTTCAGTTATCAAAATTGGGTATTTGAATGTGCATGTTAAGCAGTTCATTCCTGCTCCTCTACGTTGCTACAGCTGTCAACAGTTTGGTCATTCCTCTGTGAAATGTCGGAATCCACCAGCTTGTCCTAAGTGTGCTGACCCACCGCATACAGATAGTCCTGAGTGCAGCGAGCTGCTGAAGTGCGTGAACTGTGGCAAAGGACATCCGGTGTGGTGGAAGGAGTGCCCTGTGTACCAGGAGGAGCAAGCTGTTCAATGGACCCGGGCCACAGACAAGGTTTCCTTTGTTGAGGCATGGAAATGTTTCCATGCTCTCCAGGGCCTACAACCTTTTGTTCCTTACTATGCTCGAAGTATGCGTGTACTTAGTCGATATCTGCGAGTAGACCAAAGCCGCAGGGAGTCTGGACGACCTGGACCACGTCTGTCCATACACAGTGTAGGCCAGCTGAAAAGGAACTGTTAAAACCTTCTGTTAGCAGATCTCATCAGGAAGGTGCCACAAAAAAAATAGTTAAGTCAAAGACTCGGTCTTGTATCCCTTTTTGCGAGTGACCATGATTTGCAGGATCACATAAACTCACGCAACTACCATCCCGTCTCCTCGGACCCAGAGGCCAAGTTGATGGTTGATATTGATTCGCAAAACACTGGTGAAGGCTCAGGAGGTTTTAAGCCAGTTACAAACAGACATAGAGAGAAATTTAACTAGTTGTTTTAGCACATAATCAGATATGGGGTTCAGACCACAGGGACGGCTGGGGTCGTGTGCTATAGTCGTTGCTCACAAGTTCTCATATTGTCCTGTTGAACATTGGTGCTCCCACACACTTCACCTCCCATATTGGCACTTCATCCAGCATCAATCTTCCTTTTTGTAGCCCAGCTTTAGTCACCAATCTTTGATTGGTCTGTATACCCAGATCTCTGTGGAAGTGACTACTACCCAATCGTATTAGAATACGTTTCGTTTGCAGCCCCACCCGTACCACGTCACTGGGTGCTCAAGAAATCAGACTGGGCACATTTACAGCATTCCGTCCACTTCACTCTTGAGGTTCCTCTTGACGTGAATGTGGCAGTGGAACTCTTCAACTCTATTGTTGTGTTTGCTGGGAAGGCTGCAATCCCCAATCTTCACCTTGTGGTCGTCGGCGTGTTCCTTAGTGGTGTGAAATCACTGTGAGTAATTCTCCCATTATGGCCTCCACCTCTCCACTAGCCCATTACACTAGATGAGAGCCAGATACAGTTTCGTTTCCTTACTTCCAGCCTTCCCTCCTCCCCAAATCATCCATCCTTTAAATAGGTTCATCTGCTGGGGTTTATCAATCATAACAGAGGGTTCAAACTATTAGATTTTTCAACTAACATAATCTAATCTCGTTCTTCCATACAAATTTTTATTTTTTCCAAACAACGCTTAATTTAACCTAAGTTAACCTGACCTAATCCCTAACCTAATCCGAGTGTAATATTATTTCAGATTCCCAAAATGTATTGTAGAAACAGGATGTACAGAACATACACACATACACAAGAAAAAGCAGTTGTACTTGTGGAGTAACACTCTGTAGTGTGGGCAAGACCACTTGCTGCAATAGGATACTGCATGGGGCACAATTTTTTTCCCCCCATATTTGGGAAATTTGCCTTCCAAGACTTAGACAATCGCTATTATGATGTGATAGTTGAATAAAGCGATTATGTGAAGGAATGTCTGTTCATCTCCCAGTTAAAGTTGGCTTGGGTACTGTTGTGTTGTTGCGAAAACCTATTTGGTTTATTTCAAATGATCTCCACCTACCAAAGATTGGTTCCGTAATCTTGTAACTGTAGTAGAAGCCAATAATTCATTTTGGGAGTGCGAAAGGAAGCCTACTATTAAGGTTGAAGGTTTTGATGAGCCAGAAGTAATGAGTATTTCATCAGTTAGTTCTCATTCTTCAATGAGTTCAACTCAATTACTGGAGGAGTCGGCACCCAGAGTGTTTATTCATGAGGCTGGACCGTCTGGGTTGCCATGCCCTTTGTCTTTCCAAATTGCTTCTGCCAGTCCAGGTGATATTCAGAAAGAGCATTAGACTGGGATAGCGATTCTGACCATCCAGCAGCATCAGGCGCTCGCTCGCAGGTTTGACATTACAAGTGGGCGAGTTCTGGTTCACTTCACTTCAGCCAGTGGCCTCCTAATGAGTTCCCGTCAAGAACTATAATTTCACTGTCAACTGTCACACACGTATATGAATAAGTTTTTTTTAAAGGGTATAGCCATAAAACCAAAAGTTCTGGAAAACTACAAAAAACTGTTTATTTAACATTAAAATAATGGAAATGTGAGTAGATGTTATCTGTTGGACATATAAAGTTAAAAATTCAAACATTTAAAACATTTAAACCCTTTCTTGCCTAAATATTGAAAAATTGTTTATTTGCAATTTTTATTAGAGTTTTAAACTTTTACATGTTCAGATAGAAACCTCAAATTTTTTGGAATTCTTATACTTATTTTTATTATACTTCATCTGCGTGGAACTTGTAAGTCCCTACAGGAACATACAACACAATATTTTTATTTTAGGAAAAAAAAATACTGTCAATATTTATTGCTTATGATAAAAATTATGCATTTTTTGGTTAGTTTTTTTTAATTTTAGGAATGAATGCCATGAAATTCTTATTTTTAAGAACATTAGTTGAAATTTATTACTCACATAAAACAATTAAATACTTCCTCACAAGAGTAATTCAATGTTTGTGACAAAAAGTTTATATATCTTCTCACTGAATACGAAGCATTCATATATAGTTAATTCTATACTAACACAAACACATATATAACAGATAAAACAAAATATATACAAACACACTGCTGTAATTAGTCATTTTGTAAAAAAAAAATAATAATTGTACACTGACATATCAAAATAAAATGATAATAGTACCCCGTACATGAAATATTATCATTACAGAATGAATACAGTTTTTTATGCAAACAATTACATTAGAGCCTAAGTGAAATTAGTTGTTTCACATATAATTACAGAAATATTTGGAAAGCAACCCAGACCAAATAAAATGGAATAGCATTTCACTTGAAAACAAAAAAAAAAAAAAAAATTAGCTATTGGCCGACATTCAACCATTCTTACAAAACATCATGAGACAAAGCAAAACAATTTTTCTTGTTGTTGCAATGCAGGTGAACTTTACAATGTGAGCACTGTGAATAAGGTTGAGATTCAATTTGTTGACACTGCAGACTTCACACTAGCCTCTTCTCACACTCTTCTCTGTGAATCTTGACCAGTGTATTCTTCTGTTTGCTAGCCTAACATCTTTTGTCACAGAATAACCTTACTTTCTTCTTTTGTGCGAGCCTCCTTGTGGCTTCTTTTCCTTGAAGTGGCAAAAGCTTTCTGACTGACAAGACCTTGCACTACAGAGTGACGAAACTCAAGAATGCTGACTGGCTCAAACATTGCAGTGTAGATTACAAAATAATTGACAAATGCAATGTCCAACAAGCCAAAAAACTACCTGTGCCACCATTTTCTGGTCTTGCTATCTACACAGTATAATGATCGCAGACGATCAGCTAACTCTACTCCTCCCATATATTTATTATAGTCGGAAACAGCAGCTGGGCATTTTACCTCAACCTTGGAACCATCCTTTACAGTTCATGTCACTGTTGTTGTTTCCGACCCACGGAAATTAGAAACAATGTTCATAGCTTTGTTGTCCATCCAGCGAAAAATTCAATTTCTAGAGAAGAAAACCAATAGTCGTGTTCACCTAGTTACAGATTTTTCTCGGAATTCATATTTCTGAGAGACCCCTCTTGTTACCTCTAATAGTACCACATGCAGGGACTCCTCTAACCTGTAGCATCTCCAGCAAAGGAAGTGATGAAAAATTATCAAAATACACTATTCTTTGTTGTCCCCAAAACTGCTTTGTGAGTTGAAGAACAACTCGCTCCCCTAGTCCAAAATGTT
The DNA here is from genome assembly GCA_029891345.1 of Dryococelus australis. Taxonomy (NCBI): domain Eukaryota; kingdom Metazoa; phylum Arthropoda; class Insecta; order Phasmatodea; family Phasmatidae; genus Dryococelus; species Dryococelus australis. The sequence continues at coordinate 89,930,369 of CM057006.1, read as the reverse complement.
CGAATTCAGCCTCTCCCTTATAGTTTATTCCCTGATAAATTTTGGTCAGCAGTTGCCCACAATTTATAACCCCATTTGATTGGTTTAATGGGGTTATACTGCTTTAGAGAACTGCAATCTTTTAAACAAATCTAGACTCGTCCACGCTCAACTTTCCATGTTCCTTTATACACTACAGGAAACACTTTGTTGAGTGTGTCAATTATTGGCCTGTGTTTACACAGTTTATCTTTGTTGCCATGTGGCAACAATGTATTGTCATTGACATGGAATGTCAACAGAACAGCTTCAAATCTGTCTCTGCTCATATCCTCTAACACAGAACCTACATTAAGATCTCTGGCCGAGTTCCAGTAGTCTTTCCAGGATGGTAGCCTATGGTAACCCAAAAGAAAATTTATGCCGATAAAAACCAATAGTTTTTCTTTCATACTGAGAGTCTTACCTTGTTGTGTAGTATACAGGTTGGTTTGAGAATTTCACCAATAAGTGTCTTGAAGACGTCTGTTGGTGTTTTGCAATTGGAAAATTTTTCTTCAACAACATCTAAAAAAATTGAACTTTGATTATAAAAATGTATAATAATTTTTTTTAACCTAATGGCTTGTTTGTTACAATAGCAACACACCTATAGGATCATCAAATGGTGTAATAACAGTCCCCTTCTCTATTTTTTTCCACTTTGGGTTCACCTCCAACTTCTTTTGTGGTAGTGCTGAATATTTAGGATTTTGAGGGCTTGAATTCTGCAAGTCCAGCTGAGCAGATGAACAGGTATTACATAGAATCTTGGTGCTTTGAACAGATGTATTGAAATAATTTTCTTCATTTGGTGTGTCTTCAAAACAAGCAAGTCCAAATATTCTGTCAAAATTTAAAGTTTCTGACACAGGTGCTGGGGGAGTATTTTCATCACTTATTGCCAATGCTCGATAAATGATCAGGTAACTCTTCAAATAAAATGTCATACATTTCATTTTGAGTTAGTGGTTTTACGTATTTCCATGACATATTACAACAATATAGTACAAAACAGGTAAATAAACAAAAAAGTCCCCCTATAGAACGATAACACATGCACTTCAAAATATTCAGTTTGGCCCGGAAAGGTACAGAGTCCCGGTGATAATTTTGTGTATAATTTTTTACACAAAGCAAATATGATAGTTTCCTGTTATTAGTAGTATTTACACAAAGCAAATATGATAGTTTCCTGTTATTAGTAGTATTTATATAAAGCAAATATGATAGTTTCCTGTTGTTAGTAGTATTTATATAAAGCAAATATGATAGTTTCCTGTTGTTAGTAGTATTTATATAAAGTAAATATGATAGTTTCCTGTTATTAGTAGTATTTATATAAAGCAAATATGATAGTTTCCTGTTATTAGTAGTATTTATATAAAGTAAATATGATAGTTTCCTGTTATTAGTAGTATTTATATAAAGCAAATATGATAGTTTCCTGTTGTTAGTAGTATTTATATAAAGCAAATATGATAGTTTCCTGTTATTAGTAGTATTTATATAAAGCAAATATGATAGTTTCCTGTTGTTAGTAGTATTTATATAAAGGCCACACACAAGAAAAATATAACTATGATGCGGTAAATCACATAAAAAAAACAAAACAAGAAATGACTAATGAAAAGTGCAGGAAAAAACATCTGCTAGAACTCCACAGCACTCACCAACTAGTGCTTCTATCTTGTGCTGGTTAATAGAAGTGTTACGGCAACAGGAGTACTCAAATACGCACGTGTACTCTGAAGTCCAACAGGCAGTAAGCGGCTTCAAACACATGCGTACAATTTCTAGTGCCGCCTAAAGATTGTGGGACCCTAGAAGTTCCATGAGGCAGGAAAGCAAAACGTTAAAGAGTCTAACATCTAAAGTTATGTAATAGAAAGTCAACAGTAAAAAGTTACAACAAATTTAAACACTGTCTTCATTTTGTTTTTTTAGCTGTCTGCTTCCGCTTCCTCCATTTCAAAATCACTGTAACTGTCATTCTCTATTGTTGGCCAACTGTACACCTCTTCATAGAAGTCAGAGTACTTATAGTCTTTCAACTTCCTACGATCGTCTGCCATTGCTTTTTTCATAGGCATTTTTTCATTTTGAAATGCCATATCATTTGGTGGCAATACTGGGTTCAAAGTTTTGGACATAAAGAATATGTGTGAAATCAAACCATCTATTGTTATGTATGCCTTTATATACCCTTTGTGTCACTTTTAGTTTCAAAGAGAAAAAATTAGCTTATATGAAAGTAGACCTTGTCCTTGTTTTGAGTTTGTTTACCCTCGGTTCCCTGGGATATGCAGAACTTTTTACAGTATAACTCTTAAAATCTGGAATGTCTGAAGGTATGATGTCATACTCCTGAAAATTGTCAAACCTCTTGGAGCTTTGACTAACGATGTATGTTATTTCATGCACAGTAAATATGTGGTCGTACCGCTTTAGTGCCTTAGAAATAATTCCAAAATCCCTATTACAAGGGAGGAAACTGTGTCTCTATATTGGGAAGTACTGAGTTACCTTTTTGAATCTACCACTGTCAGTTAAATACAGGCAAAATCTAGATAATGACTGTTTATTATTTTGACCAATACAGTTTTCACAGAAAAGACGTAGCTCGGAGATATCACCAGGAACTGTTTTTAAGTATTCATTTAGAAAAGAACATACATCGTTCGGGCTCTTCCTGGCAATTCCTTCATGATACAAATATATTTTAGTGTTGTTGTCTTTAATATTGTGGATACCAAATACATTGACAGACAACTGCCTCATGTAATATAGTTCCTGAATGGGCAGTTTTGGGAGAGAAATTGTTTTCATAAAATCAAAAGCAAGTGACAGTATGTGCTTTTATTTTTTTCCCTCATCAGATTGTTCATACTTAAAAACTGAATAAAATTTTTTTGCTTTTTCGCTTATGGATAGGAAATTCAGCCACAGCTGTTCGTTTGGCCACGTCGTTCAGGTGAGGGGATTTAACATTAAGGACTTCACAGGTCTGCAGATGTCCACTTGTGGACGACCAAAACATACTTGAAGTTATCTTTATAAAATTTCCAATATAAATATTTGCGTACTCCTTCAACATTAGGATAATTTTCCCTGAACAAAAGCCACATTATTTTAACACTAAGATCTGCAGAAAGTAATAGTTCTTTTTGCCACTGTAGTGTGTCCCCTTATGTGAAAATTATTTAATATGCTCATACACCAAGTGGTGGGTCTCAGGAGGCAAGGAATGGCTATTGCCTTTACTTCAATAAAAATGTATTTTGGACTGTTTTGATATAAATAAAAGTGTTTTATCTTATGTGAAAAGTTAAGGCAGAAGCACCCTTAGAAAACATCCTTTCTCCATTCTACATGTAATTCAAGTTATTGTGTGATTTTTAAAGAAGAAACTAGGCATGGCAGAATGTCAGGTGCAGTATGCTATACACCGCCTTTGCAATTGGACAGGCAGCTGTGACTTCCACTTTTCTACCGCTAAGATGCAGATGGTTCATTTCTGTAGGAAATGTGGCGTATTTCGTTCTGAGATGCTTTTGTATGGTTCTGTTTTGCCTGTATGTTGTACCATCAAGTTTCTCGGCCTTTCGTTTGATAGTAAGCTCACATGGAGGAGTCGTATTCAGTCCCTGAAGTCTCGCTGTATATGGGACTTAATGCAGGTTTAGATCAAATTATCTTGAATTTGGCTTAAAATTGAAGATAGAAATCATGTTTGAAGAATGTGTTAGTTAAATTTTGAATCTGTTGAAAACTCTTGAGTGGTCGGGACTGGGGTGCTGACACAGACACCCTTCTTTGGCTGTATTGTGCCCTAGTCTGCAGCAAACTCGACTATGGCACAGTCGTTTATTCTGTTCTCAAATCATTAGCTAGTGTTCAATATGCTGGTATACGCATTACAACTGGGGCTTTTTGCATAAGTCTGGTTGTAAGTCTTTGTGCTATAGCTGCTTCGCACCTTCACCACACTGCCTTTCTTCATACGCCCAATGAGTGGTTGTACTCCGCTTAGCCAGGTTCTCCTCAGCTGGCGTCTGTCTGATTTGCCCATATCCTGAAAAGGTATGATATGCCTATGTGTGTGTTGCTTTTGCCTTGCCGTAAACAGCTGTGGCTGACGACACAGGTTGAGGTGTGCCTTGATCTAGCAGAATTTCCTAACCTAACCACTCCTCATTTTGTTTACAAGGGCCTTTTTTTTTTTGTTGATCTTGTGTCTTTTGTGTTTGATGGTTTTATTTGCTGTTTTATGGATGTTTCCAAATTGGATATCTCAACTGGGTGTACTTTTTTGATTGGTGCTTCTCAGTACCTTTTTGGATTTCATCCATCTTGCAGTGTTTTAACTGCTGAGCTTTTCACTATTTTGATGGCTCTGTGTTTTATCTGTAGGGAGTTTCACCGTAAATGCCTTGTGTGCTCCAATTCAATGAGTGTCTTGGCTGCCATTAAATCGGGCTCCACTATTCATTTGCTTCTTCCATGTGGGCATCCCTGGCAATGAAGCAGCGGATATGGCGGCTAAGGAGGCATGCAGCCTTCCACCTCGTGTTCCTGTGTGTGATGTGCTGCATGCAGTTCGTGGTATTGTCTGGCATGCTTGGCAGCGGGAGTGGACTTCTCTCCCGCTGTCTTAACAAGTTAAGGGCCATCTACGACTTGCCTGTTTGCGCTCTTCCTGTTGCTTCATGTACTCGCAGGGAAGATGTGCTTTCTTGCCTTCGCATCGGACACACTTGTCTGACGCACAAGTATTTGCTTTGTTCTGAACCTCCTCCAGAGTGTGATGCCTGCGGCACTCCCTTGACTGTACGGTACATTTTGTTGGAGTGTCGTAGGTATGGCCAGGTTCGTCACACTTTAACTGTGGCGATCTACGGCAAATGCTGTGTGATAGGGATAAGTCTGTGAGTGGCATATTCCCATTTTTATGTGCAGCGGGTCTTTTTAATTTGTTCTCGTGTTTTTGCTCCTCTGGAGTGTTTTATCCTGTTTTGTTTGTTGTTTTTTGTGTCTGTCTCTAGTCTCCTGTTGAGGTTTTTACCTTTTCTAGCCTTTTGGTATTGCCTTCTATGGAGACTATTCCAATTTTTACCTGACTTCTTTTGCCTCCTGTGGAGGTTTTTACAGCCTATTACTTGAATGTTTCTGTGGATGCTAATGACCTCACTGTCGAGTGCCCCCACAATATCACTCACTCACTCAAAGAAGAAACTAAGTGGGATTTTTGAATGTCATAAAAACAAAGCAAAATATTTATGTGTCGTAAAGAGTTTCTCTAATGTTCATGCAAAAAAGTCTAATTGATGAGGCATTTACTTGAAATATTATCTTCATAATTGGATACTTCTGTACATCTAATAATGAAGCATCCTTTACCTCGAAATGTGTACACCCAAACACAAATCCAATTTTTGTTACTCACAAAGCCTGCAGAATTTCACAATTATAAAATTAACTACAAATACATCAAAATCATATATTTTTTGGTAATTATAATAAAAAAGCTAGGGAATTTGAAAAATACACGTTCACTCTCTGATATAATGATACTTTCCTCAAAATCTGCATCTGTGCTAATTTTAACGTATATTGAAATGGCTGCACTAATTTGCATCTTTCATTTAAATTGTGTTCGCAGCAGTTTGTTGTTCGAAAACAAAATTGCCATGGTGCATTATGTAAACAACAGGTTGAACTCCTGGTACAATATGAATGCTGGGTACTATTATCGACATTGGTCCAGTCATTGCATCTAACGTGCAGAATAGTAACACATTGACTGATATATTTCTTATGCCCACACTGACTTGCTGATGTCAAACTGCAGATTACCAATGTTATGAAATATTGTTTGGGACCAATACGACCTATGGTGGTAACAGCATGTTATGTTATATCTACTGTTGCAGGTAATATGGTCCTAGAAGAATTTTTTGTAATACTTATTAATGGTCTGCAGGTTGATGACAGAAAGTTAGACAATTGGTTCTGTAAGTGAATCATAGCGTGCCAAGAAAGTTGTGTATTAATATCCTGCATGTTACTGTTTGCGCTAACTGGACTAACTTATAAAGTATTATGGCAGCATTTAGTAGCTGTGCTTTGACAACAGTGCACACAACACACCAAAGCCATCAGTTATGTACTTGGACAACACTGATGTTAGGATGTCATATAGTGGAAGACTTCTCTGTTATCAAGGAGATTTAATCTAATACTGCAGTGTTATTAAAATGGTTCAAGCTACTGTGTTGTATAGATTTGAAATAGTAAAATGATGTAGTTATCCGAACACATTCGAAACCAACCTTTGAAAAATACCACTGCCCCTTAATAGCATATATTCTAATGTACACACTGACCGGCATGCGCCCGTTAAAGTTGGTAATGATGGAGGAAAGATTCCATGTCATAATGTTATATCAAGTATGTTAGGTAAACATTTGTGAAATGATTTTTCTGTTTATTTTCTGCATATAAGTGTAAAAAATGGGCAAATATGTGAAATATTTATTTTTGTAACAATTTCATTTTTACTCAACTTGCACATGAATAAAGTGATCAGATCTATGGCAATACTAATTTTATGTGTAGAGGAGAATACACAATATGCGTAACAAGTGGATCTTCATCAGGACTTTCATAAGTGCTCAGTTTACAATGAAAACTGTCAGGCACGATGAATGTTAATGTTTTAATTAAAATTACTTCATTTTGCCATTCTACATGCTCCAAGAATCAAACTTGAAGCGAAACTTATGAAAGATATTTGTGTAGGATTGAGTTTTTAATATGAACCTAGAATGTTTATATATTACAAAGGTAAATACAAAAACCATTAAAATGTATTTACAAGATTAGGTTGACACTAAAAAAAATGTATTTGCGATGCACTATCCAAAAACAGTTTTTCCCAAAACAAGCTTACGTATTTGCAGTGAATTGTAGAGGGACAGAATAAGAATCATCAATGTGATGAGGCATATTTGCAATCGTACTTATTCCACTTACATAGAAGAATAACTGGGTCCCAGGTTCACTTATAAGAAATAAATTCAAAACAAGAGCAATTCAGCATTGTGCAAACATTTCCACTTATCACAACATAGACTAAAGGAAAAATGAGCAGCTAACAAAGTAACCAGTTCAAGAAGAAGCTCATTGTTTCAACTTTCAAAGCATTAGGCCTATCCTGTTATAGCTGCAAGTACTGTTAAAAAAATTATTTTTACATAAAATATTAAAACGAAACAAAATATGGACCAACTTGACCCAGAATAATAATGATCCCTTTTTGTGAGCTGTACATAATGTTATGAAGTTTTAATACTCAAGTGTATGGTAACTCAATCATTACCCTCTGGGTTGATGGAATGTGTCATTAGGTAGTACAGTTATTGCATTGGGTAATAATATACTTGTTGGCAGACTTTGCAATTTAATAAATTTGTTTTAAATTTCTCACCATTTCCATTTATTGGCATTATGCGATCTTGATCAGGTGGACCTGCTATCCCCTTCAATTATAATTATCAGTTTCACTATTGTTTTGATTTCCGAGCTGTTGTGCTAATATATGTATGTCATAAATGAACATCATAGAATGGGTGCTAAATAATGGTAAAAACTCAAATTACTTTGTGTACAATTGTGTGGACACTGCTATATAATCTTCCCTTCTCGACTGTAGTAACTCAAGAGCTAGGCCAGGGCACCAGCTGAGAAAGAAAATATTGCACCTCAGTACAGAATTTAAAGTAATAGAATAATCTCAATTGAAGTTTATCTTATAGTTGGACTTGAATGACAGGAACTGAGTGTAAATATCCAGATTGTAGAATTTAGAGTTAAAAAAAAACCACTTCACTGAAATCACATACAAGACAAAGCAGTTGCCATATAACTAACTACAGCCGAGCACTTGAGGATACAATAAAATTTTGAATTGGGAGACAAAGAAATTTAAAATGGATAAAAAGTGTTAACCATTGAAGTTTCAGCCGAAACTCAGAATATTGTTAAACATTCATTCTATTGGTTTGTAACTACCTCACACTTCCTGCTGGCTTTGTTTACATTTCAGTACAAGTAAAAAATTTTACTTTGAATACACAAAATAATCCCATGTTCAGTCCTCCATAACTGGCTGAAATATTGCTTTAAACATGGAAATTACGTACCATACTTTTACTCCACTTAACAGATTTGGGAGAGTAGGATGTTAATGGAATATGACAAATTGTTTGTTAACACAGCCTCCAATTGCCCTTGTAGAGATTTGAACAGACACTATGGAATGACAACAATTGTGTATCTTACTATACCTACTGTTGGCCGAAGGCATGTTAGACAACATTAGTCATTACTCTGTTGTTTGACGATACAGGAAACTACATGTTGTGGGGAGATGATACAAGGTTTACACTACAAATAAAAGTATATGACTATTGATTGAAAAAATTGGTTTTATTCAGAGATAAAAACATTAACAATTGCTGAAGATGGAACAGTACAGCTAGCTGTTTCTGGGTTACATCATAGAAACAATGTTTCCTTCCTTGGTGTAACAAGCTTTCTACCAGCAACAATATGCATCGTGGTAGTGCCGGTTCCTCAAACTTACGTACCATACTTCAATTACTGCAACAACACGAAACATTGACAATCATTACAGTGATTGATGTAAGAGTAAGTAAATTACATAGTATGCCTTTGATTTATTCATCAAGAAGAAAAAGTAAAAACTTCTCACATATCAAAGAGCTATCATTTAATTGTAAGAAAACAGAACAGCTCAACACCTACAATTTGCATAAATATGAACAAAAACTAATTAGTACTTTACAGTATTTAGTCTCAGTATCTCTTAAGACTTGCATAGTTTGCAGTATTAAAACAATTAATGTATGTATACAACAGTGGTGTACTTTCAGCACTCACACCTAAACATGATAGAAATGTGTGTGAATAAAAATTACTCAGTAGTTAAAAACTTCTTTACAAAATGTTTTCAGTTAAAAATTAATTGATGATTGTAGTGCTATCAGAATTTTTACAATGGACGCAAACAATTTTGCACATAAGACAAAAATGAAATGCTAGTTTAATTTTGTTAATTAATTTATACCACCTAACAGATCCACCCACCACATAGTTTCTGCATTCATGTCATTCCAAGGAGAACTGAATAAAGAATTTCAGTAATAGATTCTATCGACCGGTCTTTGGCAGCAGTCAACCACAATGCTGCAATGTGAAACAGCATTGAATTGGTGACATGTGGTACATACTCATGTTACTGTTATCAAAATATGTATGCAAATGACAAAGCCACTCACAAAATGTTACGTAAAACATTTAAAATGAGAAACAATATTTTAAAATTAATTTATAATTTTGTCTTTGCGTACCTGTTCATGTTTTACAAACAGCAATTTCTTAAACATGACATTTTCTTAGCATGTAATGGTAAATATTAAGAATCACAGCTTTTGTGGAGGAAACATATCTGAGTTATGAAAACTGTAAAACCTCATTAATTCAAAGTGCTCAAGACTTAATTTTCCAATTTGAATTACATAATTTTAAATTATCGAATTAAAAAAAGTTTGCTTTTATGTATTAAAGAAATGAACATTTTCCCTTTCCAAAGTAAACATAACTACGGCCCTGGGAATGACTACCCTCTCGAAGTTACAACCCTGTTTTGCGTGACCATAAAATTTGAAGGAAAAAAGCACAAAAAATAAGTTTGTTGCATTTATCTTGGTCATTAATTATATGTTCATGTGTAGTAAAATATTGGTGGTTGTAACTCTTACCTTTAATTGTTATGCCAAAATATAAAAAAACAAAAAAAAATGGTGAAGTTTGGTTACAAACTGCAGCTGTGGTAGTCGATGGCGTGTTACTGACTAAAAAGATGAAACATGCATGATGTAAGAATGTGGTGTTGTGAAAGCGCAGCGTACGACCTTGAGGGGGAGGGGAGGTCAGCTGTAGCAGCCCTACTGAAAGGGAAAGAAAACCTCCACAATCTTCCCTACCACTACATGGCTGGCCGAGTGAGGGAGGGCACAAGGATGTTCCAGTGGTTGCCAGACATCTCCACCCCCTCCCCTCCCCAAACAGTCACACAAGCATGTTACTGAAGGAAACGAGCTTATGCTGTATTTGTCCTTCCTAGCTGCCACGACCACATTGGTCCTACCGGGACTTAATTGCATAATTTCCACACCCCATTTTTATCGCAAATATATGTACAGAACCATGAACATTCTGCGTGTATGGTGTCCATATGGATTTCTTACCTATGTCATACTGTCACATTTATTCCCCCACCATGCGATATGAACTTTGCTCCAAATTTTTTTTTTGTAAACAAAAGTTTTGAGTCAAAGAATGTAATTGATTGGATAAATTTTAATTATTTAATATTTACGTTTTTTAAAAAGTGAGAATGGAATTATTGAATTGTAAGAATATTCACATGTTTTAGCATCAAACACACATTTACAGAGTACACTGGAGGAAAATTATAATTAAAAAAAATTAAAACACACACTTTACACTTTCTTGAATGAGTCGTCGATTTTAGTTTCGTTCTTTGAATTCGTGTACACTTTTGCGATGCAGTTGTGAATTTCGTCCATTACTTTTACAACATTCTCGCCAACATCACTTGAACTGTTGACTCTGTCCAATACCTAAAGGGATGTCAAAGCATTGTTCTGAGAGGGACGCACTGGTTGTGGCAACTCCTTTAACTCCTCCTCCTCTTCCACTTTGAGTTTGTAGTTGTTGCCCACTGACACGACCGGAACTGACTCGTCTGTCATGACGTATTCATGGAAACTTGCTGGCAATTCAATGTGTTGTTGCAGTTCAACCCACTCGCAGTTCTCCTCGTCCACCCCTGCATATTCATCAGTTACCACTTTCTCCTGTCCAAAACCACACTTGGCGAAACAGTTTTGTATCACTTCCGCAGAGATGGAATCCCATGCTACTGCAACACCTTGCAAATCATCCAGCATGTTCCACTTCCTCAGTTCATTGACCGAAACGTTCCTTTTTATTTTGTGTAACAGGAAATGCACTAACCGCTTGCGGTATGCCCTTTTAAGACAAATATAATGCCTTGATCTAAGGCTGCATTTAGCTGGCAGTTTTGACAGGTAGCAGCAGACATGGACGTTTTTCAGTTTCAAGTCCGTCACTCTTATGTTCTGAGCAATGGTCCATTAACAACATGGCGTATCTGTTCTGGCAAGCCATTCTTTTTTCTGTCCAGTGTGATGAGCCGCTCTTGAAAAATTTTACTTGTTACCCAGCTTTTTTTGTGGAATTGTATTCACAGGGATAGTGCGTAATGTTTTTCAAACACCGTAGAGACTTAAATTTTCCAGTTACTACTGGCGTAAATTTTTCTGTGCCATCTGCATTACAGCATAGCATTACTGTAACCCTGTCTTAAATTTTTTTCCTCTGTTAATTTTCTTGCCTTTCATTATCATTGTTCTGCTGGGTTGCGTATTGTAAAACAGTGCCGTCTCATCCACATTAAATATGTCTTTGGTTGCAGATTGTTCGATGATCTGCTTCATATTTTCGCACCATGTGTCTGCATCTTCGACATTCACAGCAGATGCTTTGCCACTAATGGCGTGCCACGTGATATTTTGCTGTTCTCTAAATCTCTGAAGCCAGCCACTCGAACACTGGAATTAGAGCCCCATCTTCAGAGCTATCTCGCCTGCTTCCTCTTTTATGAAAGGTCTGTCTACAGGAATGTTAATTGGCGTGGCACTGACAAAACCTTCCAAAGAACTCATCTTCCAGATTTGAATATTTGGCACCGCAAATTATTTTTCATTTGGAAACCTCTGCTCCTTCAAAAACTTGGTTTTCAATTGAAACACAATTTTTCAGAAGTCGTTAGCAGGATGCCGTATGCTTGCGCAATTTCTGTCTTGCTCCTCTCGGTTTTGTCCACTTCCCTAATTATTTCAAATTTTTCTGAAATAGTTTTTGCATTGTACTTTTGCTTTTTTCGCTCATATTGTTTATAACGTAAACACAATGAAATTGAAACTGTACACAAAAATACATATGTGCAGCAATCTTCTAATCTTCGCAGACAAGTGCGTCCCGGATTTTTTTTTCAAACATGAGGGTGTGGGGGCGACTGCTAGAGGCGCTGCAAGGTGTTCAATATTGATAATGGGTTTCGGCAGCACTCCCTGTACGAGTAAGCAGCCGCTCACATCGGGGGGGGGGGGTTGTTCTCTCAACCCCTCCTCCTACGCCAGAGACAGCCGAGTCCACACCGGAGATGACAGCGCTTCCTCCTCAATAATCCAGCTGGCCGTGATATGAGGGGAAGGACGACCAGACACCACACAGAACCCCACAGAGCATTCACATGGTGTGGCGGGCGACGTCAGTGGCTGTGTCAGCTGATTGCCATGCCACCACCCATTGCTGGTTAAGTGCGAGAGTGTAGGCCTATGCATGTTTTTTATTATAATTATTATAGCTTTGATTAATTAATCTGAACTTCACATACAGTTTTGGATGAAATTCAACTTTGAATTACATAAAAGGAAAATTTCGAAGTAACCAAACTTAAAAGCATATAAAATCTTATTATTCAGTTTGGGGGCGAATAAACACTTTGAGTTATATACAATTTAGAATTAATCAACTTCGAATTAACGAGGTTTTACTGTGTATATTTGGCTTTTGCAAGGGACCTTGTTGAAATAGGGGTGGGCTTCTTGTCATGGAAACAGTACAAACAAAACAATATTGTAAAAGACAGAGTCTATGTTTACATGGTATATTCATCATATTATGTATGACATAGTGACATTAAGAACAGTCAACTGAAAGTTGTTAAATTATAAGTGGAAATTGCACACTAGTTTAGTTATTTCAATAGAATTTACAATTAGTTGAAAAAGTATGTTTGTGGATTGCCGCTCCTGCTGATTAATCTAATTATTATGTGAAAATGTGAGCACTTGTGAAGTTTCAAATTGTTTCAATAGAAGGTGAATTCATTCTATATGTACTTTATCAGCAATATATGCATCACCAAGAAGGAGGTGTATCCATCACCTTTACGGATGGATGTCATTGATATTCAGTTAAACAGTTTAATGGACTGTACATAAACGTATGTTAATGTGTAAATCACATTCAGTGACATTGAATATTACCATGGAAATTGCAAATCTTGTATACTATCTGCAAGGGTGGGTATGCTGATGGCGCTAATGCGTGTTGCAATAAGGGTGATAAGGACTCTCAGGATTACATCTGATTCCATCATGATTGAATTACCATTATTTATTCCTGTTAGTCCTCACTGTACGTTTCCCTATGTGCCATAGCACGTTGGCACACCCATGCCCTGTAATTCACCTATCTTTAAGTTGGGTTAAGTTAGGTCCTATTGCATTTAACACTGGTAAGCAACTCAATTGATATGTATTTTATGTGTTTTACTCCACAATTTCCATGATCTCCACAGCCGCAACTATCACATTTTATAGTATCTACAGATAATATTGTGATACCCCCATTTAAATTCATACTCATCATGTTTGGTACTGTTAGTATAGTCCATTCACTGTTACTTGTCAGTTTTATTGTTCCGCATCATGCAAACAAAGCTTATCCAAGTTTAGAACATTACATTAAAAAGACAGTGCACCACATTTGTCGCATTCAGTGTAATAATATTTTGCTTAAGAACTCAAGGCTCTAATAGACTATTCATACTAATTTCAAAGAAATTTTACTGTTTTTTGGAAAAGCAAAAAAATTTCTGGAGTATTTCTTTAAACTAGGTATATATAAACTTAAAAATGAATGTTTATGTAATGAACTGAACCATCACTGACAACACAACATATGTCACAAGAATTTTTGAGCAAAATAACCTGCCTTGAAAATATTAAGAAAATTTCCATCAAATATAAATTTTTTGCAAATGTAGCAAAGGATATTGTGCTTTATCTGCATGAGTGTGTTATAGTATTTGTGTGCATAGGGAGCTGTTGCGAACTGGATCTATGTGGGGAATGGCAATAAATAATAAATTTAAAAATTTGCCTGTGCTCAAGTAGATCAGGTAGACTTTTAATAGACATGTGTGATCACCTCCCTCGAATTGATACAGTCATCTGGGGTTACTTTCTTTAACAACTGTAGGAAACATTTTCATTGAAAATGCTAATGTTAATGTTTAATTAATTTTTTTACCATTTTATTATATATATATATATAGTGTTTAGATTTTGTATTTAGTATTTAAATTAAGCAGATATGATGGAAATTCTAAACATAGTATTCAATCTCTTATTCTGATAAAACTCTGAGAAATTCTGCCTACGCTGTCTTCTCTAAAATACTCAGAACAAGCTCTATGAACTTTGTACAGTAGGGTGCTACAATTCAAGATTCGAGCTGTACTTCACCTGTAGTGAAAACCACACATATAGTGTGTACAACATGAATATACTATAGCTAGTTACAAACATATTCAAATTAATTCAGCAACAAGCAATACTTACCAGAGGAAAATGACATCTGTATTTTGGTTTTCAGATCTATTTGTACAACCTCAGGTGGCCGTTGTCAGTATCAATTGACATTTCACAGTAGTTGAAATTACTCTAATTTAGTAATTTACACTATATGTCACTCACCAACACGTATTATTTGACAAATACAATACTGCAACCATATTGCTCGTTGGCTGCATGTGTTGACTGTGTATGCACAGTGAGAGCAATTTCACTTGTGCCGAGGTAACTGCCTGGGCGTAGATTCTTCTGCATTTTGCATTGCTTGCGCCTCTGTTTGTTCATATTTAATTCCATTTTGGTGCAACACAAGTGCAAATTCTGCGTTGCACCCATACAAGGGTTTTTAATCAGCCCCCTGGTTTTCTCAAAATATATACCATGTATGAGGTTTTTCCAACTTTCTTTTATGCTTTTGTAAATCTTTGTAGAGTGTGTTTGCAGTGGGGTAGTTTGAGCCTTCCAGTTTCTTTACGAGATCAACAAGACCCTTAGGATGCTCTCTAACATAAACAGCTTGGCATTAGAGCAATGCCATTTTCAGTGAGAGAACACACAAAATCACTGTCTGCCTTTGGTTCATTTGTTTAGCAAAACTCAACAATGTCTTGTATGTAGTTTGCTACATAGAAGACATTGTTGAACCAGGAATTCCATCTGGCAACAAATGAAAGCAGAAACAAAGGACACTCCTGCCTATGCTTTTCTTCCACAAAGGTTGCATACAAGTGCCTTCTTTTTCTTGTGTTTTTGAACAAATTATAAATCTTGCTCATAACGTTGTTCAATTCAGGCAACTCCTTCACCCAGACCATGCCAACATGGTTCTATTTATGCGGCCAGCACTGTATGTGTGTTAGCTGGTCTCCAAGGACAAACTTGAGAGTACCAACAGATCTTTAGTCATATAATGATCATCAGTTGCTACAGAGAGCACTTCGCCGTACTGCATGTCATACATTTTCAGGGAATATAAAATTGTCCTTCACAGTTCGTGGCAGTAGCAGCTTAAAGAAAATTATCTCCGGTATAAATATGTCAGGTTTGTCCTGCTTAAGATTCAGAATGCGAAACAAAAGAACACACCCACCCACCTATCCATTTTATCTGTTGTTTTGTTGCACAATACATCAATTTATTGGTCCTTTAACACAGTTTTGACATCCTCAACTATGCATTTTAAAGGATAGTAGAACTAAATTTAAAAATATGTATATTTATGTCTAAATTTTCCAAAAATTAGTTATTTCAAAGTTAAGAGTAAACTCTACAATGCTGCATAAAGGCTGACTACAGATTAGCCTACTTGTTAACAAATGTATGCAAGTGAACTGTCTGTTTTTCTGAACATAAAACATTACTGTAGGTATATTTCAAACCAGAAAGACACTTTTTTTTTTTTCTTTCAAAACAGCAGTCACAATGAATACTACTTTACCTTCAATATATTTGTTCAGCCACGACCTAATATTGTCATCAACTTTCTCAAGTGGTACATTTGCCTTTATGAATGCCTCTGCAGTATCCCTGATCAATTCTAACTCAACATCTTTTTAGTCTACTTTCCGAAGGAAAGAAAGGCTTATGAGATTACTTTCCTGTCTGTGTGTGTTTCTGTGCATTTGTGATCTTCCCTCTATATCTTTTCAATGTTTGTATACTTCAACCAAATATATGTATACCAAACTTGGTTCACATATAATACTTAGTAAGGACATCTGACTTTTATAGTTTTCGACCATGTCAGGCACTTACTTTCAAAGTAGCAGCCATTATATAATTTTGGGTGTATGTGTAAGCATTTCAATATTTAAGATGGATAGTGTTGGCCCACCATTTTGGAAAATAACACCAATTAAAAAAAAATAAGGATTTTACATTATATTCTACCAATTGTCACCAAATTTGGCATGCAAGTGATCTATGGTAGGCCACGTAAACCTAAGTGATGGTACTTGATTAGTGACTTATTTTAAAAATGGTGGCCATAAAAATGTTTGGATTTAGTTTATTTGCCATGCCATCTATTACAAGCATCATATATACCATCAAATAACCATGTTTGTTGGCCATTTTGGAAGATAGCACTATATGAATAATTAACTGATTCCTACCAAATTTGGTAAACAAGTAATACTGATGCATATGAGGTTTAGCGATATGTTTTAAGCATGTCAGTCACTTATTTTAAAAATGGCGGTCATATAGCAATTTTAGCTTAGAATGCTGTATCGTCAAAACTACGTTACAATTCCAACATAACTTTGTTTGCTGGTAGTAGATATAACTATCAACTGTATCTACATAGAACATCTTTTGTCTGCCATTTTCAAGATAGTGCCATGCGAATAAAGTAAAGTTTTTATGTAATGTCGGGAAAAAATTGACAAGCTTTCTGCCAAATTTGGTAAACAAACAGTACTGCAGCAGGTGGTGTAAACTGGCATGGTTTATGTAGGTCACACACTTATTTTCAAAATGATGGCTGTATAAATATTTTAACATATTAATATTTTACTAATGAAACAAATTCCAATGGAACTTTGTACGCAGGCAGTACCTATCACAACCATCAAATTTGTCTATGCAGTGCCTCATCTATTTCTCTGCCATTTTGTAAGATAGCCCCACTAATAAAAAATGATTTTATTCCGTATCTCTGGAAACAATCAACCCATTCTTACCAAATTTGGTGAAGATGATGTACTGTAATAGGCCATAATAATAAATGTATTTTTTTAAGTATGAGACTTATTTTCAGAATGGCTGCTATAAAATCATTTTAGTTTTGTGGGCATGATAGCTATGAAACTATACAGGTTGTTGTATATTTGCATGTCAATACTTCGGGGAAACATTCTCCATATATGGAGAATGAAAAATGTTATATGAAATAGGTAGGAAAATGCTTAGTTTCTTCAATACAGCCCGTAATACATAACGTATGGGGTATGGCCCGCGGGCTGGATCATGTTACTGTGGAATGCCATAGCAGCATTCATTTGCACGATACACGACACTACACCTTGAACAGTAGGAACTGCACAAGAATTAGTTACGTGTGAAAGTTTATCATTGGTACTAAAGGAAATGTTCAAAATGCCTCCATCAGCATGAACACATACATCAACCCGCCATTGCATAGACACCTGGATGCATTGATGAATCCCTGGAGAATTCCTGATTGTTTCTCAACATGCCACAATATGGTTACGGAGGGTGTCCACATCGTCTACTGGGGTTGCATGCAGAAGTGCCTTTAAATGTCCCCACAAATAAAAGTCTACTGAATTCAAATTAGGGCTCCTCTAGGGATGGTATTGCAACACTTTCCCTTCATCCTGATATATAAGTTATACAATCTACTGTTTTTCCTGCTCGGTCTACTGTTGAACACTTTACCTATAGGAGGAAGGGAACTGGGGTGTTACTGGGGGAATTCAGCTGATCAGCAGATAAATGAGTAAGAGGGTTTATAAAAATATGATTTTAATAAGACAACGTTAAATATAAAAACACAATACATTTACTCTTACACAACAATGAATGGACTGATAGTTACGTACTTCAATATACAAGACAAGTTTGAACAGTATCAAATATCTGCAGTTAATTCCCTAACCTTGCCGTTAATATTATTACAAAGGGGGGAAAGGGATGATGGCTCGTTACGAGAATGGCTTCCTACTGCAAATGTGATTATGCTCATCCAGAATCTGTAGAATTAGGTTGGCCTTAGAGCTCCTCTGGGCCTATGGTTTCCTGTTGCAGTCTGCCTTCAGTCTCAATATCTCACTTACTAGTACACTGCGTCAAATCACGGTGCTGACTTGGGGGGGGGGGGGACGTTACCATGGAGGGGCGCTTTCATAGCTGCCTAATCTGGGGCGTGTTTACTAAATAATTGCGCTTGGCCATGCAAGCTAAGGCGGTGTTGCAATGCCAGGTTGTCTCTACAGTATGGAGCTGCCAATTATAGCTGGGATGGCATTCCACAGCTGGGAAGGGGGCATACGTAGTACACGCCATAAAGTATACTGTACATTTTCTCTGAAACAAAGTTATGGTACTTTATTTCATAACCCTATTTCTTTCCGGAAATTTATTTAAGATGTGAAAGAATGTGCATAATTAGGTAAAACCAACACATATATTTTACTTTTGAAAAATAAGTATTGAAATGTGAAGTATTGATATAACCATAAAGTATATACTAAGATTAGCTTGAATTTTTACCAGAAATGTACAACTAATGAACTGAAAAATACATAGAAAGTTGACATTGCATATTAGACAATGTTAAAATAATTATAATACCTTTAACAACTAATTTATTTTTGCCTATGTATAATGAAATAGCTGAACTTACACACCAGACAACAATACTACAAATGCATAACAAACTAGAACAAGAATAGCATACTACAAATGCACAATTATTGTAATTACAATAGTGTCATTATGACAAAGTAAATAACTGAGATGTATGGGTCTATATACAAAGATAAATAACTGAGATGTATGGGTCTATATACAAAGATAAATAACTGAGATGTATGGGTCTATGTACAAAGATAAATAACTGAGATGTATGGGTCTATGTACAAAGATAAATAACTGAGATGTATGGGTCTATGTACAAAGATAAATTAGATAGGAACAGATTAAAGGTAATTACAGCAAAAACAATGTGAAAAAGTTCACAAACTTCACAACAGCCTTCACTGGGCCTATAGTTTCCTGTTGCCGTCTGCTTCACTCTCAATATCTCACTCGCTAGTATACTGTGCCGACTGGGGGGGGGGGGGGGGGACATCGCCATGGAGGAACGCTTTTATAGCTGGCCAATCTGGTGCGTGTTTACTAAATAATTGCGCTCTGCCACCAGCTATACCCCATGCGAACTTAGGCGGTGTAGCAATGCCAGGTTGTCACTACACTACCCCCCCCCCCCCATCAAAATAACAGCCATCCCTGCTGTAGGAAGGAACATAGATGTAGAAGATAGTATAGGGTGTGAGAGAGAGGCACAAGTAATCTGGTGGATATCAGAGTTGGGGAGGGCGAGGAGATCAAGTTAGTGGAGAATGTCATGCAGGGTGGCATACCCGGAGGACTTAAGTGCGGTGTCGAGGGAGCAATTTCAAGTAGGAGCCACCATCAAAAACAAAATTAAAAATTAAGTGATACACAGGTTTCAGTTGAAAAGCATATGGAAGTTAAGTGTAAGTTATTTAAGTAAAAACTACAAGTTTGCTACAACACTCTTGAGTATAGTTGATTCACGATAACTTCAGCCTTTTCTGAAGCCCTGCCAAATTTCTACTTTTGGTTACTGATTATGTATCCTTCTGCTATACGTAAACATAAAGACTGCCATGTGACTTCTAATTTTATAACTGTCAAATGTGTTGGTTGCTGTTTACATCTGTTCAAAGAATTTTGTCATATTGCAGAAACCATTTCCTACGAATGTTCACTATGTAGGCCTTTAACAATATTTAGGTCAGCTTTATAACTATTTGTTACACACGATATAGCACGTTACCCATAATACACATTAATATTTAGCCACGACGGTGTTTGTTACAACTGCGGCGGAAACAACTATAGTATTTAACCTGTTGTTATTAATATGTGTTCGGTATAAAAATTAAAACAAAGGGTCAACCAGTCCAATGAAACTACTCAGTAAATTCAAGCACGCAACTTGTGTCACTTATTTATTGTACATGGACAAACGTAAAAGATAGTAGTGAACACGTAAACACGTAGGCCTACCATAACATTTATTCTGCTAATATTTACATGCATTGGTATTTACTGGTTTGCAGGTTTATTTTATTATTTGTTTAATTTTATCTGGGCGGGCTTAGTATTTCGGTTGGAATGTTGCAAACATTCAAATCACAGAAACGTAAGCTCGTTACTCAACTGTTTTCCAAACATGTAGTGCAAAGGTACAACATTGTGTTAAACAGATATGAATCTAAATAATTAATTTCGTCATAACATCAGTTCAAGGTTAAAACTTATACATTTTTCACATTTTTGAAATCAACACACACACCTGGCCTGTGTAATGATTACAACGCAGCCACCGTGCCCTTTCATACGCAACAATCACATCACATTTCACTCTGCCGTGGAAACACATATTTATCACAACATTGTAACTTCCGTATGATGTTTAAAAAACACGAGTACGAACTTGACGCTTCATTCAGAAATATGCTGTGTCATTGTATGTCGCCCGTCACCGCCATATTGGGAACGCTTTCCACACGACGTGTGCCAACCTGCTCGATTTGTAAGTGTCACGCGAGCTGTGTCGCACCATCACATTTAAAATATGTAGTTGTATCTAAATAACATATAATAGGTATTTAAACAGTAAAATCTCGTTTCAGTTGTAAATTACAATCTCACACATCATTACTGTTACTGTAATTAGTATGAGATGTGCTGAAATTAGAAATAAAATGTATACCTTTCCTACACAGGTGGTACAATCTTGCCGAGAGAAAGAAGAGAGACAGAGAGAACGAGAGAGACACGCTCTGCTTCACCTGTTGAACCTTTATTCCGGATGGAAAAAACACCACCAGCCTACACACGGGAATTTGCGCGGATATTTTTAACTGCAGCAATGAAATGTGTTTCCGTCAGTGCTACCTAACAATACAAATATATCAATTGGCAACGTTGAACTTACAAATAGTATACATAAAATGAGGTTAAAAAATATTGTAACTGTGAGCTATTTCTTACCAGCCATTGCCAACACGTTGCTGCTCTCACTGTTGTTAATTCGTATTTAATACGAAATAAATATTACAAGTTATATAAGATACTAAGGTAAAGTTTCATTAATTCAATAATACAGTACTCTAATGTTAATCACAGAATTAAATACGTGTGGAATACAAGTTACTGGAAAAACAGGTTGACATAATACGCCTAGGGTGATTTTTCAAAGGTTAGATTCCAAAAGGCCGAAGAAAGTATGGATGGACTATACCTATATATATATATATATATATATATATATATATATATATATATATATATATATATATATATATATATGTATATATATATATATATATGTATATATATATATATATGTATATATATATATGTATATATATATATATATATTATATATATATATATATATATATATATATATATATATATATATATATATATATATATATATATATGTATATATATATATTATATGTATATATTATATATGATATATATATATATATATATTATGTATATATATATATATATATATTATATATATAGTGTGTATATATATATGTATATATATATGTATATATATATATGTATATATATATATATATATATATATATATATATATATATATATATAATAAAGTAGAAAAAATTAAAAATATCAATATTATTATGATTTTTATAATTGTCGTTATCTGCGTTATTTGCATAAATACAATAGTCATGAGGGTCAGCGTAATCATATATTAAGAAAAATTTTGCCAATCAAAGGTGTTGTTTTGTAAATTTACGTTTCCCAATTCCAGCTTCTCTTTGCGTTCATCTTTAGTGTTTAAAGTAGCAGTAGTAGTTTTAGTTTTTGAAACATTTGCATTGTCAATCAAATTGTTGAGAAAAGTATAACTTTTTTCAGCAGCTGCTAATATCTTGATATCTCTTACTGTTATTGAGTGCCTTCGGGCACAACACAACTTACCACCTCATTAAGAAGGTCAAAATTACGGTTTTCTTTTATCCGAAAATTGTTTTTAAAATGAAAGGTGTTATTTGTAATACGTAAAATATCTTTTAAAACTTTGTCGTTTTCATACACACATAATTTGATATGTAACGGGTGGTCGTAAAGTTTTTTGCTCCCAAGTTGATGGATAAAAAATATGTAGTAAAATTGATTTTCATTATCTACATACTCTGTACGAGGTGCTAAAATTCCCTTTTTCCCCAAACGTATCAAACAGATAGAAGGGTATGTGTTTTTCAGTTTTGCTATTTCGACTTTCCTCTTCTATTATTCGTATTGGATTAGTTTGTTTGAAATTAAAATATACTTTCGGGCAAATATTTTTTACTGTTGTATTTCGATTTAGAAAACTTTGCACAAATATTTACCCAAAGAATTCCTAAAGGTGGTTAATATTCCTCAGACTCCCAATGTATGACCACAATGGATGATCTGTCATCTACGATATTAAAATTGGGAAAGGGATTGAAGGAATTATAACAAACACACGTCTGACTCGTTTTCGCCACATTTATCAACTCTTGGTTGGATGTGTCGAGGTTACTAGTTGCATATAAATTCGAAGGATATTTGATTATATATTGTGTGGTTAAAATAGTATATCGTTTTAAACATGCGAGCCTATCTGTACCGCAAAACCTTGTATGCGAAATAGAAATAACGTTTTCGCCAGTAGGTAGTATGGGATCCTTGTCGAATCCACATACACTATAATTTTATCATTTATACCATGGAAACCATTGATGTAAATGCTATCTGAACTATTTCCTCTCTCAATATCTTTAATTATTTAATCGAACTAGATTCATATAAATAATTCAACATTTTATCATAATGATGGATTTCGTCGTAATATGCGTTTAATTTATATTTCTTCAGATCGGTAATGATGGCAATTACAAACTTGCTATAGAAAGCAGTTAGATAACTTTTCATAAATTGCAATATGGTATTGAAGGAAGCTATCGAAATTGCATGTATAAAGTAAATCATAATTGTTAGTATCTCATTGTCTAAATCTGAATTCAGCTGTAAATTAAACTGGTCCAAACTTTGTTGATCACCGTAATATACATATGCCGCATCTGCACAGTTATTTTGATGGTTATTTGAGGTATTAAACTTGAACAACTCGCAATTCTCATGGATAAATTGTAAAGTATCGACATACGATTCAGCAGTAAATTTCAAGTTTTCTATATTTAAAACCAATTTACCTTCTTCGAACATGCTAGAGTTTTTGTGGAACAAAATTTTTGTGTTTGCACCATCTTCCAATTGTAAACAATCGTTTAGAACTTCAGGAGAAGCATTTGAAATGATGACGAGTTTCCTTTAATAAATTGGCTACATCTTTTTTGAAAATGATACCGCTATCTCCCGTGGAATCGATAGTCTTCACCACTAGTGTGTATTTTCCATCGGGCAATAATACAAATCAGATAAAATTCAATGAAAATAGTGTTCGAGATTGTCATGCGTGTTGTCAATGGTTATTTCTCCTGGCTCTTTATCCTCGTAAATGGAAGAAATCCCTGGAATACCAACAAAGGATGAGAGGTTTACGACATAATGTCGACCATCAATTGCACTATACATATATTCGGCATTTGATGAAAATTGTTCTTTCACTGAAGGTTTATAAAAAGATGCCGTGACCATAAAATCATAATTGTTGTTGCCATTCACAGATTTTGTAGGGTTTTCATTAATGACAAATCATAGTGTTTTATTCGACCTGGTCATTTGGATAATTTTTTTTTTTTTTTTTTTTTTTGTCATATAGCAGGGATGTGTTTAGATCTCCTATACAAATGTATTGATACATGGAACTATTTGATGTGGTGCACATTTTATATGAAACACCAGTAAGTTGTGTATTTAGTTGTTTGTCATAAAAATTATAGTTTAGCCTAACCATCGTTACAAAAATAGGCATGTATTGGTCCATTGGCTTTTAAATGTGGCCAAATTTGTCACCAAAATGTGGATAAACTGTTTGGAAACCTTACAAAAAAATATGAAAATGAGAGTATTGCGTGTCGCAAAGTAATTGATTAATGCATCATTCGAGTATAAGGAATTTTGCATTTTATTGATAGCTATTACATGAACTTTCCTACGATCCACCAACTTTAATTTGTGGTTGTTTACTATGTGCCAATTCAAATCTACTGGTGAGTAAACAGCTTCCCCCGAGGATTCAAACACTCCCTATTGACTATTTTGCTCGTAGTTATTTGGTTCAAATGAAAAGATAACATTAGCCGTACTTACATCCAAATCCAAAATTTTTGCCTTGTTTAAAATTAATTTGATACATTCATGATTGGTTTTTCCAGTGGAAGGAGTGGATGAAGAAGTAGAGGAGGGAGATGACTAGTAGGAAAACTGGAAACTTTGATACATTCATGATTGGTTTTTCCACTGGAAGGAGTGGATGAAGAAGTAGAGGAGGGAGATGACGAGTAGGAAAACTGGAAACTTTGATACATTCATGATTGGTTTTTCCAGTGGAAGGAGTGGATGAAGAAGTAGAGGAGGGAGATGATGAGTAGGAAAACTGGAAACTTTGATACATTCATGATTGGTTTTTCCAGTGGAAGGAGTGGATGAAGAAGTAGAGGAGGGAGATGACGAGTAGGAAAACTGGAAACTTTGATACATTCATGATTGGTTTTTCCAGTGGAAGGAGTAGATGAAGAAGTAGAGGAGGGAGATGACAAGTAGGAAAACTGGAAACTTTGATACATTCATGATTGGTTTTTCCAGTGGAAGGAGTGGATGAAGAAGTAGAGGAGGGAGATGACGAGTAGGAAAACTGGAAACTTTGATCGTTGTTACGTCACTTAGTAACAGACACATTTTTTGGATGGCATTAAAAATAATGTGTGTTTGACAGAACAATCATTTCGTGCTGATATTGCGCATTTGAAATGTACTTTTTGAGACTGGGATTGTCCATCAGAGATATCGAATTACTTTTGACTTGGAAAAAAAGGTAATGTTGTACTTGTTGATCAATTCCACTGCCTCTCCTGTTAAAAGCTCTGAAGCAAATCGAATGAGTGCAAAATACAATGATTTGGCTGATGGTGGACATTAATAATTGTAAAGTGACAGTGTTTTCTAATTTAATAATTGAATTATTTACGTCCGTGTAGTTCATCACGAAAACTATATATCCTTCAAAATAGTGTTTTACACATTTACCCGATTTAGAGCCAACATCCTGCATCGACCTGGTTAAATATGCAGTCTCACGAGGTTGTAAGTTTTTCGCAAGTATCATAAATCCAGTTTTACTAGTATCGACTACTTTGTCAAAACTATTAATTATTTTGGCAAGATCTTTAACCCTTTCGCTGCTACATGCTTATTAATAGTGTCATCTCTGTAGTGCTAACAGTCACATAGCACTAATGTACCCCCTGTGCTGAATACCTTGTTTTAGCAAATGTGGACAAGACCTGTATAGCTACTTTTTGTACCCTACTTGGAGAAATATTAATAGTTATCTTATTTTGGCAGATGTACTACCTTATAGTTGCAATTAATTGTAATTTATTATGTCTACATTGATTTTAGTATAGTGACATTGCACTGTTTGCTTTTATTTTGCTAATTTATAAAATATATATATTTTTAAAACCTACTTTCTGAAGGAAGAATAGGCTTAGGACGTCATCTTCCTACTATCAGAGAGTGTGTGTGTGTGTGCATGCACGTGCATACGTGTGACAACACCACCCTCCTCTAAAAACTTGTTCACCCGTACACAGAATTTGAACCAACTCATAAACTTATTTCCATAGTTTTCAACCGTGCCAAATGCTTATTTTCAAAATGTCAGACTTTTTTCTTTTATTTATTTTGAATGGTACCACATATCTCAGGAAATATTCAACTAATTAAAACTTAATTTTGTATGTTGACCATTCAAAATGTCAGCTTAAATTCAGAAACACTTGTCTTGGCCAATGCGCCATTTTGGAAGATAGCAGTACTTGAAAAAATAAAGATTTTGCATAAAATCTCAGGAACTATGTAACCGATTCCAATGAAATATGGAATATAAGTACATATATGGCACATTTCAGTAATAATTTATTTTCCTGATTTATAAAAAACAGACATCAAATTCATTGGAGTCAATACACAATATTTACTATAGTGAAATTACACTAACTTTTGAAATATATATAGTAGTTAAAAAAAAAAAAAAAAAAAAAATTTAATACACTCTCAATAAAACAACCAAGTTGTTACTAAAGTATGAAAGTTCCAATAAATTACCTTGGTTTTTATTACACTTATTTTAGTCTAATTATATAATTTAGACATATTGAAATTATACGTTACTACACCAACATTTAGTAATTTTTTTTGGTGTGGTAATTTTCAAAACATGGTGTGACTTTGCAGTCTCTGCACGAGTATTGTGTTTCTCTAAGAATTTTGTGCTCCTTTTGCTTCAATGGCTGTGGAAAAATGCCTCTGTGATAAGCACAGTGGAGTCTCTTCTTCTGACCTCCTTCCTCCTTTAGACTTTCTTCTCTTTTGAGTATTTCTCCAGAATGTCTCTGATGAGCATTAGATGGAATGTTACAAGAGGCAATGTTTTACCAGTAACATTTTTGTGAAGAGCATGGGCATTCAAATCTGCGAGATTCAATACATGAAATAACAGTTTTTTTATATCATTTCACAGTTTTCCTCACTGATTCTATAGAACTTATAACCATGTCAGTTTTGTAGACAAATCCCATGCTAATGTTGTAGTCCAGAACACATGTGGGTTTCATTATTTTTACATCCACTCTTCCTGTCAATCTTTTCACTTTCTTTCTTATCTGCATTATGGCAGGTGCTGAGCATCCATACTTTCTGTTTATAACATCACTTCATTGCACGTAACTCACCCAATGACTTGAAAGAAATCTCGCCTTTCTTCAGTTTGTTGTCTATTTTCTGCATATTTTTCCTATTTTTTCGTACTGTGCCACATGCATTTGTTACACGATTATGAAGCCAATGAAACAGATTTGGACTGGAATACCAGTTGTCTACAAATAGCATGTGACCTTTATTCAAGTATGGTTTCAATACAATAGCCACAATATCACCAGACTTTCCCAGACCTGCCTCGTCAATGTCACCAGTGTACACAACGAAATCAAGAACATATCCATTCAGACAGTCACACAAAACAAAAGTTTTTATTCCAAACCAACTAAGTTTGGAAGGCACATATTGTTTGAAAATCAAACGGCCTTTGAAGTGGAGCAGGCTCTCGTCAATAGACAGTTTTTTGTAAGGCACCAATGAAATACCAAAAGCATTTAGAATTCTATCGACAACAGCCTGAATTTTAAATAGACCATCGCCACCTTGATCCGCACTGTTGTCACAGAAATGCAGCATTCAAAGTAAAAGTAAGAATCTGTCTCGTGACATTATCTCTCCAGACACTGGTGTTCGCAAAAGAGCATCCTTTGACCAGTATTCACTTAGCTTCAGTTTATTCACACGTGCCATTAGTAAACACACTGCCAGAAAACAAAACAATTCCTCACAATTTGTGTCTGTCCATTGCTTCACACGGGAATGGGACTACCAAATCTGTGGTGCATTTTCAATGGCATACTTGTAGTATCTGTTACATTCATTTGCTACAAATGTCATCAACGATACATCAAAGAAGACTAGAAAGACGTCTATGATAGGACTGTTAATATTTACATTTGCTTTACATCCTGCATTTGTATCATCATAGGGATGAATAATGGGAGTCAAATTATTCGAAGACCACGTCGTTTTTGTACCATGATTTTAATTTCTTTCTTCATCGCTGCTATCTTCCTCTAATTCAGAAGATGATTCTTCAAATATTGTTATTGAAGTACTATGTGTAATCCCAGTAGACATAGTTGGCTGAGGAGAGTGAGAGTTTTCTTTGTTGTGTAGAGTGTACTCTACATCTGAATCACTTTATGTAAACACATCTTCATCGCTGTCACTCTTTGTGAGAATTATCTCCAGTGCTTCTTGTTCTGTCAGATAGCGAATGTTGGACTTTATCAGACTGCAGGTGGGTATTAACAGTGGGACGAGATATCTTGTCCTTCACACTAAAGGCACGCTGAGTTGAGGACGACGTATCTCGATTTGGCAACCATTATGTAATTATTGTATCTATCCAATATTTTGGAAGTATTAAATCTCAAACGATGTTGAGAAACTTTAAGTGACTTGAATTCAGGTAGATTTAGAAATATTTGTCTATTTTCTGATTCGATGTCTGCCAAGTCGACAATATTCTCGAAAGAAACTGTATCCACATTATATAAAAAAATCAAATGGTTCAGCGCTATTTTTGTTTGATGCCCAAATAATGTGGTGTGGGTCATTTGCCAATAGGCCAATGTGCGAACGTTTAAAAGTCGCATAATTTGTTTCCTAATTACGTAAACATTGTGATATAATTTAAAAAATTTTGTTAAATACGTTTAATCCCATATCCCTTTTTTTTCCGCCTCTTCTTGATATAAATTATCCGGAAGTTTTTCCCCAAAGTTTATAAAAAAAAGTATAGTCATTTAATGATTGTAAATTTTGTAAACTGTAAATAAAGTTTTTATAATTGGTTAATTTTATCGTGTTAATAAGAAAAAAATGTTTCGAATATTCGTTAGACTTTCTGAAATTGTAAAAGGTCCTTTTTTTAAATTAGCACCACCTAAATTGTTATTGTTTTGAAAACTCTGTGAACTTCCCATATTTTAATTTAGAGTCTTCTATACAAAAAAAAAATTACCTTTTTTTTTGCAACACATAACCTTTTTATTCACACTATATCAAACTAAAAATAATATTGTTTTGTATTTTTAAGGATAAAAAGTATACTATAAAAGGTTCAGTTTGTAATTAACTCTTTATTTATTTACAATTTTAATATGACTTATTTCACAAGGGTTCCGCCATTTTTTTTGGCTGTTCCTCGAAAATCTCAGCAAACATAAAAATCCCATTTCACGAATCAATACCTTGGGAAAAATCATTAAGTATAAATTACGAGTAAAGTAAAATCCTGAGGAGAATTTAATTACTCTTGTATATTCATCGAATTCCAAACCGAAAGCTGTGGAATCAATAACAAATTTTATGTCGGCAAAGTTAACTCTTTCAATGGAACAAGAACTTGTTAAACCACATTATTTTACATGGCTCGATGTGATGGTGGGTTGGCTACACTTAAGTACATAACAATAAATGGTCCTGCCGGCAGTGGTAAATCTACATTAGTGCATATTTTTCTCGAAGAAGAAAAATACAGAGTTTTTTACACTGCCCTGCAACACATTCTATTGTGAAATATTTATCGACAGATGAAACTAGCAAATGGTTTGACGTTATCAGGTCTCCCAATTCGGTTGACTAAATTTTGTCACTACGAATATTTGAAATACATGTTGATGTAGACACATTATGGGAGGGCGTTCCAAAGACAAATTATGCCCAAAAAATACATAAATCTATGGCACTGCTTATCGATACCTTGAGTTATTCTCAAATTTGAGAAATAATGCCTGTATTCCTCAATTACCTGTCGGTAAAATATGAGGAAATGCCATTCAAACATCGGTGCGGCAAGTATTTTATGGTTTGCCACAGTCGTTTGCATTCCGAGTTCGGTCTTCATGGCATCCTATAGACAGCTATACAATTGACAATCGCTCTATGCAATTTTGAGTTTTTTTACTATCGTTTGCCAATATATATATATATATATATATATATATATATAGATAAGAACTATGAAAATAAACAACTCTAAGTGGGATTGGGTCTACTCATAGTTAGTTTAACCCATTTGCATCCACTGACCTTAAGAACCTAAACGACCATGAATAGAACCTAAGAGACCATGAATCCACCAGCTTTTTTTTAATATTAGTGTAATGGAAGCTATTTTTTTAAATTTATTTGTTTATTATATTTCTTTAAAAAATGTTTTAAAAGATTTTTGGAGTACATGATAATTTAAATTTGTTTTGACAAAACCACTCATATGTGGTATTTTCTAATTATTCATATTCCAATATTTCTAACTAAATCTTCTACCAAAAAGGGATAAAATTTTTAATCCAATATCTAATGTATATACAACACTTTCAATATATTTAGGCAATAATTCGTTATATATCAATCAAATAACAGGATGATTATTTGTATGTGTGTGTGTGTCTCTCTCTCTCTCTCTCTCTCTCTATATATATATATATATATATATATATATATATATATATATATATATATATATATATATATATATATATATATGCACTTATGTCTTATCGACAATTATAAGGATTCATGTATGCAAATCTACATTTGTAAATATTTTTGTCTATATGAATTCATATTTTTACACTTGTATGTTTTGTATTACATACATTTGTATGAATATGCTATACATATATGTGTGTGAGTGCATGTATACACATATATATCTTTATAAAACACACAAGCATATTCATAAAAACTTGTGTAATACATATACATACATGTAATACACACACACATATATATATGTATAGTCTTATCCATAAACATAGTACAAAAGTTCACTTAATAAGTGATGCAATCATGTGTGGCTTTTAAGAAAACAAATATTACCAACACAAATAATCATTTCCATATATATACACACACACAGATTGTAAAAACATTCACTCACATGATAAGTAAAGCAATCATATGTGACAAGTAAGAAAACAAAGTAAACAAATTACCAATAAAAATGATTATACATACACACACGCACACATGCATGCACGCATGCATGCACGTGCACACACACACACACACACCCACACACACACCACACACACACACACACACACACTCTGCCTTCCTCATAAACATAGTACAAATTTTCACTTGCATAATAAGTAAAGCAATCATATGTGTTCGTAAGAAAACAAAATAAACTAATTACTAGTAGAAATAATTATTTACCAATCCATCATGTGGTTTATAAGATAGCAACTTACTAATAAAAAAAATTATTATTTTAATATTCTACAAATGAATGTAATACAAATATGTATGTGTGTGTGTGTGTGTGTGTGTGTGTATATATATATATATATATATATATATATATATATATATATATATATATATATATATATATATACACACATGTGCACGCATGCATGCACACACACATGCACACACATGCTCACCTTATCTATAGTACAAAAATTCACTAACATAATAAATAAAGCAATTGTACGTGGCTTATAAGAAAACATATTACTAATACAAATAATTATATTCATATCTTTTTATATATGAACAATATAAATATCTATATAAAACATACAAGCATATCATGCAAATGTATATAAATGAAATGCCTTACCCATAAACATAGCACAAATATTCGCTTTCATAATAAGTAGAGCAATCATATGTGGCATCAAAGAAAACAAAATACCAATAAAACTAGCAGTATCTCTCTGTGCTGTCTCTTGTAATTCTTGAGTGTGTGGTACGGCTTGAAGTGCTCAATACACAAAGCAACATTACAGCTGTTACACTTCCAAGTTGATTCCCTCCTTTGCTTCTTTTCTAAGTACACAACACAACGTTTTGTGAATTTTGCCCCCTTTGCTGCAGAGGGAGAAAGTTTCTCTGGGAAATGGTGGCCACTCAGACGTGAAGGTAATTCTCCAGATGTCGTAGACCTCTTGACCACATTCTCTTTGAAGAAGGATTCCAGAAGTTCTTCTGCTAAATTTTGTTTGAATACATTGAATGTTCAGTCCTTCTTACCATGTAACTTTTTATACAGTACATAACTTTCCAATAGCATCATGTCCACAATATAAAAAAATATTTTCTTGTAAGCCTTGCTGTACCTACGCATTACATGGAATTTACTCAGTATTTGGTCTTCTACATCGACACCTCTCATCTTCATGTTGTAATCAATAACTGTGGTAGGCTTCATAATTTTAGTTTGCATCTTCCGACACACCTTCCCTGTTTCTGCGAAATCAAGTGTGTGTTTTGTTGACAACATGCTACCTCCCTTGTATCTTTCCACTTCATTGCTGTAATATTAGTGCTACTGTAGGCTACAGCTTCTCCTACTTTCAGATTTTCTTTCGCAAGTTCTTTGGGCATATATTTCCTATTGGTGCGAACTGTACCGCAAACATTTGTTCTTGCAGAGAACAGTCTATGGAAAAGATTGGGTGAACTATACCAGTTGTCTATGTACAAGTATCCTTTATTTAGCAGATCATATATCTGCATCATCTCCATCACAATTGCTGTGCTAGCGGGAATCCCATATGTTTTGTCTTTCCCCACATAACTTTGGAAGTCGCAGATGTACGAGTTCGCGTAGTCACATAGTTTGTAGAACTTTATTCAGAATCTGGCATGTTTCAATTAATTGTATTGAATGAAATGTAGTCATCTCCTGCACTTCATCAATGATTCATCGATGCACACGCTACCTGACGGTATATAAACTGCCCGAAACGAATCTGATGCCACAGTTATTATAGGGCAAATTTTGCGTAATGGATCTGCAGGGTCTAGAGTTTCGTTATCCACTAAATGCAAATACTTGTTTAGGGCTACAAAAAGCCGCAGCGGCATAACACACCTAAAATATGGCGTATCTACAGTAACTTCCTTACTCCAGTAACTTTGAAGTGTAAGTTATTAAACGATACCCATCAATATCAGAAGAGCGAGATACACTCTGAATTTGTCAGGTGTTGTACTAACAAATGTGCTATCACTTGAGCCATATTTATTAGTCTTTTCAACAATATGCTCTACAATATTGTCATTTAAATACAATAAAAACAGAGCTGCTCTGCTGGAGTTATTATCTAGATTTGGTGCTATGCCAGGTGAATGGATGGCACATGTGTTCTGCAAGACTCTGTTCCTACTTCCAGTTAACAACATCGTCACAACTAGTATCCACAGCAGTGTTATCTTCGCCTGACTCTGGAGAACCATTATCTGTCTCATCAGCTGCAAGGGACTGGTTTGCTGCAACTGGTCTAATATTATCACGTTCCATTTCATCTTCACTGCTCGAACTTTCAGATGTCAGCATTTCAAAATAATGCATCATTGCCTCATCGTCTTTACTGCAAACGAAGATATCGCTTCTCTTTCGTGCTGCCATTTCCACATTTACTAAAGATATACAATAAAATTTACAGACAAATTATACATATTTGGGACAGTTTCACAGCACTGATTTACTCTAAGCCATTGTCGGAATATAAAAAAAAGTAGTTTCACAAGTCTAACAGTCTATATTTTAGTATAAAATTCGCACTAAACTGCTACTAAAATAACATCCAATAAACGTAACACACACATAGTGTAAACTAATTATATTACTGACCCCGGTATATGAATCTATTATGAACACAAACAATACGCACCAATATGAAAACAAAGTTAGTTTTGAAAGGATAGGTGACATCATTTATTAGTAAAATGCTACAGTTTAAATTTGTCATTATAGATGTCATACTCGCACTGAAACACGTGATAAAATAGTCATGCTATACATACAAAGGTGTCGCAATAGGCTGTTTTCACGTCCGAATGAACAGACATTCACTAAATGCTCGTAGATGGCACTGCCAGCCATTGACTGCAGTCAAACATTCGCGCTTAACAGTACGCCTACGATGTTATCGGCCAGATATGTGGTCGCATAAAGAAACACGTTATAAGATAGTCATGGTATGCATCGAGAGATGTCGCTACAAGCTGCTTTTACGGCCAAGAGGACAAACATTAACTATATGCTTCATAGATAGCGCTGCCAGCTCCTCAACGGCAGTTGTGCTATCTCACTTACCAGTACACTTATGGTGTTATTGGCCAGATATTTGGTCGCGTACCAGAACGCCTGTGGATGCAAATGGGTTAATTATTGTAATTCCACTAGGTATATACATTTGGAAAAAACACCACAATTTTGACACCTCTATAATAGCATTGGACGAGGAGGGTGGTGGAGTGAAAAGAAAAAACTACATCACCACGACTGCATCTCTAGAAAATGAATTTACTACTGAAACTGATGATTTTACAAATATCAACTAATCTAGCTTAACCGACAAAAAAAATCATCTATATGGTCATCAATCATCAAGCCAGAAGAGGCGACTATGATTTGTTTTAAAATGGCTAAGAGATTCACTACGAATATTCCCAGAGGTGTATTTACTCGGTTAATATTTAAGAATTTGAAACTGTTAAATTTCTGAGCATTTAACACAATATCTGACCTTTTAAATTAACATTTGCAAACTATATTCACGATTTGTCTAAACGATAATGAAGATGGCCAAGTCAAGGGTTCATTGGATGTCAATGAAATAAATTACAAAACTTTACTCGACCAACTGCTAAGTTACAAACAATTTTACATTGAATGGATTTTTGAAAATGGAGAATCAAATTAGTTTATGGGTCCGATAACAAACAAATCGTGATTGTATCTCCAGATGCATCCAGAAACCTCAGAGTGTTTTCAATCAGTTTCGTTACTAATGTAAAAGGTATTTTGAAATTTGAAAAGTAATAAGCAAATGTTAAAATGAAATATGTTTCTACAGTTGTCGCAGTGCTATTTGGTAACTTTGATAAACAAAAACTAACTGCTATTACCCGACTGCTGAGGTGGAGAGCACGAGTCAAACTGCTCTTTCATGATTCCACCTGTCGTTTACATGAAAATGTTTTGAAAGTTGAAAAGTGCGCAGCTTATGCTTGCACCATCAGCGTTATAAAGTGCGCTGATCTGGTGTAAAGATTTTGAACTGCTGCTCCACCTGTGACTGCCGTGGCTTCCTCTCCCCTCCCATCTTCCCGCCTACCTCTTGGCCACCCCTACCCCTTCTGCGCATGCGCGAGCAACACTGATGTTATTGGTTGGTGTATTTTTTGACTGGACGAGGCTTGCTTTCGAGCAAAGCTTGTCCACTTCTACTCAGGTCAGCTCAGCGAGAATACCTCTCTGTTATTTCTGCTCATCGGTCCACTATGGACTCTATTCAAAAGCCTAAACCTCGCTAGTATTTGAGCTAGCTGAAATGTATCCAGCAATGTACGACGAGTCACACGGTGAGGTGGGTTTGTGACATGTTGTAGAAATTTTCTGGTAATTCGAGTTAGGGTTTTATGTGAGCGCTATATTATTTTCCATTTTAAATTCTGTTTGGTTTTTCATGGTGTTTGAATAATTTTCAGAATAACTAAACTTTAAACTCTTTGCTGCAAGTCGCCTGAAGAGTTCATAGTGTTGAATTTGGACCGCATCAACTTGCGCTAGTTTGAGAGCCTTGAATTAACCTACCTGCAAGTGCGTTCATTTGAGATCATCTGTGCTTGCATTGCTTTAATAAGTTTTAATTTGTATTTTTTAAATGTTTTGTGAACGTCTCATTTTTTGGACAGATGGGCTTTGGATAGGCTAAGACGCCTCCCATCTGATAGAGTCTTTTAATCTATTTAAAGTTTGGCTGTTTAATATTTTCTAAGCATCAACTTTTCCTTTAATATGAATTAAATGTTCATAGTGGTGCTTGAGAGTAAGATTCTTCTTTTGTAACATGAATTATTTGAATTGAGAAGCCATAAGATATTATGATTCTAATTTATTTAATCTTTGTTGTTGCTTTCAAATGAGTATAGATTGAACTCATAATATATTTATAATCCTTTGTTTGGGATACATTTCATTCAAATTATATTTTTAATGTGTATTTTTTTTTAATCATTTTATTTGAGCGCCCTGCTTTGACGGCCATTGGGTGCCGGGGTCGCCTTTTTAAATATTTTAATGTTTAAAAGGTAGGATCACACTGTTATTGTATGTTTTGAGATACAGAAATTGGAAAAAAAGAAAAATATTGTAAACCGTTATTGTCTATGCTCTGGTGTTTTCATTACAAAATTATTAAAAAATTTGCAATGAAACTTGCGTAATGATTGCAGGAACAAAACAAGCGGCGTTACATTTTAACATTTAGCATAAATCTAAGCTTAATTTTTTTTTGCACTATGCTCATTTAATTGACAAGATCTGATGCCATAGTGAACCAAGTAAGAATTCTTAAATTTTGGGAAAATGAGTTTTTAATTTAGACATAAACCCTGAAATTCAGTGTTGGTATACATAATGTATTTCTGATTATATACATAGTATATCCTTATTTAGCCACAGATACTCCTAATTCAGGTATGGGGAAACAATTTTCACATTATAGGAATAAAAATACAACTTAAGTACATGACATAGTTCAGAATGGCATAAGTGATAATTATATAAAATTTAATCATGCCAAAATGTACTAAAGATAATTGTCTTTATATTCTCAACAAATATGGCCAAACATATTTGACAGTAATTAATATGTTTGGTTTTTATGTTTGCACACATTTGTAAGCAATGCCAACAATAAAAGGAAAAAAATTTCTAACTTATTTCGGTATGGTATATGAAGCTATTAGAGTGGAGATAAATCTTAATTGAAGTTGGTTTAAATACATGGTTCAAGTGACACGTTTGTATTATACTAGCACTGAAATATGCTTAAGAATGAAGAAAAAATAAATATACACCAAAATAAATTCAGTAGAAAGTAAAAGACAATTACTTTTCCTGATTATCATCTATGTTATCGTCACATTCCTCACTGTCTTCTGTTTCTGTGGGATTGGTGTACTTAGATAGGTGTGCACTGCAGCTCTGGCATGTTTGGTTCTTTGTCTTGAGCCAGTATTTCTCTGGACGTGCGCTGTGTGGAAACAATTCCTGTTGAAGTTGTTTGTGCAGTAGCCGCCTGTAAGATTTCACGGTAAAATGTGTGGTAAACTGGGGGAAGGAAGGCCAGCATGGACTCGTATGTCCTTCTTTTTTGCATCCTTCATAAGCGTAGGATGTGTCTGGTTAAGTACCAATTTGTATTAAGGTGTTTGGACTTCTTCAAACAGGAGGTCTTCATCTTGGTTGTATTTATACTCTATGACAAAGGGTTTCTCATATGAAACTCATAAAACTCGTATATTCAACCATGAGACTTTCTGACTATTATGTTGTTTACGATTCGTGATCGCATGTGTTACACTATCGGAACTGAAAAAATCCAAGCTTCTTATAATCACTACATCAAACTCTTCCTTTTTGATCCTGCATGTTTCAATATTTATTCTTATTTTATCCACAGTGAAGATATTTTGTTGCTTCATAATTTTTTTCTCAATGTGACAAAAATCTCTATCATTGGGTAGATAGCTGTGTCCTGGGATGGCAAACGTCTGAATTACTTCCTTAATGTGGCACCTGGGATCGGACACTAAGCGCATCAGAAGAGCTACTAGCTTAATGTTTTGATTTTGTCCCCCACATGAGTCTGACCATAGTAAAAGCTTTTCCATTGCAGGAAAATTACTCAAATATTTGAGCAAACAAGATGAAATTTCATCCGGGCCTCCACCAGCATTGTCCCGTTAGATGTTGCACAGTTATGTATTCCTAAATTATAACCAGCTAATTGATGTTTGTAATAAACTACCCCTGTTGGAACTGTTGGTAATATGAAAGTCTTCTGTAGATCAAAGGTTAACATTGAACATTTACCCTCTACTGCAGCCTTTTTGTCATTTGCCAGAGTTGCGCGTGCCAACTCAACCTTTCGGTGATGGAGTTCAGTTTCCATTTTCAGGGAAGACAGATAAGTAGTTTTCTCTTCGCTGTCTGGTTCTGCTTCAGTTGCTCTGATTTTTACCGCCAAGGTATCACACTTCTTACAGATATCCTTATGAGGTGGCTTAAACCCTAGATTGAACTTTGAATTTAAAATATTTTCATACATAGACTGACTGACAGTTTTATTGGCCATATTCCCATTGGTGTCAACAATGTGTTGCATTTTTTCTTTGTAGAGTCGATACATTATACTCACATTCAGGTTGTGGTTCAAGAATTTCTTATTTAGGTTATCTTGACGACAGTGGCTAGAATATGCTGGAAAAGATGAGATGTGATCTTCAACATATTTGATGTGGCCTGCAGATAGTTTGTTGGAAGGAGTGTGACGTCCTCTTCTGTTAAGAATGTCATCACTTGCCATCTTCGGTAATGCCCGACGAACTGTCTATGTTGAGGGTTTGGAGGAAAATTTCCTTGCAAACTATTACATCCCCATTCTTAGAAGGAATTAAGTAGTCATGAGAAAAGTTCTCTTTTTGGTTTTTACATTTCCCTCCTTACTACTTGCCTTTGGGCGAGATTTAACTGAACGAGCAATTAGAGCTGTTTGAGATTCAAATGTTCCATTTTCCCAATGTGAAAGGAAGAATTTCTTCTTGTCCTGTATATCAAGTTTCGAATTGCATTTGTTCCTGTACTGGCACATGTAATTTCTGAAGCTCTTTGCTTGTGCTTGTTTACGATTTACCAATAGTGCAGCATTTTTTGAGAATATTTTTCTTCCATTTCTTTGCATTACCGCCATGCCTTTTTCTTCTTTTTACTTTCGGTTCACCGTCTTCATCTGCAACAATGAACATAAATTATATAAAACCTAATTATGCCATTTCATCAGTTACGTAGTCAACAAAATATTACATGTGAATAAAATCAAACCATGTAACACACTAAAATGTTTTATCATTATTTATTTCCTGTTCAATTTTATAGTCAAGAGCTCTCATCTGTTTAAAACTCTCTGAGAATCGACATTGTCTACAGTATTAATTATGGAAGATGGCTAGTAGTATGAGAAGTGTTTTTTAATGCATGATGTGAATATTAATCATACATTGACATCAAACGTTTATTGTTATCGAAGCAAAATTTCCATTTATGGATGTTATTTGGTATACTTGTGTTCAGAAAGCACAAACTGTGTATGCACTGGCAACAGCATATGCAAACATCAATACAGGTGTTCACTAGATAATGTTCAGTAGTGTGCGTGAGGTGCCTAATCGAAAGCGCACTAAGGCTGCCTTGGGCGGCATGCACTGCAGTATCACCCTTATGCGTAATGCACTCAATTGGTTTGCAATGTTTTTGAAGAAAAGGTTTTCCATTGGACTTCTAGCTGAGACCTTATCATTTTATTGGTGGTCATCTGTAGTCAAGTCGAATTCATGTCTCTGTAAAAATATTTTATGCATATTGTTAATATGTTTTATAATAGCAGTTTGAAAAACCATTTTTAAAGGCCGTTAACAGTAAAGTGAGCACTTTTAAAGCCAGAGTTACTTTTTTTCTCTCACTTGATGTGTGCGCTTGTGAAACTTGCTATTGTTAACACTACCATAAATAAACACAGTGTTTGTGTACAGTTCATTATACCCAAAATCAAAAGTCGTAGGCCACAATTACATATATTTATTGGTAATTATTTCCAATGAGACTTCCTCAAAAACACTTACTTTACAGTGAACAGCCTATAGTCGTGTTAAAGGGTTCCAAAATATGGTTTCTGTCTGATAAGCATGATATCTTAAACTAATTATGCAGATGTTGTCTGAAGTGTGTGTGTGTGTTTTTCCACAGGTAAACAGATTGAATCCATGTTTAATAGTCTCATCATTGTTCCCAACTCACTGCAGCACATTTCAAGGGCAGCTAAGTAGGCTCCTTATGGTGAATGGTGCATGGAAGCCATATATATGTATAACATTTTTGCCACAAGTTAATTTTCAGAGGATTAATACAATTTTTATGCATGCTGAAACACGCAAGAATTTTGAACACCTTTTTATATAGTTACATATTCACCTACAAAACCATAAAATTATAACTTATTCCCTTAGAGAAAATAATTCACACTGTAATTAAATGTTATAATTTTTTTTTTTGCCATTAAAAGAATGCTTAAAAGGCCAAAAGTTTTTTTTATAATGGATACTATGCTAACAGGCTTAGCTATTTTATCACTGTACCAGTCACATATCTAATACAATTACACATCTGTAAATTACAGAACCTGTAACTTATTTAATTAAATTTCAGCTAGGAAACTAATGTTTTTAACTTTTGCTATCTGACAAATTGGTTAGGTACTAAAACCATTCCTGGCCTTTGTGTGTGTCTTGCGAATATAATGCGACTGTGTGTGCTGTTTTCTACTATGTATGGTTTGTGAAAATATAGACAATGCTTGACAATTCACAAATAAATTGACAATTAATTTTTTTATACTTACTGTATTTTCTACAGTAATAAAATCTTTGGTTCACATTAAAGTATATCATCACGATTTGTTTCTTCACCCAAAGTGAACTAAAGTTACGAGCATTACTTCATGTGCCAACGTGAACCAACATTTGTACGTCATTTTTATGGATATTTTTCAGGTATCACAATTACATGCTGCATTCTGTAGGCACAGAAGGAAACTATATACGCCTAGTAACCCCTCACACCAACAGAGCGCTCTGCAATATATTTTTATATACCTGGTACACTATGGCACATTAACCAAACAGTAAAACCATTCCCAAAATGAACCACAAAAAAACTATTATAACGAAATAAACTATTACTACATACCTTCACTACTTCTATTTTCTGTGGCTGGAAGATATTCGTCACTTGTTGCATCACAAATACCTAACGACTCATCACTGACATCATGTATTTCACTGTTTTCAAGTAACTCATCGGTATTGTTGCCCTGCATAGACTTCATTTTTTTCTCAGACCTGGATCACTTTGCCAACCACACAAATCACAATTACCCAATATGCCATAACATATTTTCTCTTTTTCTCCCTCTCTATTTACAATGCAACCTGAATCACTGTGGCACATAAAAGACAGTGTCTTTGTGAATTTATATTTGGTTCTAACTAAAAAATGGCAAAATTGGACTTGGTTCACTAGGGCATCTGAAATTAATTATGTATGGGAAAGTCAAATAAAAAAAAATATTTTAATTCAATTTATCAAGGTCGGTAAAACTCACGATACTTCTCGCCCAGAAAAAAAAAAATAAAAAAAACTTACATTCCTTCTCAGTGAATAAAAATAAGACAAAAAATCTCGCACAGTACGTGTATAAAAACAAGATGATTGAACCAAGGGATCACATTCGTTCTCTGCAAACTACATATTGAAGACACGAGAGCCAGCTGAGACACTATGAAAGCCAATGAAGACTCCATGAGAGCCAGTGAAGACAAACAAGACTTGTTTGACGAGAAGGAACTGTCAATGGTGAGTTAAGCTGCCTATCATGGTTGGCTATATGAACTTGTACGCATGAAGGAGATGAAATTGAATTGTGAAGAAAAGGATTTTGGTGGTAAATTTTTAATTCAGCGAGCTGCAGCGGCGGGGAATTTGGAAATTGTAAAATTCCTAATAGAAGAAGGTGTCAACGTTTTGGCCAAAGATTCAGAGGGTATAACCGTATTGGGGTATGCCAATTATTATTTTGAAAATTGGCCCGTACTTGTGTATTTGGTGCAAACAATAGACACGCTGAAAGCAGCTAATGCAGATTGTGAAACATTGTGCATTACATTTTTTGAAAAAAGTTTGGGTGAACCGGTTTTCTTAGAAAAGGATTTGTTACTGCATTTCGTGGCCGAAGATGGCATCGTGGAAGTGTTAGATTATCTGATAGAAAACGGAGCAACTGTTTTATTAATGAGATGTAATAACATTACAGTATTACGCAAAGCTGTATTTAGTAAAAATAAATTAACAGTGTTGTGTGTCTTGGAAAATATAATAAAAGCATTGAATAACGACAAGGAAAACATTGAAGATTTCCTAAATACTGAGGATTTGAATGGTGAAACTGCAACTATGTGGGATACTATAAATTAAACTTGTGAAATTTTAATTGAACATGGGGCAAAACCCTAAACAAGACTAAATTATGTATCTACATATATGTATTTTATCAAATAAAACTATAAAAAAAAAAAAAATTCAGTTTAATTTTTTTTTTTTATAAATAAAAATGTACAGGTTAATTATAATACAAAATCAGAACCATATTTCTGATACTTTCTTTGATTTTTTCCCTAAGATTATAATGAGTCTTTGGGTTGTTTCTCGCTGTAATTCACGACGAGAAATATCAGGCATCTTGATTGGTTTAGGATTCTTTGTTCGATGTTGGGAGACGTCTGTTGTTAGTATTTGTCTCGAATGCTTACTCGGTACTTGTTTTTGCATCGCATGAGTGATGTTGGGTGCAGATTTGCGCTTTGTGCCTCTCTGTTGATGGACGCTAGAAGTTGTTTGAGGCCTCGACTGGTGGGAAACAACTGTAGATCTGTGCCTTTGTGATCTTCGAACAGTTCTGTTGGCAAAAAAAAAAAATTATTCTCAAATATAATAATTACAATTACATTAGAAAAAATAATTATAATAAATGTCAAAGATAATTGCACAGATTCGTGTAAAGAAGTTGTTGGTCCAGGGAAAGAAGCGGTTGATGGGCCAGGGACTGAAGAGGTTGATGACTCATTATCAGTAGCCGAAAGCATCTCGTCCATTTCCTCCACATCCTCCGTATCTGTTTCATCCTCTATTTGGCTGCAACTCGAGAGATTCACCAGGGATCTATGAGTAAAAAATCCAAAAGATCGGTGATTGTTCCATATTGCATATCTAAATAGCTCACAAACCATTGTATTACATATCCAACTGTAAAAAAAGTGAAGACAAAAAACTGCCAATTACATATCCAACTACTGGTGCATGTTGGCAGCGTGAATCAGCAAAGCGTGCAGTTGTTTTCCGTACTGATGATTCTTTTTCCAGACGTACTCTACCAAGTAACTGACGCAAGATTTTTTCCGTTGGCCAAAGCAGGGAATGCTGTATTGCACAGAACACCGATACCGCTCAATGTTTTGAGTGTGCACCCTCAACATCTCGCCCCTCTTCATCTTTAGCGTGTTTCGAGTGTTTACTATTCCGCTCTTTTCGCTACACACAGATTCCCTCCTGTGATTCACCTGCATGTGACGGTAGCCGTGAATGTCCAAAGAGCTGTAACTGCACCAGCAGTCTGAAATTATCGTTGTGCCTGGAGCTATCCACCCACTAATGATTTTGGTCAGGGTCGCAGTGTTCCTCTTTTCCACCGGCACCAGGAAGAATTTAGTCGAATTGTCCTGCTGCACTCCCCCGAAAACCCACTGGCGTCCTTTGCGGTTCTTGCGTTTGCCCAATTTCGATTTGTCTATCTGGACCACTTTGCCCCGCCTGCCGATGTGTTTCCTGTACATCAACACCCAGTCTATGCATACTTGGTGGCAGAAACTCGACCAGGTGACGACCGTCTTTCCAGAGCACAAAAGTTCGTTCACTATAGTCTGCTGTCGAGGGTATTTGATCAGTCACCAGAGTAAACACAACTCGACTATCTTGCCCGGAGACAAGTTTGAATCTCCCACAAAACTGCCCTGTCTCGCCTACACTTTAAAGTTTCATTTAGTACTGTCCCTGTTTCTTCGGTATATAAAAGCAAAAATAAGCATCTTTGGGCAGATGGATTATAACCACTATCAGTCAAGATAATAAAAAAATGAGTCTTAAAATTTTATTGTGAGATTCCTCGTAGCAGTGTGAAAAATATTATTTACATTTCAAAGCATATATTGTACAATTGAGATACACAACCTTGTTTAAAGGTTTTTGGGCACAATGCAGGGGCGGAGTCAATTTTAACGAACACCTCAATTAAAATGCAGTGTGTTAAGACCAACATTTCCTCCATTGACACTGGAGGTCATGTACCTCTAGAACTTATTGTGTTTTTATATTTATTTTTTGTGCGAGTTGTACTATATTTATCTCGCCAGGGGGTTGTACGTCACAGAGGAGAACAGTAATGGTTTTAGGACATATAGTATCCATTGCCTACTTAGCATCTTATTATCTTACTAGACATTGAAATTGACTGTTTGGGTAAAAATCATACAAGATTGAGAGCAATGGCCACACAGTATTTTAAGTTGAGTGGTGAAGGTTATAAGCTATTCACAGTAAACTGAGCACTTTTAGATGCCCTGCTTAAGATCTACTTGTTAGCACATTGTGTATCCTTCCGCCATATGTAAACTCAGCATTACCATGGGTTGATCACTATTCATACGTCAGTCAAGGTAAAGCGTGGAATTATTAGACATGTAAATATTTTACAAATTTGCAGATTTGTAAACTTACTAGTATTTAAAATACCAACGGAAAAATAAATCATTGTGGTACCGTAAAATATTTACCGAACTCTATTAATTCAACATTAAGACACTGAACTACTTTCCCTCTTTTGTTACCAACTTTACT
Source organism: Dryococelus australis (assembly GCA_029891345.1). Taxonomy (NCBI): domain Eukaryota; kingdom Metazoa; phylum Arthropoda; class Insecta; order Phasmatodea; family Phasmatidae; genus Dryococelus; species Dryococelus australis. The sequence continues at coordinate 89,885,554 of CM057006.1, read as the reverse complement.
GGACGCATATCACTAGTGTGCCATTTGAAAAACACACAGTTAAAAGTAGTAACATTTCTCATTTCAAAAGTGTTCCCTTTATCGTGAACAGCCTTTACATGTATTTACCAAATTTGGCAAAATCCGTCGAATGGTGTAAAATCGTATAAACAGCATACATACAAACCCATGTACATAGATACCTTCACTTTTATACAATATATATTAAATCTTCCAATATATATCTACAGGACTTTATGTGTATTCTATATAGTATATACACCCACAGAGTACAGAGATATGAATGTTACAGTCTACAATCATTTATTATTGTATTACAGTTCCAATAGGCGGGGAAGAGGAATCCAGACCTGCCAATTTGTGAAGATTAAAGAATGCTTAAAATAATGTGTTATCGGGTTGCAGAATTTTATATTGGTACATTTTTCTTATTCATCGTTTGTTACCGGTATTGTTATGAAAATGAGAAATTATTATTGATGTACATACATTTTGATAGCAAATCTACATAATTATTTCTAGATGCAACATTACATACTTCTGTGCTTCAAGTATCAACTCAGAACACAATAATATTACATTTTTTTAAAGGAAAAATTCAGCTACTTACCAAATGTTCCATGTTGTCCGCACATTACGTGAGTTACAAAATCAATCATACGAACATAAGAATTCTGGTAATTGTTCAAAAAAATTTCCAAACAAAAACATGCACTTTTAACATGCTTTTTAATGCCACTTTTTCCAACATGACAAATAGTTATGTCACAGCAACACACACTATAAAATTATTACTTTTCACCTTTCTCTGATTTCATAATGAATGGAAACTGCTCAGAATATGCAGTCCTGAATACTTGGATGTATTGTTTTATGTTTTTCACACTGTGTACAGCTATTATGTATGTGCACCAGACTATGAAGACAAACTCAAGCCTACGTATTTCAAGCAAATCATCATAAAAATATTTCTTCACACTTCAAATAGAGTGCTCATAAAAGTCCTTCATTTATCCACAACTCACAAGCTCCATGATATGCCTCACACTGTGTTATTTAACGTGTTGGCATGCGAAATTGCACACTGTTGTTTTGTTACTACATGGGTACATGAATATAATGGTACACCTTCGTGCGAGTGTTTGCTGCTATTTTTAAGTTATTGTATTACCACTGCTAACAGATGCCTATGACACCTAAAAGACAGGACGCGGTAATTTCACATAATTATATGATTATTTTTGCGAGACAAGCAAGCCAGTGAAACATCAAGGCAAACAGTTTACAAATACACATTGGAGAAACGTGCTGCATTGGCCAGACCTAACCTAGAAATAAGATGTGACAAATTTACTTACCAAATAGTTTTTACTTTGTTTTGTATCACCGGAATGAAAGCTCACTCCCATACTTTACCGCAGCAAAATTAAAAAATCAGGATATCAACACAGATCAACTTTATAATACATTGTCTTCGCGCCAATCCGACGCCATCACATGAAATGCTAGACTCCCAGACAACAAAATAAATATATGAAGTTGATGTACAAACAAACTGGCTAAGTTTACATAACCCTGCTACTATCTATGTAAATTATAGTAGGTACTACGTTAAAATATTTTCAACATATAACTCTTCATGAACCACAAATAGAAAATGCTTCACATCAATGGAATTTTCATGCCACAAATACTGTAGCATGCACTTCAAATATTTTCCACTATTTAACACAAATTACTCACGCGAAGAGACAGTATTAATGACTTTCAAACACTGAAACATATTTGTAGTATATAAACACAAACAGCATTGGCATTTGTCTAGCCGCAGTCAGCGTGTTCCGCGTTCAGGTGTCATATGACTGGATGCATGCTGGGTAAGTTATTGATTGATGTGCTACGTCCACCGCCCAGACACACTTCAAGGCTACCATTTTTCTCTTTTTGCAGAATTAACTAATGTACGTTTTTGACAGTTACTCGCACCAGTGTCACCATATTAATGGACCGTAGGAACATAAAAACCACCCAAAATATTTTATTTAGTTAAAAATAAGACTACATAAGAGTGCATCTTAACAGCTGCTGCGTGTGCATGAAAAAATCTCTCGCACGTGCACGTACCGACTCGTAGAACAATTCCTGGTATTTTCAATGTTTTCCCTGCACTTGAGAAAATTCATTACGTTCCCCCATATTTCCCGATTCTGTAGCCACACCTTGAATTATTTTGAAAATATGACATAAGTGACACTTTCACAGAGGCCAAGAGCCCGGCTGCCGCTATTGCAAGAATTTTTGGAATCCGGCCGAGACAAAAATCGTAAGATATGGAGAGTTTCCGTAAAATTGTAAGGTGCAAACTTTTCCGTAAAAATTACGGGAAAATCGTAAGGGTTAGCAGGTCTGGGATTCATGTCCTGTCACTGCAAGGAAACCAGGATTAATGCGATCGTTGGTCAGATCCTAAGCCCAAACCTGCCACGTCCCTCACTTCTCTAGGACAATGCTAACAAAAGTTATTTTAATGGTATATTCTACTTACTATAACACAGGCAGAACTCAAAATTGCTTGTTATGATTATCAAATATAAATGTTTTGTCAGTTGCAACATTGATCTTGACCAAATTTTAAGTCAGCTGTACACACTCTAGATGTGCAAACATCAATCTCCAATTTCATAATTTGAAACGACAAACAGTGTTAAATTCTTCTGAAAATTAAATGATAATTGTTAAAAATTGTTGAAAATACAGCCAATGGTGCACCTTTATTTGTCAGAACACAAGAGTAGTCAGTCTACCATTTAGTATATTATTAGTTTGTTAAGGTTTTCAAGAAAATTGCTTTTATGCATATGTATTGTGCCATGAAAGGGCTCCTTTTTTAATGGAGTAATCTGCTATTTTGTCTCTAATTTTTTGAATGTAAGCAGGAGATCTAGGAATGCTTCTCAACGCAATAAGAATGTCATACTTTCTTCATTTCTCCGTGAGCCTTCCTCGTAGTCCATTGACTCTTGGGACTTGTACAAGATTCTTGAATGCGTTCTCAAATAAACATGTAAATGGATAATAACTACGATAAATAATTTGGCCTTCTTTGGATCAAAGAGCAATGGCTTCCTAAAAATACGAAATACTAAACTGATTATCCCAAAAACGTTCTCCACAACCCTACGCGCTCTGCTTAGTTGGAAAATAAAAATCCTTTCACAGGATCTCTAAATGATCTCCTGAATAAGGCTACAGTAGGTTTACGCCAAGGGGGAAAGCAATATTAGCCACAACAAAATACAGCAAATTTCATTTGCTTCCCAGGAAGTTTGGTTGCTTCGAGCAATTCTAAAGCATTAGTTGCCATCCTTTTAGATAAATTGCTATTACAGAAAATTCCACCATCGAAATTCTCCCCCAACATCGCAAATATGAAATTATAATTCCAGTCTATAAGAGCAAACAAAAAATCAAACAATACTAAACTGGGACCTATAATTGAAGAACTCACTACCAGATTTTCCTGGAGACTGTAGAATGACATGCTTGCCATCTATCACACCTCACAGAGAGGCAAATCCTAAAATATTTTCCTGGAGACTGTAGAATGAGATGCTTGCCATCTATCACACCTCTCAGTGAGGCAAATCCTAAATATTTTCCTGGAGACTGTAGCATGACATGCTTGCCATCTATCACACCTCACAGTGAGGCAAATCCTAAATATTTTCCTGGAGACTGTAGAATGACATGCTTGCCATCTATCACACCTCACAGAGAGGCAAATCCTAAAATATTTTCCTGGAGACTGTAGAATGAGATGCTTGCCATCTATCACACCTCTCAGTGAGGCAAATCCTAAATATTTTCCTGGAGACTGTAGCATGACATGCTTGCCATCTATCACACCTCACAGTGAGGCAAATCCTAAATATTTTCCTGGAGACTGTAGAATGACATGCTTGCCATCTATCACACCTCTCAGTGAGGCAAATCCTAAAATATTTTCCTGGAGACTGTAGAATGACATGCTTGCCATCTATCACACCTCTCAGTGAGGCAAATCCTAAATATTTTCCTGGAGACTGTAGAATGACATGCTTGCCATCTATCACACCTCTCAGTGAGGCAAATCCTAAATATTTTCCTGGAGACTGTAGAATGACATGCTTGCCATCTATCACACCTCTCAGTGAGGCAAATCCTAAATATTTTCCTGGAGACTGTAGAATGAGATGCTTGCCTTCTATCACACCTCACAGTGAGGCAAATCCTAAATATTTTCTTGGAGACTGTAGAATGACATGCTTGCCATCTATCACACCTCTCAGTGAGGCAAATCCTAAAATATTTTCCTGGAGACTGTTGAATGACATGCTTGCCATCTATCACACCTCACAATGAGGCAAATCCTAACTATTTTCGAAAACTCTGCATATTGCAAGCTAATCAGCAAGAGTTTGGAGAAGTAGAAAGAAAAAAAAAATTATAATTACATTTCATGACATGATTCCCATGTTCCATAACAATTGTAGGTGGAATCTTCTGTAAATTTATAGTAAGTTTAATGTATTTAGCAACCATGTTCTTCATTTATAATTACAATCATTACCTTTATAATACTATTTATTGCCTGAAGTTCTGTATGTCTATGTAAATATGTAACTGGATAGCCCTGTTTGTTTTGTGGGTTAAGTATTTCTGTCCAGGTAGAAAATCGGACATTATTTGCACTATTTCCAGAATGGGGGACGTGACTATTTTTGCTTTTCTGCATGCAATACTTATATGCAAGTGTAAACATTCACTTTCTTGTAAAATTACTGCCAGAACAAAATTGTTCCAGCTAACAGTTTGTAGCATTGCAATATGTTAAATTATTTTAATTTGCTATTATTCTGTGAAAAGGATTGCAATTAGATTTAATATTTAGAAGATTGTGGCAATAACAATTTGTTTGTATTTTGTACATGTCCGTTTTTCCAAATGTATTATTTTATTTGAGTAATTGCATCAGTAGGAACATCGTCATAGGATGACAGTGCACCTTTTCAAAGGGTTAGCAAGTGACACACATAATCGCGGGGTTGCACCACATGACGAAACTCAGTGTACTGATGTCACAGTTGGTCGACATAACTCGTGCACATGTAATACTTTGATTTCGAGACCCACGTCAGAGTTCACAGGCTATATTTAGAAATGACCACATTTTGCAAAGCCACGATTGGACCATGATTACTTGATGCAACATTCAGGCAGTATAAAAAGGGTGAAAGCTACTTTCTTGTCATCACAGTTTCTTCGTCGTCGCAGTTCATTCATCAGTTGTTAACCGACTAGCCTTCGGCGAGTGACCATTTCACCCGCGACTTCAACCTTCTGTCTTTATTTCTGACATTTTTTTAGTTGTAATAAATTTATTTTCCATTGGGTGCAAGGAGTCATCAGGGCACTGGGAGAGAAAACTAGTGATTCTCTCCCATCTTCGTAATTATTTAGTCTCGAAGTGAGAAGTTTTGTGTTGTGAAGGCAGCCATTCTATCTCTTGAGTTTGTTTATCTGGTGCAAGTGTCATTTGTTTGTTGTGAAAAATAATTTTGAAGAGACAGCAATAAACTTTCAGTGAACAGTATAAAATCGTCTTTTATTTATTTTCTACTTTGAATCAACAAACTTTACAACTTTTGTTAATTCTGAGTCTCAAAATTTCCACTGAGCTAGTGTTTGTTGCGGACTCCCATGAGCACGTACAGCAATCACTACAAGTGTAGAACGACATGGTTATGGTGATACATTACAAACTGCACGTAATTTATGTTTAAGACATTACAAGTGTATATCAATAATTAAGGTACTTTTAAACCATTATATATTATAACCCACAGAAGTGAAGTGTGTTTACATGTTGCCATCGACCAATGGCATGTCATCTGTTACGTTTCCTTGTATGGTATTTTTCCCAAGATATATTGGAGAGTTCATGTTATCATTATTCTTTGCAGCATTTTTGTCATTTATATTTCACTTTTTAATACTACTTGTCTTTCTGACCTTTTGAAGGCACTACTAGTAATGAAAGAAAAGGATCCCGAGGTAGTGACTGAAATTAGTATGGAGAAGTTAGGTGGTAAATTTTTATCTCTGATACAACCAAAATGCCATCAACAACACTGGTTATCCTGTGTTCCAAGGAAGGAGGTCGACCCTCTACAGACTCCAGGTGAAAGGTTTTTCATGGAAGACAACTGATTGTCACAAAGATCTGTTTAGTTATGAAATATGAAGAGAATATGTCCCACATGAAGTATGTAGTGGTTACACCACTTGCCCTTTACCTTTTCAAATTGTTAATCTGCTGCAAGGTCTTGAGATAAGTGGATCAAACATTCTGCTGGTTATGTTGATATTCTATTACTGAAATTATATATTCCCTGAGAAGACTAGAGCTTCTTCTGTAAACATGTGTATACTTAAATTTTTCCAATATATTTTTTATCTCGTAGATAATAGAGGGGAATAATGGAAATTTTACTGGGAAATTCATCCCAGCCAAGCATCTCCATTGATCAAATTCCCAGCAAGGTTATGTACACCGGAGTAGCGTACTGAATGGAATATTTATACACTTACTACATTGGTTTTATGTACTGGTGTATTGGAGTTTGTGACATCATCTTACTTGTAACATGCTCCTGTCCACTGTAACTATTGACATTCCTCTTGTATGTATTAACATAAATAGTATATTTGCATGAAATAAGAATGTATATTTTTGTATCCACGTATAGTGTGTGATATTTTTTATGCCACTGTGATATCTGCGTTGCATTCCTTTGCTGCAATTTCATCGGGTAACAGCTTTTTACCTGTTTGACTTGGCACATAATATTTTGAAATCTGAAAACAGTTCTATGTTTATATTTTGATGGAATAATTTTCAACAACAGAATGTTAAAAACAAAATTATGTTCATACTCGCACTTCACTAATTGGGGAACAAGATTTTCTACAGAATTGGTATTAACTTGTTTTGAATGCTGGCTATAATAATAAGGAACAAATATCTGGTGAATGACTCGGTGCTGTCAGTGCTGTACCGTATAAATATGCGGAAGTATGGTACATACGTTGTATATAATAGTGTAAAATGATTTCTGCTGTCTTGGTGGTGATGGCAGATCTGAAATAAATAAATTTGAAAACTAGCAGTGCTTATCATTTGCAGTTACAAAAACTATAATTTAGTGTTATTGGTATTGACCACTCATCTGTTTAATGATCAGTGATGGCATTGATGCAGTATTAGCAGTGTCAAACCTGTACGTTTGTGTTCAGGAAAGTTGGTAGATATTGGCCAGTAGATTTTCTGAAGTATTCCAGTTTCCCAGAGCCCTGCCTTTCATCACTACTGCATCCACCCCTCATTTCCATTCTGTTAGCTTTGAACATTTCAGGTGTAAATATAAATGTTTGTAGATCCAGAATACAAAAAGCATATTTTGTAATATTTTGCATTATAAAAGGTAGACAGAATTCACAAGTACTCATGGGGCAGTATTTGTAGATACACACACAAACAAAAGTCAGACGAATGCACTTTCCACGCGGTTGCGCTGCCGCCCATTGTTTCACTAATTACGGGCTGGCATAGCCAGCGAAACGTTGTGTGACTGTGCGTCCGCATGGAAAATGTGTTTGTGTGTGTCCATCTAAGAGTGAGTGAGTGAGTGATGAGATTTGGGCCGCTCTTAACAGTGAGGTCTTGAGAGCCGATGAGGATGATTGAGGTGAGTATGGAGCAGCGGGGGAAACGGGAGATCCCGAGAAAATCTGCCAACCAATGGCATCGCCCAACACGGTTTCCACATGTGAAAATCCGGTGACCCAGCCTAGTATTGAACCTGGTTCACCTTTGTGGTAGGTGAACGAGCTAACCACTCGGCCACTGCGACCCTGTATATCTAAGAGTACCGCCTTGTGAGTACTTGTGCATTCTGTATACTTGTTTAAAGGGACTCAGTAGCCTAGCGGCCTATTCTCGCAAATTCATATTATGTAATGTGTTATAGTGATTAATAATATTCAGTGCCAAAGGTAGTAAATGATACCAAGTTATTGGGTGGCATATCATATGTGTTTTCCTTTTATTAGGTGTCTTCAAAAAGACATGGCAGGATGGAACTGTTTTTAACTACAAGCGGTGCAACTGAGACGAGGGGAAGCGCTTCATTGTCCTGCATGCAGGAACAGCACATGGTTTTGTGGAAGGAGCAGGTGGCCTCTTTGCCCCTGGCAGCAATGATGGTGATTACCACCACACCATCGATCTGTAAAAATTTGAAAAATGATTGGTGGAGCAACTGCTGCCAAGAATCAAAGAGCCAGCAGTAATTGTCCGCGACACTGCTTCATGCCATAGTGTACAAGTAAATGAATTGATGTCCAAAAATTGTTGCTATATTACAATCTTAGAAAATATCATAAACAATGTCTAAGGTTGTTCACTGTAAACTGAGCACATTTGAAACTCCTGCTTCAGATATACTTATATGCACATTCTGTATTTTCCCACCATATGTATGCCTACAAGTAACATTACCATGGGCCTGATTACTTTGTTCATATATTAGTCAAGTAAAATTGTGAAATTATTAGGAAAATAAATATTTTTCAAACTTACTTAGTCTTAAATGTATATGCATGAAAAAAACTGAAAGCAAAATAAATTATTTCAGTGTTTAAAAATGTTTGCGTAACAATTTTAATTCAACGTCAAGACCCTGAACTACTCTCCCGGTGCGATTACCAACTTTATTGAGAACAGGCCATTAAGTTAGTCCATACAAATATATGCAGATAGGGACAGTAACATTTACATCTACCGATAAACTCAAAAAGGTATAGATTACAATTGACCATGGTCCAACCAAATGATTTAATCATCATTGAAATTACCGTACTTGGTTATCTTGTGAGACATGTTTTCACGAACAAAGAATTTTATTTTTTCAACCGAAAAACTATTTCTTAATTTAATTTTTATCTTTAATTAACTGGTGTTTCGAAATTAAACAGAAATTGTTATGGCTGGCTTTGGTGTTGCTACATATTTAACATTATCAGGGTGTCTAATGACGAAGAAAACCAGGAAAAATGGGTATTGTACAGGATTTTAGTCGGATGTCCGTGAATTCATACTATGTATTTTCAACTTGCATTTCCCTTCCTCCCTCCTCTCCAAAATTCTATAATGTTGACATGAAAGCTGAAACTTTGTGGCGAAGCAGCCTCGCTCATGAATCTTGTGATTAGTGAATCAACTGATGTTTTACTGCTGACATTGACTGCACGCTGTCACTCGCTACTGATAACGCACAGCAAAATATGTATGTGTGGGTTAGACAAATAGACTCGTCCATTCTCAACTGTGGCAGCTTGCCATGGGCTGTCAGGCCAGTCTGCATGCAACAGCATTTCGTAACGTACGGTACAGTGACTATTGAAGTGCGTCCATCTGGTAAGTAATATTTACTATGTGTTTTGTCAGTATCATTTGTGATTAAGCTTTTATTTCAATGGAATGAGTTTTTTAGGCCTATGTCACAATAATTAGCTACATTCGTAATCTGTTAACACATGGTAAACATATAATAATATTTGTTTACCATGGCGTGCACTACATGATGTTCATATAATTCATATTTCTGAAGTACAAATGCTTAAACATTTAAGTAAAACCTCAATAATTCGAAATGCCTGGAGCCAAAATTTTTGACTTTGGATTACATTATTTGGAATTTTAAAACTTTTTAAATTCGTTTTTTAGTTGGGACAGGTCTTTTCCTCTGAACACAGTGTTGGTATTTCACATTATTATATACAGTAGTTATCCATGTGTCTCATGCAATATTTGTCTCGAAATTAGGCGTCTAGTAAGGCGATGGTGATACGTGAGTCAGAGACAATTTGAGTCGTTTGTGCATGCATACGTATTGAGGTGCTTGTAGGCGGCAAGATAAGCGCTGGCACACACTCACAAAATTTTTTCGTTGGAATGTAAAACAATTTAATGTAAAAAATTAGCTGGTGCGTCTGTGGTTAAGGGGAATGGTACACGAAATCCGTATATTTACCTAAATTTTGTCACAGGTTGTTTTACAGAGGATTTTCCTAAATGTTTGGCACTACAAGACTTAAATAATAACTTTGTAAACCTTCTTACAATATTAGAAATTCACTGCAGTTATTATTCTCAGAACGCTGATGGATGATGAGAATGAATAACTTATTTTTTATCTTCCATCAGTGCTGCAAGAATAATTAAGGCAGTAAATATTTAACAAAGTAAGGTGTTCAAAATAGTTGTTTATGTCTTGTCGAGCTGAAAATTTTGTTCTCTCTTCTTCAAAACAACTTATGACAAAAATTAGGTAATTAATGCTTTTGTGCACCATACCTCATAAGGGTGAGTCATGTATTTTGCGTGTCACGAGTCCAAGATGCACGGAAGCGATAATGGCGGTCCAGACATGTGCATCACGCGCCACACTACCTCTATGCACAATCCACTGAAACTGGTGTACAGTGGAGTCTTTCTGTCTACAACTTGCCTGTGTAGCTTCCCGCGGCGACTGTGATATTTTGGCATTATAATAATGATAAATATGTGCTGCACAGGCTGTATGACTTTAAAAACACCAGTTTTCACCATTCCCAGTTTAAAAAAAACTGATATTGAAATAACTAAAATTTTTAGACATGAAAAGTTTCATAAATGCCATTCTAAACGTATAACACAAAAAGAAATAGAGCATTTCAAAAATAAAATTTACTTCATTGAAACGTAGCACATTACTGTGCTACTGGGGAAAAAAAAAATACGATGTAGACTAAAGGTCTGTAGGTAAAATATGCGTTTCGTGGTCCCTAAAATACAGTAACACTTAAGTAAATTTCTGCCACGAGTTTGCCTTCTCTTGTGAACAGATACTGAAAATGACTGTTCCCATGCACGCTCGCCTTCTCTCCCCCTCCTAATACCACCGCTAGGCAGCTGTCAAACCTTTACCTCTTCCCTCATTTCAGCATTTCTCTTCCTTTTCTTGGCTATTGTTTGTCAGCCTATCATGGGAGGAAGACAACAACATTCCAAGCCTGCACAAACAAAAGGCATCTTGGCAACTATATGTGTGGAACAACTACACACAATATTTCTATGAGCAGTGGTGGTTTGGCTATCCTTTCACTAAGGTGATTCTCGACTGAAGCAAGATTTTTCAATTAAGTGGACTGCGCAGAAGGCGACATACCGTACGCTCGTGCAATGTCTTGTCTCACTTCTCTCATTTTTATCCACATTCTTAATTATTTATGATTTTTTGAAATAGTTTTTAATTGTACTTTTGTGTACCTCCACTTATGTTGTTTAGTTTCAAATGTAAAAAAAAAGAAAACTGAAGCACCATACTAAAATACTTACAATGTGTTGTTATGAATGCTTAACAAGTTATTGCCAATAGAATCTGAGCTGAAACTAAAGAATTCCCAAATTACTAAATGACAAAATTATCAGTTTGAACACTGCCTTAGTATATCAACAAATTGTTCAATTCAGAACCACAATTGAAGAACTTGTGCCACATTATGTCTTGCTTGGCTGTGTGAAATGTAGCCTAGTATAACTTGAAACAACATGCATTTTTACATGTATGTGCAGCACAGAACGATTAAACTATTAACATTATCTCTCCCCGTACTAAAAATTGTTTATATATTATTATTAAAACATAATTTGATTTCACAATCATGTGCCTTTGATTAAATAAACTTTATTCTACCAGTATTGACTCATTAATTAGAAAAAATCACATACGAATGTCACTGACTGCATTAGATGTTTGCAGTGGAAAAGGCAGACCATAAGTTTATTTTCTGTACAACACGTTAATATTTGGAAACACAAGTACATACTGATTACATTTATATGTTTCTCTTAAGCACTATCCATCCATCTATAGGATTGAACTGTATTTGAAATAATGAGGAAATCTCAAATATTAAATATGTTTAATTCTAACTTCAGTTTTGTTATTTTTTGTAGATGTGTGCCCTTCCACATCATAATGGCACAGCGTATGCAAGGGAAAATTTAATTTTAACCACGTTGGAAGGCTGAATTTCCTGGGGTGCAAGAAGTCTGGAATAATCGTCACTCTGCCCAGTGTGCAGTCTGCAAGACTATATTCTCCATTGAAACTATGGGAAGAATAGTCATTGTCAGCCACTCAAATTATAGCAAGCACAAGCAAAAAGACAGTAGCTCTGAGAAGTCAGCATCTCTTCATATGTGGGCTACTTCACAGGTTCATTCCACTGGTGAAGTTCCTGCAGAAAGTGCAACTTCTTCAGTGTCTTTGTCAATAGAATCTCCATATTGCAACCTTCATCTGGCTCAGGTGTTTCTAGTGTCTGCGTAGTATCCCCAACAAACCCTCCAGTACATTCATCGGTCGTCTGCAGCGTAAGAGTTACATTCAGAAAGATGAAGTGACGCGTGTGGAAACTTTGTTATGCATTCACACAGCAATGAACTAAGAGTTTCTGAGAGGAGCTGCTAGTTTTGTGTGTTTGTTCCGTCGAATGTTTCCTGATTACCATATTGCCAATAATATGCATCTTCAAAAAGACAAGATTTATTATGTGATTGTCTATGGTCTTTCTCCATATTTCCATGGTATGTTAAAAGCTGAGTTGAAAGATTGTGACTATTTTGTCTTGAGCTTTGATGAGAGCATGAACAAGGTGGTGCAGAGTCAACAGATAAATTTGTAAGGTTCTGGGACTCAAAACTTAAGAAAGTTAGTGCCAGATATGTAACATCAGTGTTCTTGCATTATACCTCTGGTGAAGATCTCCTCAGAGCTTTGAAAAAGGGATTAGAAGACCTCGACGTGATGAAGATGATTCAGTTATCAATGGATAGCCTGAATGTCAATTTCAAAGAATTAAGACTGTTAAAGAGAGATATTCGATCTTCTACAGATTCTCTGCAGTTTCTTTATGTTGGGCGTTACAGATTACACACAGTTCATGATGCTTTTTTATGACTGGGTTTAAGAAGACTGGTTGAGAGATAGTGGAATTTTTCAGAGCTCTGTACAATTTGTTTAAGGAGGTTCCAAGTCGAAGATGTGACTACATAGAAGCCTCTGGGTCTAATGTGTTTCCTCTTAGGGTGTGCTCTATCCACTGGGTGGAGAATGAGAAGGTTGCAAGAAGAGCTAAGGAAATTTTACCCAATGTGGAAAAATATGTAGTCAGTTGAAGGCACTACTAAGAAGCCATCTTGCAACAGTTTTTCAATAGTATCAAGGGGACTGAAAGATATACTTCTTTCAGCTGAAAATGCTTTTTTTGAGGGAATGACTGATGACGTAGAGTCGTTTTCAATAGAATTTCAGACGGATGCTTCAATGGCACCATTCCTCTATGACAGTTTGACTGTTATAGTAAAGACTGCAATGTCTAAAATTGTGAAGAAAGAAATTATTGAGAGAGCTGCACTTCATAAAATATATGTTCTAAAGGATTTTTGGCATGTAGACCTTGAATATGAAACTCTTAGCAGCTCTTGGAAAATGTGAGGTCCCTGAGAAGTGTATACATTGCTTTCGTAAAGACCGTCGAACTGCCTTGCAATATTTTGTGGCTAAACTCATGCAGAGGTCTCCTCTGAAATATCCACTGACCAAAGCACTTACCTGTTGAGCCCACATTACATATCTTCTAAGGATGGCACCGAGAAACAATTTACATATATTCTAGACATTGGTCTCAAAGCCAATCTGCTCCCTGCTAGCACTGTAGAAAGCGCTGACAGAGAGTATAATGCTCTCTGCTCACATCCATATGTAACTTATTTGATGAAGTTGTATTCAAAATCAGAAACTCGACTAGATGCTTTCTGGATGGAGCTTATAAATGGGAAAAAAGAGTATGAAAACCTTGTGAAAGTAGTGAAACTATTTCTGATTGCATCTCATGGTAATGCAAATGTAGAAAAAGGGTTTCCTGTAAATAAAGAAATTTTGGTGGAAAATTTGAAGGAACAGTCCCTTATAAACCCGCGTCATATTTTTTACTTGTCATCAGTGAGGGTGGACGGATTAAGATTGAAATACCAAAACAATTACTTCATTCGGAGAGGAATGTCCATTCAAGGTATAGTGAAGCACTTCAAGAGCAACATCAAGCTAAAGCAGAAGTTTGGTTTTTTTGCATGCTGCTGCTGAGCTCCGAGATCTAGAGGCAAAGAAGCGCAAGTTGCTGGAGGATGTGGAACAAGCTGTGTCCATCATCAATGAAAGAGTGAATGAGCTGCGGAAAGAATTTTATTTATGCTGTAACACTTTTTAGTAACATCTGTTTTCATTGAACATATACTTTCATTGAGTTTGGTGAAATTTGAGTACTACTGAATTTGTGGTAATTGTTCCATATTGCATATTGTAATGGGAAAACCATACAAACATTCAGTGTGTATTATAAAGTATCCATCCCAATTGTTTAGTTTGCAGTCTAGTGCCATTTTGCATATCCAGCCAAGTTCCGTTTACCGTATCCAAATTCAGCAACTATTGATCCGTATCGCGTATTCAAGCAATTTTTTCCGCAAATTTTCTCTCGTGAGTTGCAAGATGGTGTGTGCGGGATGTAAAATCACAATGTTGAATGCCAGGCAAGTTATTCATTCCTCGTCAGACACAAACACGTTTCTCATCGAGCACAACATTCTCAAATTGACGATATGGTGCGAAAAATGGGGGGAAGGCGAAGCAAAATTGGTGGAAAACAGGGGCGGTATTAAAACTGATAAGCCCTTACTTTTATATGTGGTACGAAATAAAAATGCAAGACATTACACTCACTGACCAGAAAAAGAGCATTTACCCACGAGTCTCGACTGAAAAAAATACTATAAAAACTATTTAAAATATCAATATATCGCAATGTTACAATGTTCTATTGGGTTAAGTTTGGGTGATTATGGTGGAGTGTGTAGTTGATGGGGGATGATGTACATGATCCACAGGCAACTAATTCAGCTGTATGTTTATGATCATTGTCCTGCTAGAAGTAAAAACCATTTTCCATACCCAGCTTTTCGGCACTCACTTTCAAATTTTATTGTAGAATTTCTTTATACACAAACTTATCCATTGGCCCATCAACAAACACAATTTCTCACACACCTGAAGCTGCCATGCCATAATGCCACCGCCTCCATACTTATTGGTAGGGTGGATAGTGTGCAAATCCCACTCAGTATTTTGTTTCCTCCATACCGGGATTAGGCCATCGTTCTGGAAGATATTAAGTTTAATCTTGTCTGAAAAAATTACTTTCTTCCAGAACTCGAGTTTTTTGTGACATATTCATTTGCAAATTGCAACCTCTTCTTCCTATTCACATAACGGATATAAGGTTTCTTTCTTGGCACTCTTGCATGATACCGGCTTGAATTTAGCACTGTTTATATGGTGCAGGGATGGACGTCATTACCCTCATACTTGTGCATTTCCGTTGCTATTTGTGTGGCTGAGCGTTTAGTATTATTTTTCTCATCTCTCTGCTGTTAAGCTTCGGCAGTTGCCCGCGGTTCGCACTTATTAATCATAATGTTTTGTTAGTTGAAATTTTTCATTATTGTGCAAACTGTATAGCAACTGACCTATAGAGTTTGTGTAATTTCTCCATACAATTTGTGCCGTTTGTGCAGATTCACTATAACGTTTCTTTCTTGTAGGTTCACCTTCTTAGCGTTACATCCCATGTTTCATCTTGCTATGCATACTCTTTGTTTCATCACTGAGGATTTCTTGGGCCTGCAGTCGACAGCTGTGCAGCCAATACTATTGCGTGCCTACACTTATGCCCTAGTACGCAGAGCTCATAGCGGATGTTTACATTAATTATTTCCAAGGGAGGTGTTAATTTGAACTCTCTGTGGGCGATATAATGTACTACACATAGGTGGCTTTCCCTTGCGTAAAATGTGTATCTGTACCAAAACATAGCGTGAAGTGAAACTGGGTTGAACAATTGCAGTTCTTCTGTGCTTATACTTTTGTCCCTGACTGCATATGGTCGACATGTCTACTACCATATGTTTACACTATCCACATGTCCATCAGTCACAAAACAAGTCGTACTTTGTTACAGTCCAGCCGGTCAGTCTGTCTGTCGCTGTGCTCCTGATAGTTGTTCGCTGCACTTGATGGAACAATAGTGACCAGCATCTTTCAACTTACCAACGTTGTCACAAACACTTGGCCCTTTTGGTCGTTCAGACTGCTGACACCAGCATGCCATGGCTTATACAGCTGAGATAACCTGGCCCAGATTGGTTTTTGCCTGAGTCACGCCAGTGGAATTGACAATCAAAAAAAGTCTCATAATGGTAGCCAAGTGCTCGACTCTTCCAGCATGCTACTCTTCCTCCACCATCCACCAATGATGTTGGGGAGGGACAACCATTGAACTCCTGGGAGAAAAGGTGTAGGGAGCATAGGCAAAGTGGTTGCGTGAAACAATATATAAAATACATACTTAATGGGCCAGCTTGCAACTTCTATTCCTTGTTCCCTTCTTGTGATGTACTCTGCTCTGTTTGTCAAAATTCCATGTATGGTTTGTTTCCTTAAAGGTAAAGGAGATTTTTAACTATTTTGTTCTGCAGTTTCGTAGTGAAGTAACAGATGAAGATATTGAGAAACTTTTTCACCATATGTTTGAGTTCACGTAGCCTACCTATTATGTGTGTTTTGGAATTCCAATTGGTTTTGGTAGTAGCACATACTCGAACCTGACATCATGATTGAAAATTATGCCTTAATAAGATTAGGAGAGTAGCCAGAGTACAACTTTTGTGCTGAAATTATACTACACCTCAGTGGATTATATATTTTGTAGGCATGCATCTGACACTGGTGAACTTAAAGGTGCTTCACTGCGTGGAGGATTCTTTCTAAAGTTATGTAGTGAAAGTGTTGTTCACTATATATGTGTATGGGCGCCAGAAGTACAGGCTAATTATTTAGCGACTGGGAAAATGGGGGGGGGGGGGGGGGTGCGCGTGAGAGATTACACTTTTGCACCTTGTAGCAACTCTTTTCTTACCATGATCTATTGGAGACCTTAGTAACCTGGAACTGTGCATGCGAATGGCACTCGTGTATCAAACTCTCAGCATTTTGTGGAATGAAAACTAAAATAAAATTTGAAATATTTTATTAACATAATAAAAGTAAAGTAAAGAAAACTAAACCAAAATATTAGTAATACCAGGAAAAAACAAAAAAAAAAAAAAAAAAAAATAGTCTGAAACACTAATGTACTTTCAAATTAGTGTGTAGGTGAATTTACTTTAATCAAAGGTAGAATTATATGTAATAAACAAAAATGAAATTCCACCATCCTTACAATGAATAGTATTAAATCAATTAAAGAAAATTAGAAATGGAAACATTAAAAGAAAATATTAATGTAGTGCTGCTTAAAAAAAAACTTTGTTGTAATAAAAACCGAAAGAAAATAATTCAGTTCCAGAAGTATTAAAACTTTTGCAAAATTACCTAAGCTCCAAGATCAAATAGCTGGCACTGGATTCTCACTATTCGACCATACTTTGAAAATATGTAATCTTCTTATTAAGTTAATGGAATTCAACTCACTTTAGAAATAACTTTGTCTTGAGTTCTGGAAAATCATGTTAAATTGCTCCGGTGAACTAGATCAGTAGTGCGAGCTGGACCACTGGTTTTAGATACCCTGTCAAAGTTATATTAACTGCGAAAATTCAAGACCAAACACTTTCTCAATGTTGTAAAAGTTTCCAGGATCAGAAATTTATATACTGTAGGCAAAGATGCAAGTCTCTTGACTTACTGATTTGATGGGATCACCTGGGTATTTCAGTGACATTACCTTAAGTTTGCATGCCTTAAAGTTCTGTAAGCAGAAGTATTTTATTTCCAAAAGAGATTCAAGCATGTCAATAGAAGAACGCCATCTGGTGTCGCAGTCTAAGAAAGGCATTTTGAGTTCGTAAGTTTGAAGGAATGTAACAACACTGATAGTTGGTTAATTCTTGCAAAGGCTCCACATTTTTCTCAGAAGATCTTCTGTTACCCTATCATGGAGAGTATCTGAAATGGCAAGGTGCAGTGCATCTTACACGTCAGTGTAAGGTCATTTCGAGGTTGTTAAGAATTATCCATAATAGCCCACACAGCACGCAATGTTTCAGAAACATAACATCCTGAAGATCAAAAGTTTACAGAAATGTTTCAGAATATAACCAATATATGTCTGTTACATTTCAGATACGTAGAAATGTCCTCTTTCAGTTATAAAACACAGTTATCTATCCGATACATCGCCATGTTATGCTACAGATATGTAACCCTGTTATGTATCTGATACATAACAATGTTATGTAATAAATATGTAACAATTTTATGTATCTGATTCATAGCCATGTTACATAACTGATACATAACAATGTTATGTATCTGATACTTAGCATTGTTACATAACAATGCTATATTACCAACGTATAACAATATTTCCTAACAGATATGTAACAATGTTATGTCTTGGATACAAAACCATGTTATGTAACCGATATACAACTGTCACATGTCCGATGTATAACAGCATCATGTATACAATATTTAATAGTGTCAAATATTGTACACACAAGTGTTACGCAACAGACTCTTTGTTATTTTGGATCCAGTTTATTCTATATGCTGCCTATACCATAGCACTGTGTTAAATACATAACTGTGTATATCAGATACAGTGCAGTACTGTTTGTGAAACTATAAACGTTAAAGACATATTTTGATATCATCATTTACACTTGAGAATCTCACGAAAGTTCATCTTTCCATAGCTGTCTAATTGTAGTGTACACTAATTGTACCCTTACAGTTACAGCTTTATAAATTTTTATAGCTCAGTGCATTAGTTAATACAGCTGCTCTTTTTTAAGTTTTTGACTTTAATATACAGTGGAAGCCCGGAATACCGTGGCCTGATATATTGCGGCCCGGTACACTTAGGATTCTATTATACCGCAGGGCAATTTATGTCCCCCAGCCTGAATAAATAAATAAGTGGAAAGTGTGCGGTCTGGTGGTCATGAGTCAGGGACGTTGATGGATGAGGCGGAGGGAGCGGGCGCACATTCTCCCTCCTTTCAGCACCGAGATATATTTTACAGATTCATTACAGCCAATATTGTATGTTTTTCCATATTGAGTTGCCTTGGTGTAGTGCAAAGATTTGACAGAAGAATTCCTAGTTGTCTTTTTTTTTATATGGCCTTATTATACCTGTTGTGCTGTTTGGTAGTAAACAGACAAAAAAAAGATACTATGGCAACTTTTCCATCTTATCTGGCCATTGGATCAGCATGGGGGGATGGCACTGCCATATTCCAAACCATATATCATACTCACAAGTGTCCTGCTGTCACACATTTATTGGCACTTACAAGTTAACATGAAATGTGCATGTGTTGTATAGCGTAACACATTTAAGCAATTACAATTATTCTATGCCAAAATGTTTAAATAAAGTAAGTTAAAATATGCTGGAATACTGTCGTAGAAGGTATGCAGACTTCTGTCGCGCATTCTGTATAAAACTGGCTTGCAATACGAGGGGCTCTGGGTTCAGATTCTGGGTAAGGTAGGGATTAAGTAATTTGCAGACCTATAATTAATCTACGGGGTATAGCGCTACGTAATCATTATAATAATGCTGTAGACACTTCAATTATAATGTGAATATAGCAGCTGTAACAGTAGGTCTTCCCATTTTCAGAAAAAAATAATTCTCATATTTGATGCGGGCCTCGAAATTCGTGCTTCTAAGTGATTTACAGGTCTATGATTAATCTCTTATGGGGTATAGCTCTACGTAATCATTATAATTATAATGTAGACTCTTGAATTATAATGTGAATACAGCAGATGTTTGGTATGTCTTCCCCACTTTTGAAAAAAATTATTCCGAAATTTGAGATGCGCCTCGAAATTCGTGCTTTTAAGTCACGTACAGGCATATAATCAATCTCCTACGAGGTATAGCACTACATAATCATTATAATTATGATCTAGACACTTTGATTATAATGTGTATTTACATTTACCGGCTATACAGTATGTCTTCCCATTTTCCAAAAAAAATTCCAAGCAAATGAGCTATTATGGACCAGGCTTAATGCATAAAAGTGGCCTTTCTTTGCATGCCAAAAATTATTCACTTTTTTTTTTGTTTTAGTTTTCCTTTATAAAATGTAAATCAGACAAGCAAGTGACATGTTTCACAACACGTAAGGCATAGATAGATCCCATCTGCAGTGCAAGCGTGCACTAGAACCTTTGGACGTGAGCTTCCTCTCTCATTCTCACTTCCTCCGAACCATGCTCAGCAGGAGGTGAAGACAGCGTGGTGTGGAAGGGAGGGGAGGGGGTTAACTCCCTTCTCCAACCCACGTGAGAAACAACTCGTAGCAAACCACCGCCTTTGGTGGAATATCTACTGAGCCTGGAAAATGTGGTATTTTTTAGTTATTCTTGCTTGATTGCATGTGACCCCCCTTCATCACAATGCATTGATCTTCTTCTGTTTCTTTCCCTTGGGTGTATTGTAAAACAAGAAAAGTAAGGAAGCCTTTAAAAAATAAGAGTATTGTCACAGTGTACTTTTAGTTGGCATCATTATTATTTTTATGCAGCATTACATAATAACCTTAGTTTCTTGATGAATACTGAGCATTGTTTTCATGACTTGTACTTAATTATTTCCATAACACTGCCAGTAGTATTGTTAGTTGGAGAGAGTGTGTTGGCAGCTGGCATGCAGGATAAACTGCACCAACTAAGTGCTGATCTTGTACAGTGATATGACAATTGTTAATTTCAAAACACAGGTAAGGATGAACATGCAGTGAATGTAACTTCAGCATGGAAGAATTACATATATTTCAGGACTTGCATTATTTCATAAGTTGTCTTCTATTTGTACATACAAGTATTTTCATATTGGCAAATTCCATTTAGTACTATTTACTTTTATGTTGTTAACGCTATCTTAACATTAGTCAATTATGCAGCAAGGAATACAGAAAATTGTATCACATTTTCACATACCTTTTTTTTTTTTTTTGCAAACAAGCCAATTAAGATATCAGAGATGCCCTTCAACGTTGTTATGGAAAATGTAAGATAAACAATATTTATATCTATAAATAAAACAGCTTAGTTTACTACCCAAAAAATAATAATTAACATACAAAATAAGAATGAAGCATTTAAGATAGCGCAGAAAGCAATGTATTTGTACAAATAATACAGTAATAGTACTGTAGTTAAAGAAATATTTCTGTCACATTTGCCCTTTCGGAATTTAAAACAGTCTACACAATAGGTAACATATTATTCCTGAATTATTTTGTATCTCAATAACCTACATTTTTCCTGGTCTTCAGAGCCCCCCCCCCCCCCCCCCCCCCCTTCCCCCCTCTTATTCCCACTGAATACTTCTGGGAACCAAGTAATTTATAAAAAATCCCAATACAATTAGGGGTTTGGAGAGCAGTAAGGCAGGGGGACCAGATGGGATAGGAAACGCAGCACTAAAGTTTGGTGGCAAGGAGTTGGCGAAATATTTAGAAGTGCTGTTTAAAAAGTCCTTAGGAGAGGGTAAGTTATCACAAGATTGGAAGGATGCTATGTTGTTACGTATACACAAGCAGGGAGAGGATAGGGGGAGGCCTGGCAGCTACAGACCGGTGAGTCTCACATCAAGTACAGGAAAAGTAATGGAGAGGCTGGTGGTCCAGTATGTGGCGAGGGTTATGAACAATAGGAATTGGTTGGAGGAGTCCCAGCATGGTTTCAGGAGGGAATACTCATGTGAGACTCAGCTGGCTGGGTTATTAGAGGATCTGATGCAGGTAGTTGAGGGGAAGCAGGTGGATGCCTG
Source organism: Dryococelus australis (assembly GCA_029891345.1). NCBI lineage: Eukaryota > Metazoa > Arthropoda > Insecta > Phasmatodea > Phasmatidae > Dryococelus > Dryococelus australis. The sequence goes on along the minus strand of CM057006.1, from coordinate 89,863,495 downwards.
CTTCATAGATTTTGAGAAGGCATTTGATAAGGTGACCCATGGAACATTGATGAGGAAAGTGGAGGCGCTGATACCAGACAGTAGGGTAGTGGAATGGATAGAGGACTTTCTCAGGGGCGAAGGCAGAGGGTGAAAGTGGGGGAGGCAATATCGGAGAAAGAGGAGGTTACGTCAGGGGTACCACAGGGAAGTGTGCTGGGTCCTTTGTTATTTATTGTATCGAATTGTATCTTGCTCTCTTGTAACCTGTTTATACTTGATCTTGTTTCCATCGTTTCATGCAAAAAAATTTTGAATGAAAAAAAAAAAAAACTGTTCTGAATTTTCACACATAAAATAAACAAAGACAAGAAAAACATTATAGTGAGGCCAAAGTTTCGTAATTTGTAGAGCAGACTTTAGATGCAAGGTTATTCCAGTGACTAAAACAGTAGCCTACTTAAAAAAAAAACTAACTGCTGCCTGGGATTCTGATATGTGCAACATTAAAGTAATAACTTTGTTTCAACATACCATAATGTCTAAAACTACAATCTTTGAAGGACAGGTACAAATACCTTATTTACTGGCATATTTCTCGCCAAGCATGAATTTCCATTCTATATTGACTGGAAAAATTCATTTTAAGCTTGTAAGTTTTATTGGTTACCACCCCTAATTCTTGAGTTACAGTTTAGCAAATAAGATACAAAAGAAAAAAAACATTTTAATTTTGTATTAATAACAGTTTAGCAAATAAGATACAAAATTAAAATGTTTTTTTCTTTTGTATTAACAACATTTTATTTGTATATACATTTACAAGATTACAAGGTAAAACTAGCCATTATAAACATGTGATAAGATATTTTGTGATCATTTTCACACAATTGTTTATCACATTGTAAATTTGAAAATTCTTTTCAAGCTAATACAAAATGAAGTTAAACTGTGTTATGATTTTGAATCTAAAAAATGGTCATTTTCATTCTCCTTGAATTTTTCCTCGCAAACTTATCCATGACTTGAATATGATCCACAGTAATGTCTCTGTGAATATGAAGTGTAGCTGAACCATTAAGTCTTTCCTGTCCCATATGGGATCGAAGATACGTTTTTATTCTTCTGAGGGTTGAGAACGATAGTTCCTCTATGAGGTACATCATCAGAAATCTTCACATTAAGGTACAACTTTGTTGTGGATGCCATGATGGTTTCAGTAGCTGACTGTGGTTTTTGTTCATTGTTGCACCACAACAAATGCCATGTACTGAGCTCACCTTCAAGCTCTGAAAGACTTCCAGGCAAGTCTAAAGCATAAAATTTGGCAGTTTTCATAACATTTTCATACTTAAATCTACTTGAAAATCCTGGTATGAGATCTTTAAGATATGTAACAAGGTTGTTCTCACTTTCAAACGTATCCTTCAATTCTTAAACGAGGCAGTCAATAAATGGGTAATAAAATCCGGTGCTGTAGTATGCTTCTAGATTTTTTTTAGGAATATTACATCTTTGGGTGCTTCTTACAGTTATCCTTGGAATTTTTATGTCTATTCTATTATTCAAAGAAAATTTGACAGATTCTTTAAATTTGCTGCTGAAGTTGTCTTCATTTGTGTACTTTTTGATTGCTAAAACTGAAGCTTGTGCTATGTCCTCCGCTTGACGAATGTTTAACTTTGGGCTCTGAAGCAGTCTTGACAAGGGTAAGGTGTATTTCATCACGTGGACGACATCGAAAGCAAGAATGAATTGAAAGTTCATTATTGAATAGTACAGGCTGCTGGCCTTAACAAGAGTTTCACTAGTGATTAGTTACATTGTTTCCTCTAAAAATGAAATAACAGCTGGCAACAGATCCTTAAACCTTTAAAAGACCTCATGACATTCAACCCAATGAGTTTTTCTGAGGAGTGGAAAACGAGTTAGTTGGGTGAAGGAGATGTAAGAGAGTTCGCCACCAGGCGGTCGCCTAATTGCAAGTGTATGTATGTATGTATGTATGGATGGATGGATGGCCTATACATGAGTATACTTCACAAGGATGGAAAAAAATGCTGTAACAATATCTGGGGGGTGGTGCCTTAAAATCCAAACATTGAACTCTAAAATTTTCATTTTTAGACTTTTGGCATGAGCTTTTTCTTACCGTAATGAAAATTCAGATTTTTCTTTTTCAGTTCATTATATCGAAAATTTGCATTAATACTTAAGGCGTCAAGATACACTGAACAAAATTTACTCATTGGAAAACAAAACATTGCAGAATTTTTTATTGCCAAACAATTTAGCAGCAAAACATGAGATATCGCATAAAAATACCATTTCAACACAATTTAGGTATCGAGAATTAAATTTCTTAAGACCTGGCAGTACAAACATATGGGGTTGTGCCAATGTGACTTTTATTCGCATGAAAATAAAATTACAAATACTATATGAACATTCGTGAAAATAAAGCAAAAACTAAAAATAATTTCATGAGAATTTTATCTTAGCGAAAATTTATCAAAATTCTTCAAGTTACTTTATATGAATTTTCAAACACACAGAATTACATTAAGATACTAACACAGAGGTTATGCCTAGCATTTCCACATCAGGTTTAAGTAGTTAGTTTTGTTATATTATAATATAAACAAAGAAGCTAACCTATAAATGTAAATTTTCTTTCTCAGGTTACTAGACAAATATTCAGTAAGCACCCGAATATTCACTGAAATCAGGAATTTTCATTTTGTTACCACTATCGATGAAAAGATGTCACTGAAACGAAAAAGAAAGTTGGCATTTTTCATTTTAGGTTCACTTTTCTGAATATTCGCATAAACTCTGGTTTTAAACGTATTGTAATCCGCTGAGGAGACGAACAAGTGGGTGAAACTGGCAGAGGTGAATCACATGCTGCTGGTTCCCACAAGCTCTGAGAAGAGGAAGCAGTTGGTGAAACTGGCAGAGGTGAATCACATGCTGCTGGCCCCAGTAGAGGAAAGTGACATTGTTAGGAGTGCTGAGCTTTTCTTTGAAGATGGCATTGTCATGTGGGCGAAAGATGTTTCAATTGCAGTTATAGATACCTCTTTTAAAGCCTTTGACAGCATTTTTAACTGGCGCTCCTATTAGGTAGGCCCTTCCAAACAATTCTCCTATTCGATAAATTGTCACCGTACATCCTACATTGTTTCTCAATCACTGTTCCACTTCTTGAGAGTAGCATAGCATGTCTTGAAAGAAGACATGAAACACAGGTGTAGTGTTTGCATTTTATGTGTGGAGTGGGGAGGAAGGCACACAATGGACACATAGTTTTCTTTTGCCAGGTTAATAACTTCAATGTTTCGTGTATGTGTAGTATGACCATCGATACCACTGGATCTTGTTTGGTTGGTTTCACAGTGCATATGAAGTGGTGGAACCACTGGGTAAAGATATCCGATTGAGTCCAGCCAGAAGGATGGCAGACAAAAATAGTCCCAGGTGGGGTACTATTCATCAGTTCAAACTTCATGTTTTTTCTTGGAATAATTATGAGTGAGGGGATATAGTGGTCGGCGGCACTGCAAGAAGTCACAACAGTAATTGGGCAACCTCTTTCAGCAGATTGCAGTACAAATCTGCCACTTTCCTTTTAAGACAACAACTTTAGAGTGGTTGTGATGAACAACTGTGATTCCGGTTTCATCACAATTATAGAGGTGAACTGGTCAATGTTTGATCAAATTATAGAGGCGAACTGGTCAATGTTTGATCAAATCTAACACAGGTTCATATAACTCGAAAACTTTTCCACACCTTCAGACATAAACAATTTCGCTCTTGCAAATAAGATACCTTTCGGATGTCTTAGTGACAGCATAGGGTTTCGTCGCAAATAATTTCTCAGCCACTTTCGCCCTGCGGATTCATTTTCTGTTGCAAATGGAGCATCTGTCCCATTTAGCTTAGCAAGGTGGAATGCCATTCTACACACATCTTTAAGGGTTAGCCGAAAGAAACATTGCTCCATGTCAATACAGTATTCAACCAAGTGTCTATCCATATCTGGCGGCATCGAGGGTTTCCTGCCAAATTTCATAAAAACAACTTCATATGGTTCTTTATCGTGATTGTTGACATACCTTTCTAAAGTTGTCTGAGGAACACTGAATATTCTAGAAGCCTTGTAGCTGCCCATTTCTCTGCTCGTCACTGCGGCCTTCATATTCTCCTCGCTCCATTGCTTTCTCTTTGACATCTGTGAGTACAGACCATATAAAATTATAGTGAAGCCACATTATATATTTACGTGAGTAGACAACATGTCTAACAGAACACAACTGCATCATTATGCCAATGATATATGTAAACAATGGCAAACGCTCTGGTGTGTTTCCAGAATCACTTACTTTCAACCGAGACTATTTTGATCACACATGTGCGATGCTATGCCTTCCTGAAAGACAATAATATAAATTATCATAAAAATATTACCAAATGTTCATGCAATAAAAAAAAAAATTATCAGTAACGGATCCTAAAATGGGAAGCCCTATATTGAGAATAAGGTTTCTCGTCTTATTGCACACGTTCTTATAATGAACAATTTAAATTTTAAAATAGCACTTGTTTGCAGTTTTTTTTTAATTTGCCATGTTACTTTAATACTCATTATTTAAAACATTGCCTATCATATTAATACAAATTTAATTACTCACTTGTTTAAAAACATGTCAATCTTTATGTGTATGAAAAAATTTTGTGAAGCACAACATTCCAACAACTCCACCTACAGCACAATGGCGGCTCTCGCAAACTAGTGCACTACAAGCTAGATCTAGTAGTTCCACATGACACTGGTAGAGTGCAGCATCTCCTTGACTGGGAACTTCACCTCCCCATAATACGAACCCTCCCCATATTAGGCAACTTTCAAGTCACAAATGTTGTCTATGTTCTTCATAAGTGAATGGACGTTAAGGTGACAAATTTTAATATCTCAGGGAGTTAAGCTGGGAGGAAACAGTAACTTGTGTATCTTCAGCACCAACGCCAGCGGTCTGCCTGGCACATGACCTCGGATGGAGAGGCGAACAGCGAAAACACTGTAGAAAGAAGGGCCGGAATGACCTGGGGGAGGAAGTTTACCTCTTTATCCACCACCATTGTGTTCCCACAGAGGTGACCAGTCTAAGTAGTTTCTGTTGTACATTTCATTTGTAGCAAGCTCACGTAATATCAATACTGAGTGTGTGTTATATAGTTCATCAGGAAATGTATACCATTTTATATAAAATATCACATAGTAGTTATATTCAAATTATGGCCGAATTTGTAAAATGCTAACTAAGGATTAACAGTATAGTAATCTAAACTATCGTTTACCAGCTTTTTTATTAAGTGGGGAATGGAATTAGACATAATAATTTTACGATAGTCAGTTTTTCATAAGACTAATATTAAAAATACTAAGCTAATAATAGTTCATAAGACTGATATTAAAAATACTAAGTTAATAATATGTATAAGCAATTTGAAAATTATAATTAATATTAATTTGAACGAGTATAAATATTAAAAAACCCAAACAACAAATTACACTTTAAACTTAACTGTATATTACTATTAAACTTATAATTTTACAAGGAATAATGCTAATCTCCCTTAACTAGTGACAAACTATTGTGATGATTGAACTGTGATGCCCGAGAAAGGCATAGCCTTCCCCATATATTGATTGAAAGTCTCATCATCTAAACGTGGTCCAATCGTAGAATTGCATGGTGCAGTAATGTCTAAAATTAGCGCATAAACTCTGACTTTTTGAGCAGTCACTCACGTCAGCTAAAGGTGACCTCTCTATTTTCCTTGTTTCACTATGTTATACAATGCGACGGCTACGTGTGTTGTTTACTAACCCAGTGAAAAGGAAAAGATGCAATGACATCACATGACTTCTATTGATGATGTCTGTTACTACTGATGAAATGATGAAAGTAAAGTAATAAATTTGGAAAAATGTAGTATATAAAATACAAACTAATTATTATTGCCACAATCTTTTAAATGTATGCAAAATTTTAATTATTCCCTAATATATAAATTACATATATCTGCAATGCCACAAACTTTACTTCTGCCCTTTCTTTTAGAAAAAAACATTAGCAGTGTTAATTTGAGTCTGCTATTGTGTAACTTTATTTTCAGCTTAAAAGAGTCCATTCAGATGCTAAGTGTTCTGTTCGGAGAAGTTAGTTTTGGGGCATTTGCACAAATTTTGTGCTTTTTATTTCTCAAGCTTTCACCTCAGTGATTCCCCTGTCATTACCCTTGATTGAAATAAATTGTCTAGTATAAAGAAATAATTCAGGACTCTTTATAAAGACAAAGACTTTTCATTTTTCTGAAGGATTCGTAACCGTTATGTATGGTCGTGACCTCACAAATGTTGGCAACAAAGGGCTGTATGTAAATATCTCAAATGTTGGCAACAAAGGGCTGTATGTAAATATCTCAAATGTGTTAAAAAATTTTCACCCAGTATATGTCCCTAATTAAATTCAAAGAGGAATTTTTTAACTCTCATCACTTGGTGCATGGTGCAGCTGAGTGAAGTGTATGGTGAGCTACAATCATGTCTGTCTGTTAGATTTGACATGCTATGGAAGGATACATTGAAGATGTAAAAAAAATAAACTAGGCTGTGCAGGGCTTTAAAATTGTGATATTGATGCAACACTAAAGAATTTATGTCTGGACGTAATGTGAGAAAGGAAATGATCAGCGATTATGGGTGATGAATGGAGGGCTGTATGGTAGCTGACAAGGTAGAAACGCGGCAAGGACTCTGCTGCTTGCCAAGTGCTTGCATAGCTGTGGCTTCACGTGGCCGCATGTGAGCCTACCATATGGCGTACATAAAACTAGTACTCTCAGCCTAGTGCGCAGTTTCCTGCGCAGTTATTCTTGCAACTTGCCCTTCAAACACAGAGGCTTGAAAACTTAATTTGCTACACACGTGACTTCCTGTGGCGTGATACTGAAAAATTCCCGACCTGTGAGGTCAAGTAATTGTTATAGTTAAATTTATGCGTGTGGGTGGGCGGGGCTGTCTATTACTTACAAGGGGGGGGGGGTTTCTCCTTCACGTACTTATGCTTTCAATGACTGAATCTGTCTGATAATTTTACTTCTTTCCAAAACTCACTTGTTGCAAAGGGGGAAGGGTTGGGCGCCTCTACCAATGTACTGAGTTTCGTACTCCAGCCAATATCTATATTATACTAAAGTATTGCTACAGGTGACTCCGCCTGGCTATGAGAGCCTTTAAGGTGACTGGGGCTTGTTAAATATTAAAGACAGGTTTCTTTAACGTCTTTATATTGTTACGAGGAGGGGAGGGGGTAGGAGTGGGAAGTAGGGAGGATGATCTCCAGGTGTAACCAACTAAGGAAACTACCCAGCGACTACATCAGATGTTATGAGGTGAGAGAGGGGGTAGAGAAAGGGTGAGGGAAGGATAACATTTATACTTACAAAAGAAATAGTAGACAAATGAGCCAACACCAAAAGTTATCCTGCAGAGCCTCCACCAGCTGTAACTCTTACTTAGCAGGGCCAGTACAATACCCTGTAACCTAACCAGCTACTTTAATGTTAAAAAAAAGGCTCATTTAAATCAAAAGGGACAGGGAGTAGGGAAATGAAAAGGTGGGTGGTTAAAGGGAAAGAGGGGAGTTTACTCGGAAGGCAACGGAGAGGAAAACCGTGAACGCTTCATGGGTTGGTCACAGACAGAGACCATGCATCAAGGTAATAACTAATAAAATAGAACAACTTATCTGTTCATAGGCACCAAGTGCCTAAATACTATGCTCCTGATTTTATCTGAGGTGTTCTAGACCTACAAAATAGAGGAGGGCGATTATCCTCAGGGGAAGAACTATGATTTAAAAAAAATGTAGTTTTATTAAAAACAAACAAGTAAAGTACAGGTTATCAAACAATAAAAACATTTTACAGGATATGAGTAAAAAATTAGTTCTCTCAACTACCAGGTATGTAGGTATGAGCAAACAAAATTAGTTCTCTCAACTACCAGGTATGTAGGTATGAGAAAACAAAATTCACGAAACACATTCGCTTACAGTAATTACATTATTAAGGGCAAAAAAAAGATTGTATTGTAGGGTTGACACGGGATGCCCTTCACACAGGTATTACAAACGAATGTATTGTAGGGTTGACATGGGATGCCCTTCACAAAGGTATTACAAAAGGGATCTGCGCATCGAAAAATTCAAATTACCTAATGTAGTAGCACTCTACCCTTTGCCCCCTAGGGCTTAGAAGAGTGGGACTCAGGATAACTAAAGTTACTTTATGTATGGGCGTTTATAAATTCATTCAGTTTATTAATAGATTGGTCAGGAAAACTAACTGAGTAAGAAGATTTAATTTGAACAGAAAACGAAAGAAAAGGACAAACGCTTTTGAAATGTATAAAAGAAAGTACTTTAGAATTTAGTTTCAGGGAGAAAAAAATCAACAGAATATCGGGCAATGCAACAAGGACTTTGGTTTGTCAGTATAGTAGGGCCTACACAACTCCACCACCTACGAACCCAACAATCTTCGGAGCCATCTACACACCAGGCACTACATGTAGGTTCCCTCCTAAATCCCTATTAAATTAATTAAAGCATGGGAAACTTTATACCATGATGGCCCCTCGGCCACTACTGATGCAGAGTACATATTTAACTATGAAGTTGCTGCCCTGACTCCACACCACCAACGCACCTCGGATGCGGCGCACTACATCGTCTCCAACCGAACTCCTTGTTTATTTAATAAAAACTTATTCTAACCCTAAACCTACTGAAAAGTATGGCCAGAGCCATCCCTCCTGCCCAACAGGGAAGAATAACCCGACCACGCACCATACCACAGGTTTATCCTATACTTATCGCCACCACATGCTGCTGCGGCCATCTGCTAGGCCGCCCATCACCCGCACCACCTGCAACTGCTCACACCAGCTGTTCCGGCCTCTACTAGTTAGCCCGTCCGTCCGTCATCGTTGACCACCGTGACCTAGTCACGGTATGGCAGCTGCCTCCCCTGACATCACGAGCGAGGCCGACGTCATGGCGGGCCAATCAGAGCCCACCACTGCCACGATCGATACATTGATTCCTCGCAGCCAACACCCTGATTCCCAGTATCGTTCTTACTGCCTATAGGTGAAGAGAACCCGTCACCACAACAAACTTGGCTATTACCAGGGAAATCGCTGGCACTGCTTGCAGCCGTGCTCGTTGCTTTGAACGAGCAGAAGATAACAATTCTTCCGAACTGCTGAAAGAGGGATAATAACTCACACCTGGCAGAGAAAAATACGGCCTGCTGATTCAAGTGGGGACAAAATGCTTTCAAGATTAAAAATAACTAGTGACCTCAGTTCCTTAAGAACTCTGCAATAAAAAAAAAGTAGCAACCATTTATTCTTACAAAACCTAAAAATAACATGTTAAAATAACTGATTCTTAATTTGATCCCACCATAGTTTAAATGATCTAACCTTAAAATAAAAAGGAAGCACGAATGAAACGAATAAAATCTGCAAATAAATAACAGTCAGTAGGTTTCAAAAAGTAAAAGGATTAAAAAAAAATTAAAGGAAGAACTCCAAAAGAGTGACAGTTAACTTTGGCATCGAGCTTCATGTCACAACTGTTGAAACTGACTTCTCCAAAAATGCATCTTGAAATTAAAAAAAAATCAATTAAGTAGCTATCACCACCTTACTTACTAAAGAAAAAACATGTTTCTTAACAAACAAAAGGCACAAAACAGCCTAACTTCCAAGCAAAAACCATTACCAACTGCTATACAAAGAGCCGCTTACTATTTGGTACCACATTCTTACTGAAAACATAGGGAACAAATATCAGGGACGAAATAACTTCAACACCACAACCCCTCAAACAGTCCCTATAGCTTAAATCACAGTATCGTAGTAGGCCTTCGGCCTTACATAATCTTTTATCTCTATCTTCAACATTTTTAAGATATAGTTTTGGGGAGAAACAAGGTGCCATCCTATCATCCCTACTCAGTGCCATAAAACAAATACCTTAACCTTTAAAATTACCTCAAACTACCACACACAACTTCAAAATAGTTTAGGGTACACACACACAAACTCGTAGCACATGTCTTCAGAACTGGCAGATCCTTAAAGCTAGCATCAGGAAAGGTCCAGGCAATGGAAGTCTATACATACACACTTTATGTAGGTTGGGGTAGTGGCAAGACCATCTTCTTCTGGAACAGGGAAACAGCTCGGATGGTTCGGCAGTCTATGTATGATGGGGTCTCCACATCAGGCTAGGACAGGAACCATAGCCACTCATCTGACCAAGGGTCCTGGTTACCATCATGTCGAGCGAGCGTGAAGAAGGGAGCTTGGGGGGTGGGGGGGATGGTTCTTGAAGTCACTTCAACGGTATCAAGGGAGAGCCACAAGTACTATGGCATCCATAGGAATGTCCAAATATCCTCTGAACCATACTCCAGCATGAAGTTGACAGTCCAATTGGTGTGGAGCTGCAGAACACCTTTTTACCCACAACGACGAAGTATACAAAAATAAGTGTCCATCACCCCCAGCAGCCTCATAACTAGCTGCAGGTACGTCTTTACATAAAAAAAGTTCAAATGTAGCTTCACCACTGTTTAAACCAAAAACTGTTTTGTAGTTGGTCTATGTCACACTACACCTATTGTCTTTGTTGATTCAAACACTTTGACGATACTGTTTGGGGTTTACAATGTGTCCATATGTGCCCCACCTATCTTCAGGTATGAAGTGAAGATCTACAGCAAGGCTTAGAGTGTTGTTAATGGCCAATTCAGATGGCAGTGAGAAACTTCAGCCGTTGGTGATTGGGAAAGCACAGACACCAAGGTGATTTAAAAACATTCAAACTTTACCAACAAAATACTTAGCAAACCACAAAGCTTGGATGACATCCAAAATGTTTGAACAACATTTGCGTGCTGTGGATGCAGCAATGGGTGTTGCAAACAGAAAAATTGTTCTCTTTCTGGACCAGTGCCCCGCTCACCCACAAATTTGAATTTAAGGAATGTAAAGCTGGTTTTTTTCCCTGCCAACTGCACAAGTGAGCTGCAGCCTTTGGATTTAGGCATCATCCATGCCTCTAAGTTGATGTACCGAAAAAGAATTGTCCAGAAAATCTTGAACCTCTTGGATGTTGGCAAAAATCCACAAGAAAAGAAAATTAGTGTTCTGGATGCAGTGCATGGAAACAAGTTACAGCAAGCACAACTTTTAATTGTTTCAGAAAGGCAGGTTTTCCAAATTCAGGAACACAGTGTGTAAATGAGGATAGTGAAACTGACAGCATTGAGGAAGAAGACTGAAAGAAAATCCAGCCAGATGGTTTGTTCAGAGTCTTTGTCGACGTTGAGAGTCGTGTACAAACAAACGAAGAACAATCTCTAGATGACATTGTCAGTTATCACATCAGGGAGAAACAAACTGCAGATGATGATGGTGATGAAGAAATCCTTATACCTACCAAGCATGAAGCTCTCCAAGCAGTTGCAGTTCTCAGGAACTATTTCTCTGGGCTTAACTGTCCAGACATTATGTTTGACCACTTAAATATTGTTGACAGAAAAAGACAACTCAGCAGCCAGCAATTAAAGCAAACTAATATTTCTGATTTTTTCACACAGTCTTAATAATACTGTAAGTAATTTTTTGTACTTATTGCCATGTACCTGTACACCCTATCCTCCTCTATTATCCATAACTGTAAAATTAATTTGACCTCTTTTCACTACGCATATAGTGTGTTAAGTTGAAATATGTACGTATGTACATACATTCAGCATATTTATTTATCTTTCATTAATGCATGAATGTGTGACTTTATTTTTAAGTACTGTAATTTTATTATATAGAATGTGAGACTTAAATACTATTAATCCTTCCATTGAAATATAGTTCAGACTCTCTTTAGTGAATAATTGTGTGTACACAATGTTATGCTGTGTTTGGATTTTATTATATCACAATTCACTGTTCATTAAGATGTTTTAATACATTTCTCCCATTTCACACTTTCCTGCTATTTGCAACATTTTCAGTCCCCTTGAAAAGTGTAAAAAAAGGGGTTCTACTGTATTACCAAATTATAAACCTAAATGTACAAATGAACTTTTTTATTCGTAGCTAGTTATTGATGTTTTTAAACAAAAATAAGGTGATTTCAGTCAAACTCCTTTCTATAATACTTTCACAAAACTTTATTTTAGCAACAGAGTTATGCAAACACAAGTGTTGTGAAAATGTTAAAATACTGTAAATAAAAAGAGAAGTAAAAATACGTAGTATAGTTATATGCACCCAGCATTCAGACACAGTAACATTCACTGGTGTTAAACACAGAATGGTTATGAGAATGTCACCAACAAGTTGGCCACGGGAAACTGGAAATAGGTGATATAGCAATACAACATTTTTACCAGGTAAGAACTGTGAAACACTTTAAGCACTTTGTATTAGGTTTCTGTAGCATAGAAATGTAATACAACACTAATTTTATAATAACTGATAAGACAGACGGTTTAACTGAGCAAATGAATAACTTAACAATGAAGTAAAAACTGTCATTATTAATGGAGCTCATTGAAGACAACCTTCAAAACTTCAGGCAATTTGATGTGAACTTGGATTTTAGACCCAAGAAATATCATACATAACCTCAAAATGCATGTTTGTTTAAACCAACTACCTAAATATATAATTAAAAAGAACTTATTGAAATCAATTTAATATTAAATATCACTTGAAATTTAGCAAAATTTTATTTATATGTATATTTTCGCCTAGCGTTCCTTCGTTGACCGAGCCATACTCAATCTCTTGGTTGAAATGATCACAACTGAATTATTTTTGCCAATTATTACTTGCTGAGTCTTATTCCAACCGTTGAAAATTTATCCAAAACTGCAGAGCAAAAGTTATCAGGAAATAATTTTGCTGTTTTTGCAACCAACAATCAAATCTTGTAATTTACATACAGTACTTGTAGTTGTATCACAACTGTGTGTTCAAGGCACATGTATTTGTATCCCAAGGCAATTGTGGTACTTGTGTTTGTAGGGATGGGCTATGTCGGTACCGATGAACTGACAGACACCACAACCATCAGCATCGCGGCATCTGATCATTACTATACGCCAATAAGTAGCACTTTGATTACTTCAGTAGCATGTATGTAGCACTTATCAATGAATGTGAGACTGTTCACTGTGTGAGGGCTCGTAGTACAGTGGAACCTAATTGTGATTCCGTTTATTTAGTATGGAGTTTGATGTGTAGGGAACTTAGTGAGTGATCTTCAATTACCTGGTTGTACCGGTATATCCCTAGTTTTATGTTGTTGGTGTTGTGTGTTGTTCAATAATGGTACAAGCTGGTCGGCAACGGTTGGTAAAGAGATTTCCACATTATTTGAATGCACTCTTGCTCTGGCAACTGTGGGTCACATTTGTTCGTATAGAATGTTGAATCCTCAATATGAGCCTGACAACTCTTGCCTGGTTGTTGTTTCTTTGAGTGTAGCAGTTGTCTCTAGTGGTCTTTGGTGTCAAGTTTAGTGAATGTGTATAATAGTTTGTCTTCAATGTATTGCCAAGAAATGTGTTCACCATTGGCGTAATATACATTCTCATAAGCACTCTTTGCTGTGCCTCTCAGGTAAAACTTATGACTGCGTCATTTCTCAAGTTCAGTCCACCCATTTAATTTGCTGATGGTGTTGAACGTTTCTAAAAATTCCTCCACATTTTCATTACTCTCGCCTGTGGATGTGGGGATTTGTTGTGGTTGTTGTTCTACATCGTGTACTGGCTGTGTGGCATGTGCTGGTGCTGGTGTAATGTTCAGTATTTCGGTGTTGTTATGAGTGGGTTCTGTGATTAGAGTGTTTGGGTTCGGTAGAGAAATTAAAAATTGTCCATTGCCCGGAGATTTTTAAAAGAGCGTGGTCTTATCTGTCCACTTGTGCCAGCCTCATTGGTTAATTGGTCCTTTAAGTGCTCGTGAATTTCTAGTGTGCTTTTAGCTTTGCCTGAGTTAAGTATCAATGTCTTAACTAGTTCCCTTATCGTTTTTGAATCAGATTTCTCTTCCGTACATAAGAAAAGAAGAGTTTAGAAACCTCTCGGAGTACGGAGTACACAGAAAAACAAATAGAGTTTCTCACATACAAGAGAACAGATGTTCCCACATGCATGAATAAGCAGTGAATATGCATTACAATAAAAGTAATATGAAGCTATTTGAAAGGTGCCAGAGGTGGGTAGCGTGACATTGAAACTGCTAACTGGCAAGCCCACTGTTGCAACGTCGTGAACTGCTGACACACACACGTGGTGTACTAACCTTACGCACGATCGCCAACAGCGCTTGCTCTGACCGCTTGGAATTTAACAGCTGCTACCTAAGCTGGTGCTAATACTTTAAGTTTAGTGGGAATCTTAAGGCATACAATGACAATAAAATTGATGATGTCACTTATAGCTATTACTGAATTTAATTCACATGAACCTGCTCGTACAGAAAGAAAACTAATGTATAAAGTGCATATCACTGAACTACTACACCTAAGTGTGTTGTGGTTTGTGTGAAGCACAGCCACTACTGATTCTCTATCTGCTGCTTGCAACGGGATATCATGAAGCGCAACTATGAAAAGAATTTCTAATTAAAAGCCTACACGCATAGGCGCAAGGTGGGGACAAGAGATGCCTCCCCTATGCATGCATGCACACACACATGCACACAACCAAATAGGGTTGTGGGAATATTCAGTATACTGAAATAAAAACAAAAAATTGCAACTTAGTTTTGTTTTGGTGTGCTTTTTGTTTGTCAAAAGCTGCAACAAAATGAAAATACTCAATTTTGATGAAAATTCAGGTGTTCTACAAATGTTCATTTAGTGCACCGGCAAAGGAAATTTTTGTCTGTACATTACCTTGTTTGTTTTCATGATTTTAAAACCAAAATATCAACATAATATGGCTATTTAAACATAGGCAAGAACCCCTGTGATAAATACTCCTTATTTTCAAAATTTTCTGGTTTGATTTTGCAACTAAATTTTCCAGTGATTAACTTCTTCAAATGTTTTCCCCCTGAAAGAACCACCAAAAATATGGGAAAAAGTGGTTTGAAGAATTAAGTACAGCACAATGTTTTAGTTATGCAATGTGATTCTGCCATTTTTTTCTTAAGGCACATATCATAATGTCTTACAGAAAAAGTAACACAAGTACAATTAGAAAAAATTCTGGTATTTTGGATGCATGTTTTTTTGTTCATGCCACACATTTATACTAGTCATTCAACATTCTTTAAATAACCCACTAACTGGGTTTAATAATAGATGAAATTCTGTTATTTGTGATGATAGAAAAACGTCCATTTATCAGGTCATTACAGTATCGTGATCTGTCATCAGCATCAGCCAAGCCCTAGTTGTAGGCGTACAGAGAGTTTGCATAGCTTTTAAAATTTACTTGAAATGTAAATTTTAAAACATACCCATATCCACAAAAAATGACAGGGCATCTAAAAACCTACGTAATTTGGCGTTTATAGGCTGCACCAGAAGATTTTGATGAAAAATTAGGGATAATTAATATAATATTTCAAGTAATAGGCTGCACTGAATTTTCGTATTCCTGTAAATATTGCCAAGTCAGGATTCCGTACCAACATAATAAATTTAGTGTTAATTTTTCCCCTATAAAACATAAGTGACAATATTTACAAATTGTAATGTCTCCCTTCAGCCAGTCTACTCACTGCTATATTTTCTCTGTCACTCCAACTCTGCAATTACAGGTTTTCAAGGCTGTTTTGCTAATATAGCTAGAAGGGAAAACACTCCGGGGGTAACGTTGCCAGATGGCTAATGAGTACAAGCTACCCGGGAATTCTTTAATCACAAAACTGATTTACTAACACAAAATCTTACAGGAAATAAACAATACAAAACCGATACAATTACTCTAACCTTTAAGCGGAATGTTTACTCTTGAAGTGTATGAAGTTAATTAAGCTTACTCAGTGACTTGCCTATTCCTGCCAGTGGGTAATTAATTACTCGTGCAGTCCTAAATAACGGGGTCTCTATAGGTAGCCTTACGCCCTACTACCAAGCCTGATTATGCTCACCATAAAGGTCTTAGTTATAGATGGCTATGAGCTCCTCAAGCTTGGATGACAGTTGCCTTCATCTTCAGCCTCACTGAACCTCTGCGTCGTTGGCTGCGACAACTATACGTAGTGTTGCTCAACTCATCTGGGCGCATCTGGGGGGACGGGCGGTATTTCACGCCCTCAATTTGTAGGTCTCGCCACAGGGGGGTCAGGCACAGTTGTTTTATAAATAATTTGAGTGCCGCCCAACTCTGGTCGCAATACACTGCTGATTGTAATAACTTATGTGCAGCCCAGCTCTGGCTGCCACAAAATATAAATTACACAGTTACTATTCCACAGGTGGTAATATGACTTGAGAAAATAAAATGTAACACAAACTGGCATCTTATAAATTTGCCCTTGTACGCTGCGGCAGGCATGCGAACTAGGTAAGATACTTTTCTCTTGTACAGCAGAGACATTATTTTCTCATGTACAGCATCTATGGCAGAGCTCCAACACGTTTACATGTTACACGTACGGGATGAGGTTTATTTTGTTTATGAACATGAGTGAACAAATAATTGCACATGTGGAAAGTTTTTTCTTCCCCTTCCTCAGTTTCTAAGGGAAGAAAAGATGTTAAAACGTTAAAATGTACTCTATGTTGACAAACTTTTGAACATGTTTTTGGAGTAAACATTTTTTTAATGCCAATATCTGGTAAATATACTGCACCCCCTTTTTGTAGTAATTTTTTTGTTAAAATATGGGTCCTATAAACTCCAAAGTATGGTATATCTTTGATAAAGCATTGGGAGTAATATGAAACAGAAAGTTGCCTCTCAATACTACAAAACCCAAAACCTGCTCATAAATATATTTGAAATATTAAGTAATTATTGCAGTGTTTAGAAACACACATTTTAACAGCTTTTAAATTACAGCAGTTGACAATCCATTGACTTAACCTTTCCCACAACAAGGTCAGCCACTGTTTTTCTTTGGTATAATGAAAAGGCCACACTATTTAGTTAAATGTTGTTACTGATCATGCCATAACCATGCAGCTAGCACTGCAGTTATTTTACGTAATTATGGTTATAATGAAATTAGTTCTTACCGCTGGATCCACTCCAGTCTGCTGTTGACAAGTTCTGTATAGTTGTAGCAGTAAACATAGTAACACAAAAAACTTGCCAGAACACCTTTTAGTACACTCTCTTTCTCAAGTAATGTGCACTGTTTACACACACAACTAGACATCTACTGTCCTCATCGTAGAGTGACTGTCCTAAAAATGAGAATGACAAGAATTAATAAAACATGTTAAATTTCGCACCTGATCACTTAATGATAGATAACACTACCACTGTAACTTTATTCAAAAGTTTTCCATGAGTAACAGATGGCGTTCCACCACAACAATCTGTATCTGTCTTCAAATAGTCGAGCCCTAATTTTCACAGTTGAGAAATACAGCAAACATTGCCAAGTGCTTGTGAGTTTTTGTGTTACTCCAACTTCCTTGTCTCCTGGTTCCTCCATGGCTATTTGAAACCAACATCAAAATTGTACTTGCTCACGTATACAGCATACTACTATCTTTTATTTTAATGTGCAATTTTCAGTTCTATACCAAATACCCTATGGAAACTATATAAAAATATTTCACTTTAACGTACAACATTTACATTGATTATCAGTACAACAAAGATTATTTTAATCCAGGGTTCCAAAATGGGATTAATTGAATATCCATTGCAAGCTTTACACCAAGGTATAAATTTTTTAAACTATTTCCAACCTAATTCGGGCTTTGTTTGCCGATACAAGAGACAACAAACATGGTGATTGCCATGCCACATTCAGTATATCAATGTAGATGCTGCAAACAATTGATTCTCGCTGTTGACTTGTTACATTAACATCTATCCATGCATGTCAACCTAAATGAATTGTGTTTACATGCAGTAGCATCTTCATTACTTTCATAAATCAAAATGCTTTGTTCTTCTATCCGCTGCAGTGATATATAAAATATGATATTCAAACCACTACTGCATTTATGAAAATAATACAATTCTAAATTGCAGTTAAAACATCAAGTGAAGTATTTACAGAATAGAGTTAGCTTTCATGAAACACATTGCATGATAAAGGCAAGACACCATTTTGAGAAATCAACTTCAGTACGAAAAACTCTTCATCATTGCCATTGTTAGTTATCCTATAATTGAAACTGCCAATAAGGAGCAACATATAAATGTAAAAAAATGTTGAGATTTACTGGCTAAAACTAGACACCTGTATTTCACGGTGCGTAAAATAAACATTAAATACATAGTTTCATGCAAAAAATATACCTGGTGAAAAACAACAAAACAGACAAAGAATTTCCAAAAATGTAAGTTTCTGTTGTGAATCCTTATGTTTACAATGATAATTTGATAAATTGTTTCAATATGTAGCCCGAATCAGGAAGTCGACACAATCGTATCGAATATGTACCGCCAAAGCGATATTGTCAACGAGCATATACGCCTATGGGATATGTCGCTATGTTTGGGAAATAAACTGATCTCTATGGTTTTCTAAAATAAACTATTTTTGTTTGCATTTCGTCCTTCACTTTTCGTCTCATAATTAAGGTAACTGTTGGGACTTGTGACTTTGTAAATACGGATTGGATAGAATTTTAGATCAGCAGTAATTTCACAACAAAACTTTATATAGTTTATTTTACTGCTCCCTTAATACTTGTGTGGGAGTCACTTAATCCCGTTGCTACTAGGTGCTGGCCGCATGTTTATGTGACAAAGGCACCCAGTAGTCTTCATAGTTAAGGTTCTGTTTATTTTGTTGATGGGGTGTAGAACTTTAGTTTGTCACATTTATTGTCTTTCACAAGAACAGGTTGTTTTGCGTCTATTCTTACGAGAAAGTGAACTGCTCATTGTTTTGATGATGCTGTGGAAAAATTTGATTGTGTTGAAATATTTAGTTTACTAAATTTTATTCTCACTGAAAGAACAAAACGCAATAAATGTGATGCTATTATTAGTACCACTGTAAGAATTACGCAATAAACATTTATTTCAGTAAAGTCAAAAATTGTTGGGTTCTTTTACACTAATATCAATGTGGATTCCATTCAGGATTGCAGACACTGAAAAGAGTTACTGAATGTCTGGGAATAAAATGACTGACAAAAGAACAAACCAAAATCCAATTAATATGGTAGTAATTAATGACAGTGCTTGCATTTTCTGATTAAGTGTATACTATTTAATTTTTGTTAAAGTAGCCAAAGATTGTTGCTATGTACAATTGCTTACATTTTTTTAATTTTTCGCCACAAACTCCCACTTATTCATGTTTTGCTTAACTGGTTTTTGGCTTATCTATGAAGCTTTTTGACTTTTCTCAAAGTCTACTGTGACTTCAGTGGCAAGTTGATGTAACATGTGTCGTTTGACAAGCAGCGGTACCATTACGTCTATTGCTGTGCTGCGTGAGCTGATGTTTCTCTCTTTAAACTGTCAGCCTGTCACAGAGACCTGCGTGAGTCATCCATTTCTGCCCACTGTGAAGCGCTTATCTGACCGGCTGGAAGCCATGTCCGAAATGGCAGATTTTGTTGACAAAATGACCATGCAACCCGATTTTGTATACAAAAATGGTGGTGCTACAAATTCCTACACAACGTCTTACTAGTTTATCGACCGCCGGCCTGGGTCATTGTTCAGTTTGTAGTGTTGTTTTCTCAACGTCAACAAAATGTAAACAGGCATTTTAAACTATCGCGGATAAGTTAGAAAAAAATTTTTCAGTATGGTGTGTTATACCCCGGCTCCAAAAAAAAAACTGAAGAATTTTTTAATAAAGGTACAGTTGAACGTTTCTTACATTTTTTCATATCAAGTGTTGAAATGATTACAAAAACTTCACATTTCCTAAGTTTTAAACTTGTAATGGGGATTGTGCTGTATTGTTTAAATGCCATGTTGCCTCATTTCAAGGTCCCGTTATAGTCTTTTGCTGCATAGCATTCCAAACTTTCAACTAACTCTGCCATGAAAGGGGAGAGGGGGGCACACTATGGCAGGACAGCACAGTGAGTCCTAAATTTTGACACAAGGTATGCTGCACTATTTTTTTTACTTCACTTCACGGACACACAGCTCGGCTGGGACAAACACGAACACTGATGGCAGAGATGCTAACTCCCAATTCCCCTACGGAGTATACGGAAGGTTAAACACCCTATCGTTAAACAGGGGAAGGCACCCTGTGCAAAGCTGGGTTGATTAGGCAGTTAATTAATGCGTGTTTCCTCGAGGCAGCGTCTACTCTCAGGTGACTGTCCATAAGGTACTGAACGTGTTTAAGTGTAACTTCTTGACATCCGCTGGGTCTTCCTTAGGATTCTGCTGGAGAGGAACTTCGGCTCTATGAAGAGAGCGATGAAGCTTAGGAGAGGTTGGAGCCTCTGCACCAGTAACTGGGGCGGTGAGAGCTCAGGAAGCGATCGATTACTGAGAAGAACTGGCGATCAGGAGGCTTGGCTGCCGGCCCTTTTATACTTCTTGGCCATCCCTTCTTCTGCTGGCATAGTGCGTTTGGGGAGGGGGCACAGCAGGTGCAAGCTTGGCATCTGGATCCTCAGAGCGGGCGGCTTAATGAAGAGCGCCAGGATCTACGTCTCTTCTCTGTGGCAGCATCTAGTGGTGCACTATGGTACTGGCCACGGACCTCTTGCATAGTCTTGGTGGCTCGTTAGGCGAAATAATAATTATCAATAGGACGCCTGTCTCTGCCCGGTAGGTAATACAGTCTTGCAGACGTAGACGGCAGTGACATGACTCGTTGACTGATAAGTAGCAGTCGTTTAGTATGATAGAAAAGACATAGTGCATCAGTTTGTTTCACTTAAATTTAATTTGTTTCTATTGTTTGTTATGAAATATTTTAAGCTAATTTTGACTCATTGTCACATATCTTACCTACTTGACACTTTCTATATAAATGTAGTTCCGATTATAATGTGACATTGTAATTTTTCAGGTGTTATATTTAACTTTGGTTATACATATTTTATTTGCCTATGATTACAGAGTATTTGCTTTAGGTAACAATTCATTTAATATAATTTCAAAACTAAGCTTTACTATATGATATGAACATAGTGTATTATAATCTTTGGATATTTTACTAGTTTGACATAGAGATCATGTGCAAGTTAGATTTCATTGGTTTGAGGATATTCAATATTCCAGTTTTATTGTTATTATTAATTTATTCCCTAGAGGGTAGTGAGCATTGCATGTTCTAAAACACATGAATGAATGAAGATTATCCTGGTTGGCTCTCGTATCGCCATTGCTGGTTAGAGGACAGATGTGGAGTGATCAGACCATAGCCTATCGGAGAGCAGGTAACCACAGAAGTAAGGCCGAAGTAAAATCAAATTTAATTTTCTTTAAAAGATAACAAACAACCACAGAAAAAGATGGGCATGGTGGGATTATTGTAAAAAAACTGTGATAATATACATTTTAACATTAATGCAATAGTTGCTGCTAGATGTTTTAAAGGTGAATACTTAATAATTCAAGACTAATAAGATTGGTTTATTGTGTTTGAGATGAAGAGGTAGTTATTTGTTAATTTGTTTCAAACTACGAATGAGGAAATAAAATAGTGAGAAGCTGTAAATTTCAACCTTCTGATTTAACTGAAATGTTACAATAAAACAGTATTTTTTTGTCTTTAACATTGAGGTTTTGGGAGCCGAAAGAGAAAGTCTCGTCCAAATCTCTTTACTTTCTCTCTCTGAAGTAAAATGTTGTAACATTATTTTGACTCTGGTTTTCTGTTTATATTGCAGACCACTTGCAGAGACCTTGGTTTTGTAAGAAAAATACGGGATATCTTATTTAAGTAGAAGCTTTTTGCAGATATATTTGAGAACGGCATGCAAGTATATTTTCTGGTATATGCTTTACTGGTGTTTCGCATGTGTAATAGATGTGCAAAAAGAATAATTTAGAGTAACAAAATCAATAGAGCATTTATTTGTAATAATGTGACAAAATTCTTAGACAGTTATTTAGGCAGATGTCTACATACCCGAAAGACTCGTGAAGGGCGAAATCAAGCATATCCTTGGATTTATCTCTAAAATCACAAGGCCCTACTTTCGACGCTCACAAATTTGTGAAAAGTACATTTCAGCAATCCTACATTACCATTATCAGAGTGAGATCAGTAGATGGAATCTGCTTGAAGAAATTAGATTGCTATAAATTATGTGGCAAACACCATGTAATAACAAAACACTAGTGAAAATTAAAAAAAATGTGAAACGAGCAGAGGAACATGTTATAATTCTTAAATACTAAAAACTAAGTAATGTATTGTACAGTATTATTTAAGCCAAGCTTTTATTAAAACGTACTAAAAAAAATTAAAATTAATTTTGATATCATCTTTAACGACGTCCTCAAAAGAATTGTATCCATAAAAATAAGAGCATGGTGCATTAGTATTGTTTTTTTAATTACAGTTAAAGCTAATTGCTCAACTGCATTGTTTTGTCTGACAGTAAATCTGGTTTAATTTCAGGACTGACTTTGAAAACTGAGGAATTATATTTCTCACGATAAAGAGTAATAGGCCAAAATCAGTATCTACTACCCCACTTTGTTGTTTTTAGTCATATGACAAAATTATAATAAGTGAATGAGTCTTTTACGTCAACAGCAAAATAAATTTCACGTTTTTAGTACATCTTAATAAAATCTTGGTATTTAAAAAATTTTTGTTTTACATTACTTTTTATTACAAGACAAGTTTCTTTCAAATTCAAATATCATACAATTTTTGTTGATAAATTCAGTGGGCTAACTTTACAATACCGTATCACGCCTCAACCGTTTCACAGATAATGTTTTCACATTGAATACCATGGTACTGTATTCTGAATGTAATAAAGCCAAGTTTACTGCTCACAGAAAGTTTAGCATATGTCAGAATCCAGGAATTTGTATTGAATAAATGTAGTTTGCATTTCATATTATACCCCTAATAGCACATTAGCTGGGGAAAAAAATACACAAACTTAGTGATGATTAAGGCAGGGAGAATTTCGCACAAGAGAGTAATTTATTGGACAATATGCCATCAAACTCCAGAACATCATCAAAACAAACTTCTGACACTTATATTTTAAAACTCCCATTTGCTTTTCAGTTATATGTTCTCTAAACAGTTTATCTCCAACAAATCCTATGTACCTTGTATTAGCAGTATGCAGTTAAATACATTTTGTTACTAGGCCTATTAAGCACTTCACATATTTTAATTTTCTTCTCAGTTAGTTCTTGCTTCTTCTCTGAGATTTATTTCGTAATTATATTACACTTAATAATCATTACAACAGTTATAGGAGATTCTGCTTTTATTAAAAGACATCTCTGATGCAGCAATGTCCTTTTCCAAATGAACTATCTCTTCCTTTTCATGTTCTCAGTTTCATCAAACATCTCCTTTCTCTTGTCTTGTACACTGGCTGTATTCTTCTTCTTCACATGTTTCTCTTCTAAGTATTGACTGTATTTGGCTTGATCAGATGATGCTGACATCCTCAGTTCTTTGGTATTAGGTACATCATGAAAGAATTCATTTTTTTTATTTCGACTTTGTTTTACCTGGTTAAGTGTAAGAGAAGGCTTTGAATCCTTAACTTTGCCAGTATAAATAAAGAGTACACAAACGTAAACATACAGAACAAGAAAAAATACTTACATTAACAAGCGACAAAACAGAAATATGATAGCTCAAATAGTACTAAATCTGAAAATTATCAGTGGTTTCATATTTTGTACATATCTTGAGCAGGATTAGAGACAAGGCAATGTTTAAAGAAATTAAAATAGCACAATAATATTGATCTACAATAACAAAGGATTTGTTTCATAATCTGCATTACCAATCATAAATATAATTGTGCATAACCTATAAAGTACCTGAGAGAAAAACAACATATTAAATCCCAGCTCATTAAAATAAACAGATCCATAATAAGCACTTTTATATAATACAAATTGAATGCAGCAACACATGAAAATTAATTTACGAATGGACAGCAACAATTTATACATGATCAACATGAATGTATAAATCAACAGGTGTAGGTAAAGTATACAAATAGTTAAGAAGAAAAAATATAAAAAATACAATGGAATAATTATGCATGTGTGCAGAATCATCAGTGCATATTCTTAATGTACACTATCTACCAAGTAATTGGGCACCTGTCCACAATGTTTATTCTGTGGTTGTCACCTCGTTAGAATCTCGTAGGGCCACCTCTTGCAGCTATAACAGCAGCCACCCTGTCTGGCATGCTCTCTACGAGTGTGTGCAGGACATCCCAAGAGATTCGTCGCCATTCATCTCGGAACCATTCCATGGGTTGAGCAATGGATTTTGGCCGTGCCTGATGAGTCCTCACCCGGCGATCCAATTTGTCCCAAAGATAGGGTTGAGGTCGGGGCTCTGGGCGGACCAGTCCAATCCGCGAACCACTGCATAGGAGCCCTTGAAACATGGCACTTGGCATTGTCATCCTGGAAGTAACACAGGTCCATTCCGTAAAAACGCCACAATTTTGGGAGCATTTCATTATCCAGAATGTTACAATAGGCCTCCATGTTCATGCAACCATGGACAAACACCAGCGGTCCTACGCCGAAGGCCGTGAAACACAAGTCAACTGATGTACTGAATTACCCATCTTCACGGGTGCCCAATTACTTTTTGGTAGATAGTGCACTTGGCAGCAATGCTCTTAAAAGTTGTTGGTGTTGTCGAGTTCCTCACTTCTACGGGAAAATTATTCCACGGACAGTGAAAGAATTTGCATAAACCTGAGTTTTGTGAGCTGGAATATTTAAGACAGATGTATTTTTAGCACGCATGTTAATAGTGTGGTCATCCCCTAAGGTATTCAGTGGAGTACGTAAGTATTCTGGTGTTGTAATACATGAGGATAGTGTTTTGTACACTAGTGTGAGACAGTGGAGCTGATGTCGTTCGTCCAGACGTTACCAATTTAGTTTATCAAAGTAAGGAGACGAGTGATCACGTGATTTTAGGTTAAACAAAAATCTAACATAAGAATTTTTATTCATTGAAGTTTGGCTGCCAAATTTTGCATGATGTCTCCTTCATAAACCATGTCAAACTATCAACATTAGAGAATATCAGCATCTGTACCAATGTTAATTTTGCTTTAAGTGGTAGAAAATTCTTAAGCCTATAGAGAGTATGTAGTACAGCGAATGATCTGAAACAAACCGTGATTATATGACCCGACCATAAGAGTGTCTCATTGAAAACAACGCCTAGTATTTTCACCCCTTTCAACAGAGGAATAATCTCACCGGCTAGCACAATATCAGGGAAAGTCAATCTATAACATTCGTTTAGAATTCTATGAGAACAAATTAATTAACATTGTGTTTTTGCAGTATTAAATTTTAATTTATTTCTGCTGCGCCAAAGGTGTACTGAATCAAGGTCATTATTTATATTCTTAATTAAAGAGCTGATTAGTTTCGGAGAAGCAGATGAATACAAGTGGAGCTCATCTGTGTATAAATTAAATTTTTTTAGCACTGATGATAGGTCATTAATAAATAAGGAAAAATGAAGCGGCCCAAGCACACTACTCTGAGGAACGTGTAAGTTCATAGGTTGCCAGGTCGACCTTTTAGCATCAATGACTACACATTGATGACGACCTTGAAAATACGAAGTCATCCACTGTATTAATTAACTGATAAATGAAAATAGAGTTTTTGTAGGTTAATGTCATGATTTACCATATTAAAAGTTTTACTGAAATCTAATAAAACCAGTATAATTACATGACTTCTACCTATGGCCATTCTGGTAGAGTCTGCAATATCTAAAGAGCAGTGCAGGTGCTATGTCCTGTACGGAAGCCAGAGTAGTAACTGTAGAATAATTTGTTGTCGTTCACATATTTAGACACTTTATGTACTATGAATTCTAATCCTTTTGACAATGTTGGTAAAATATTATGGACCAGAAATCGTCTAACACAGTCGCACTGGTGGGCTTAGCAAGTGTTTTCACAATGGCATATTTCCAAGAAGTGGGAAAGAAACTAGCTGACAGTGAGTCATTATAATTATCCGTTATGATAAGTAATAAAATGTGGATTATTTTATGAATGAAACAAATACTAACACAGTCCGATCGTTCTGCTTTAAACTTTATGCGCATTATTACTCTGTAAGTATCCTTTAGAGATACACGTCGAAAAGAGAATAGGTTGCATCGAGATTCACTCATGGTTCATGATGATTTATATTTGTGGTGTCCATTATATCCCCTACAACCTGTTTACAATATGAAGACTGTACAAAGTAATGGTTGAAATATTATTTCTAATGTAAATGGCCACTCCACCGTGCATATATATATATATATATATATATATATATATATATATATATATATATATATATATATATATATATATATATATATATATATATATTATATAATACATGCAGAATATATGTTCGTAAGTATTACTGTTTCATATTATCATCAAACGTAACATTAAATCCATAATATTTGTATTGATTCTTTAAAATATTCTGCCACCTAATTACTATGAATAATTTGTTCGTTATTTACAGTAAATAATATGCAGTAAAGTCAGTCTTATTGCCATTAATATAGTGCATATTCACATGCCCTATTAATGATTTATCTATGTTTCCCCATCTTGTTCCTACTACATTTTTAAATTTTTCCTTTTGCTGAATAAGAGAGGGAGTCATAAAATTGATGGCAGTCACTAGGAATCATAACTTTGAGATTCTAAAGGTGTTCCCACTTTGTGTGAGTTATCATGCGAATTCTCGAATACAAGTTAGGAAATCTTTCGTAGACATCCATTTCACTGCTTTGGGTTGTCGAGGAAGGCATATGTACTCACTGCTGAAGTCAGTTTTGTATCACTCTTGTCTCGGCCAGGCCTTATTGACCCATACACCACATTTTCCTTCAGTGAAATATTATTGAAGAAGGAGTAATGCAGGTAAACAGAATTATATGGAAATGGCCTTTGTTACCATACTGTAATCACTAGAGGGATAAATTTCTCTTTTTGCAGCTTTGTTTTGTGAACTGAGTCACGCTTCATTTGAGTGTGCCCATGTTCTACATATTTCTGCTGAATATTTACATTGTACTCTTTTGCTAGGTGCAAAAAAAAAAAAAAACCCTCTAACTTAGCTTGTGTCTCATTGAACCAATAACACATCACATCTTTTCTCCCAAGGTTACAAAGAGTGAAGTTGTGAACATTTAGTTTGGTTGTAAAGAACATAGCACTAGCTAGTATGGTGCCAGCTTCACAGACTGTATATCCTGTGTAAATACATGAATCTCTCCTGCAACTGATTTTTCTTTCTCATGCCAAAGCCTCTTCTTTCAATGCTGTGTGATTGTTACAAATCTCTTCAGAGATGTTCTCTGCTTTGAAACTACAACAAATATCGCACTTGTATTTATCACTTTACCAACCATAGAAAGACATTTCCTGAAACACTTGATTAAATGCGAACAGTCTCTCGACAATATTTCGTATACAGCTTATACAACAAACTCTTTGTTGTGACAACTGTTTCTAAATATAGACGAGAGCTTGTTGATCTTCAATAATGCTGCTGAAGGAATTTCTCAGTTCTGCATACCTCTCTTCCTTTTTACTTCATTTTCTTAGTTGCTTTTGACGAAGAAGCAATTCCAGACACTTCGCTTTCATCCACCCAATACTGGACAATCCATTTTTTTGATTCCCGGTGTATTTAGGAATATATTTCTACATACAATACATTTATTACTATGAACAATGGGGTGATATATAAATGACTCATTTCGTCTTGAATTTTCTCTACCAAGTTAACAATAGGGTCATTCCATATGAAATCATAAAATAAAATAAATAAATAAAAAGACAATGGAAGCTGTGCTAATTTTGATTTTATTAAAAATTTGTTCCTACTTTACCCTATCCTCAAGGTGAAAGAAAAACAATATTTAAGATTTTAAACTACAAGTGGGTAATGGCTGTAATATTTCATACAAACTGCGAGCAAATTTCACAGATTTTGCAGGACTACTCTGTAATGTCCAAAAATCTGAGGATGATGCAAATGTTTAATGAGATTGCATCATGCAGGTACGGAGCAACTTGGGATGCATCCTGCCTGGAGTTTGTCTTTCATTGCCTGTGCTGGTGTCATGTTGGTATTCAATTGATGTGATACTTATGTTATTACTGACTAAGCAAATGGGAGTGAAACATCTGCTGGAAATAATGTAACTTTACGAGTAACTGATCCAGAGCTTTTAGACATACTAAGTTTTGATGTTGTCAATGAAAACTTGCATGTAGCTCCAACGTACTATATTGAAAGTCTTCTTGCGGAATCAGCTCCTGCACACATTACAAATCCGACTATTGGAGCACTATTAACATAAACTGTTTCGAAAATGGCTGCAAATGAACTTCTCCCTGGAAATAGTGCTACGTCTGTTGACAGTGATACCTTTGTAAACAATGCCACTTCTGTAAATATTACTACCTAAGTAAACACTGTTCATGTAGCACCATCATTGACAATTGTTTCAAAAAAGATGGCAAATCAACCTACCTCTCTAAACCCTGATCATGTCGTCTGTAAGAAAAAAAAATCTTTCTCTGGCATTACAACAAAAACAGTTCCTGGCTAGTGATTCACTTCTTTCGCTGTTACTGACCTACAAACACTATATCAGTTCTTCCAATACTTTTTCACAGACAAGCTAATAGAAAAAATGATTTATGAAACTCAATAATACAGTGCTACCCAGACATAAATCAACATCTAAGCAATTCAAAATAGGCTTCTTCTGCATGACAAATGAGTCACTACACTTAATATCATATAAATGAAAGAACTTGTCAACATACTTCTTGTAATTGTATGTACATATATATACAACTTCATCCACACATACTGCAAGTCTTATTAACGTTTATATTTAATCACTTAAGTCATTTTCAATTGATAAATCTAATAATTTAAGGTAAATAACTTTGACACACATCCATTAGAACACTCTATTGTCACTTGAATTGAATACAAAACATGCCACCAGGACAGGCAACGAAAGACTGAAGCTCCAGGCAGGATACATCTAATCATGCGCTTATCGGCATGATCCAATCTTATGAAACTGTCATAATTTTCAGACATTGTAGTAAGATGACTTTAAACATCTCCTCGTGAATTATGCCTTTGATGTTTCTTAATTTTGACAGTCTATAGTTTTCAAATTATAGTAAAGTAGGTAAATGATATTTTTATATATTTATGTAGTTGCAAAATTGTGAATTTTTCAATATTGCATTGCCCAAAAGTGTATTAACACCTAGCCCCCTTTGTCACCCTAATGTTAATGGCATTCTTAATAAATGTGCTATGTTGTGGCATTTATTTTTCTCTAACCTAATCTTTTTTCCTTAAATTGCTTTGGTAACAATTTACCTTCCTCAGCAAAGCCTTATTGTGTTTTCGTATTTCTTTTGAAGATACTAGATTTTAATTATATTGTAAGTTAGTTTATTGAGATTTTGTGTCATGCAAAAGTTAAATATTCATATTATATTGAATTAATAGTGTGTTTCTATAATTTAGTCATTGTAAACACTGTAATGTTGGTAAACTAATGTTAAATTAATTTCTTTTCTTTGTTCATAACTCAGTCTCTTTATAAAGTCTCTGTCTTTCTGTCCTGCTAGATGGTGTACCAGGTACTGTTAGAATGTATTTGCTGTTTGTTCTAGTGTAACATTGTATGTTGATTGAATTAATATTGTATACTTTTTGTTACTATCTTTAAAATAAAAAATTAAAAAAAGTGAATTTATACATATGATCATGGTGTTTCATCACCACAGCATGGTCTTTCAATATATATTGATTGGTCGTGTTGCGTGTGCTTAGGAAGTCTCCTCCAAGCTTATTGTCTTTGAGGCATAAAAACATGTGCCAACTCAGTCTTCCCTCTCTCCATCTGCCAACATGTGAACTTTTGTTTTATTTCACTGCGGACTTGATCGCAGAAACACGCGTGTATAGAAGCCAAGTATTAATGACTGGCAGATCTAATAAATGGTAGAACAGTTGCAAGTACCATTTCTTTGATCGGATAACAACTTTGTAATGCCGTACAATGCTGTCTAACAGGTTTTCTTTAAGCCTTGCTTGTGCTTCTTGCCACAGATGCACGTGTTCGTGTTCTTTTTCTAGAGCTACATTTTCATCTACTTTTTCTATACTAATAATT
Source organism: Dryococelus australis (assembly GCA_029891345.1). NCBI lineage: Eukaryota > Metazoa > Arthropoda > Insecta > Phasmatodea > Phasmatidae > Dryococelus > Dryococelus australis. Next base: position 89,832,843 of record CM057006.1, on the reverse strand, counting down.
TTCGCATTGAAAATATCACACTTGTTGCATGTATCTTTCTTGAATGATTTGAATTTGAGATTGACACATTTTTGGGAGCGTCGTGTCCGGAGGTAAAAAACTCTCATTGTGTTTCGGAGTGCCTGTAGTGTGATTTATATTTAGGAATCTTGTTGATCATATCCTTCACTTCTTGGATTTGAGCATCTGTGAGCTTGCTTGCCTCTGCTGTCACGAAGTTTACCTGACTTCACCTTGCACAATGCTGTATTTACTCATTTTGTTGATATGAGAAATATTTTAACAAACATCTCTTTGCAAACACAGACATTTCGTATGTATTACATTCTTCTTCGCAGTACCGTTATTTCTTCCAACATAGCTGTGTTTTCATGTACATTTCATGTAATGTACATATATTGCGCATTATAATCACCTAACTCAGTAAACTTTTCAAACTTGCTGCAACGTACATCTTGGGACACAATTTCCACACACGCTCGCAGTGCCAGTTGTAATCATTGTTGAACACTTTACTGGGCACTGTCTTGTTCACAAAATTCATATATTCCTCATATTTGTATTTTTTACTAACTCTTTCACTCCTACTTAGGCCACCATATTTTTGTTTTCGTCCTTTTTTGGGTCTACCCTGTTGAGATTCTTCTGATGTGTCGCCTTCCGGAGCAGGAATCAATGGAACAGCAATGTTTTGTGGATGACTATCAGGCTGTGCATGAAGTAGAACATCAAATCCAGCTTCAGATTTCTTGAAAGTATGGACAACTACAGGACTTGGACGACATAACTCATTGTTCTCGATATTTTGCAGCTTCTTCCTTTTTCGATATTACCTAAAACAATATGAAATACATAAAAACAGCTATAATATGCGAGTTGATTACAAAAAACATCTATGTATCTAATGAATACCTGTTGTGAATTAGAGTCGCTCTGACAAGATAGATCTCCTGCATTATCTAATAGTATGTACGCTGGATTGTCTTCTGATGCATATGCTGTACTTTGATCTGATACAAATACTGATTTTTCATTGTACTGAGAATGGTTATGTTCATTTACAGCAAAAGATGTTTCTGTAACAGTAATGCCCACATCAGATGAATAATCAGTAATTGGTAACAGCTCTGTTAATACCGGTGATCCATTTTCACCTGGAAGAAAAAACCTCACATATGTATAACCTACATAAGTTACTGTACTTCAAAATATTTACTTCTGATTATCAAAAACACATGTATTTACCCTGTTGGCTGACTTCTATGGTTTTGTCAGTCATGGAATTTGCACAAGGACTCATTTCATGTATTGTGTCTACATTGAACATTTCAGTGATTCTTGTAGTATCAACCACTGGCATCAAAGGAATCGCATCAAATTTTAATTCATTTATCCCATGCACTTATAAAAGTTCCCTGACTTTTCCACAAGTTGCTGGTAATGTAATATAAAAATTACATATGGTATTAAGTTTTAAAATAAATGTTTACTTAGTAATGAAAATAAATGCCATCCTTTTTTTCTAATTAAAATCAGGTAATTGTAGTCCAAAGAGTAGAAAATTAGAAAATAACACTCCCTCGCATTCATATGCTGTACATGTTTCATAATGGATTTTTTAAATAAATATGTGCACTACTGCAAAATCAATAAAAACAAATAAAAACTGGAAAATATAATACAAAAAATTAAATTTACTGTAAACGTATAAAAAATTAAGAAAGTGAACTCACCATTACAGGAGACAATGCGAATCACAAAATATGTACTTCTTCTTCACTACAAAGAGTCTGAAAATCAACAAAAATATTTTTTAATAGGTCTGACATTTCATGCTCAAAAAAATTTTTTTCTTCAAGTATTCAAATACTTGCCAAGTTTTTTAGATTTTCAATTTTCTCCACAATATGTTCTTTAGCAACTTTAGCTTTGAGTCTGATTTTTCTTCTTTTTCTTCAAGTTTTCGCATGGCTTCAGAAATGTTTCGTTTCTTGTTTTGTGCATTTTCTTTTGCAACAAGAAACTGTTGTTTTAATTTCTAAATGCTGTACATATCTCTTGTGAGAATATTTCACAGATAGGAGCATTTTATGGTCAGTGGGAATGTGCTCTTCTCCTACAAAGTAAGGAATGGCATCTGACACATGCCTTTGTGCTACAAGAGAGTCTTCCATTAAATTTTCTACAAGGATAGGCTTATTGCCACGAAATCCACTTTCAACAGATTCCCATGTTAAAAAAAATAGGCACAGTTTGAATATGTGCTACAGTTCACCATATCTATGATTTTAGCCTAATACACCAGCAAAGAAATCATCTAGGTCTAATTCTGTTTCTGGCTCACCAGCAAGAAACCTGCTAAATTTAACTTCCAATGGTTCCTTTGCATCTTAGCAAAGGAAAAGATACTGATTCTTGCTATTTCAGCAACAGATTCTGTTAGCCTCAAGTAGTGCTTGCAAGACCACATTAAATCTTATTTGACCAAGTTGTAGTTTGTGGGCAATAATTTGTGGATGTAGTGAAGTTAATTCCTGTACCAATTTGTACTTAAGTGGGCTCTTCTCTTGCAATTTTTTAATAGCTGTTTTTACAACTTTCAATCTGAAAGTGAGAATGTCTTTCTTATTTCCCTTTATGTTCTTCAGGTGCTTCACTGTACTAAATCCAAGGTTGATTTGTGTCAACTGAAGAGATTTCCACCGCAATTTAGATCAAGTGCAAGTAGTTTACTACTACACTCAGCAGCTTCCAATGTTTCTGATTTAACAACATGGCTCATTAGAATTCTTATAAGGTCATGGAGATCACTGTACAAGTACGGAATCAGGGGTCTTGCAGACTGAAATTTTCAGTAGAATGGTTCACATTCCGCTGCCAATGTCTTAAAAAAGTACTTCAAGATGCTCCCAGCTGGTTTGGTTTGAGGCAATACAGAAGAATGAACAAATGTATGTATATTATCAAGCTCGTTCTAAACAACTGACATTTTCAACCTATCTGACAGTGCAGTATTTCAGGGGAAACACTGTTAGTGAAACTAGCCCGACGAGCGGGACAATCCTTAAATAGGTAATAAATATCTTGTAGAAAAGTGTTAAGATCCCAAGCTACATTGTTTAGTGCTGTTTTGATTGCTCCATTGACAACGTGCAATCCACAAACCCCAATGTTTAAAAGTTTTTTACCTTCAGGTGTTCATTTCACTAGCTATCTCACTCCAATTCTAGTTTTTTGGCAGATTTTGTAAAGTGTGTGTTTTGTATTCCACAACACTTCCTTCTGCGAATACAATTCTATTAGTTCCAAACAACGTTTTTCAGTCCACTCCATTTTTACTGGGTGATTCGAAGCTCAACAGGAGACACGTGAAACTGCAACTATATACCAGCCAGACTCGCGCTCCAACTGAAACCCGACCATACTAGCTCACGAGCCGTGCCTTTTCTTTGATGTACCGCTCGGCGGAGCGATCAAGGATTTAATGCATGCACGTGCACACATACAGGCTCGTGTGGCTTGTAACCATGTCCAAACTGCCGCAATTCTCTCTGTGAGCATGTGCGCAGTCACGCGCATGCACCCGCGCACGCGTGTCTGGACGCTACTTTAATGTAACTATGTTGTTTTCTGATCGTGTAATCTTTGAGACTGTTTTTCAGCGCTCCTCAATACAACTGCTCCCAATGGTGCATGTTATATATGGATTTTTAAGTGTATTCTGTATAGTGTTTTGTTTTTGCCTCTTGTGTGTTTTCTGATTGTGTAATCTTTGAGACTGTTTTTCAGCACTCCTCAATACAACTGCTCCCAATGGTGCATGTTATATATGGATTTTTAAGTGTATTCTGTATAGTGTTTTGTTTTTGCCTCTTGTGTGTTTTCTGATTGTGTAATCTTTGAGACTGTTTTTCAGCACTCCTCAATACAACTGCTCCCAATGGTGCATGTTATATATGGATTTTTAAGTGTATTCTGTATAGTGTTTTGTTTTTGCCTCTTGTGTGTTTTCATCGTGCTGGGTACTATAGCACCTGAATTACTTGTTAAGGACGAGCTATCCTACAAGTTAAAATTGCGTGGCGTCCATTCTACTGTATTTACTGTTGCAGAATTATGAAACACCCTGCATACTGCCTTTCAGGCAAATGTGCCCATTAGTGTTATATATTTAACTGACCTTGAAGTCTAGGTTGAATATGAGGCATGCGCCTCTAACTTTTTGCACTGAGTAAATTGGTGGATAACTTTGAAGACGAGCAAAGTAGGTTATCTAGAATAAAACAAAGGTCAGCCCATTTGGTATTAACGAGTAAGGAATTTGTTGAGCACGTCTAGCGAGGCCCTTTTTGACTCGCTGACTGCGTCTCTGTAAAATATTGTTTAATAAGCGGCAGTACTCGGTAACACTATAAGTCAAAGTTACAAACTGCATATGGCTACTACCACACATGAGGAAAGTGCTCTGTCGTGTGTCTCGGAACAACTTATAATTCTTAACCTTGATGCTCATTCTACATTCAATACCTATCCAATTTCCACAACCATTCCTCATCTCACAAATCGTGGTTTTGGTATTTTGGCTACATTTTCCTCAACAGTGGTATTTTGGCCCCACTTCCCATTCTGTTTTTGCATCCTGAGTGAACATGACTCATGCTGTTTCTCCAAGGATGTATAAAGTACCTTCACCTGTGTTTGGAAAGATTCCTCACCCTCTTGAGTGTGTGTTAAAAGGATGTGCCTATTGCAGATGGTCTGGGTGTACCCAAATTTCTAGATTTCTTAAAAATGATTTTTTGCTTGCACCAAAGAAATTGAATACCTGAACCTTAGTTGTTGGAGGTTATTTTCCCTTTCAATCAGGGAACACCTAGTGAATGTACTCAACAAGCCATTGCTCAGGGTGTAAGTTCTGATGCTTACTATCAAGACATTTTACATTTTTTTATCCCTACCAGTTTTTGGACACAGTTGAATCTAAAGCATTGTAACTGTTTGCAAAGCCCTTAAGAACCACTGACAGTGTATATTACTAGCATTAGGGAAGCTGCTTATGTTATCACTTACTGAACAAGTAGTAGTTCATAATATTTTAGAGGGACTTTTAACACAAGAGTGCACCCATTTTTTTTTCCATGAAAAACCCACAAATTTTTATGGATTGGATAGAATGTGTATCCATTCACAAAATATCCGTTTGTTGACCCGAGGCTTGAAAAGCCAGATTTCTCTTTCAAAAGAAAGATGTTTCAAAAACGGCTACAGAATAAGTCAGGTGCTTATGTTGTACACGACAAATCATGTGGACCTAAGTCAAAATATAGGCACTCTTAAGGATCAGGGGAAAGACACTAAACATGAGACATAAAATGTAAAACAAGATGAGGCAGGTAAACAAAACTCCACCTCTCGAAAACATGAACCACCTGTTTGTTATTTTTGTAAAAAGGTAGGATAAATTGCAGTGGCAGTCAGGATTTTCCTCTGTATGTTTGTCACTATTTGTTACGTATATATACCTCCCACCAGCATGTATGGTCGCCTGATTTGGAGGTCCTTTCATCTCAGCTCCCACCTCCATTTCTGGTCGTTGGCGACTTCAATGCTCACAATCAGATATGGGGTTCAGGGACAGTTGGGGTCGTGTGGTAGAGTCGTGGCATACGAGTTCACATATTGCCCTGTTGAACACTGGTACTCTACACACTTCACGTCCCATACTGGTACTTCGTCTTGCATCGACCTTTCCTTTTGTAGCCCAGCTTTGGTCACCCACTTTGGTCTGTATACCCTGATCTCTGTGGAAGTGACCATTTTCCAATTGTGTTATATGACGTTTCTTTTGCGGCCCCACCGAAACCACCTCGCTGGATGCTTAAGAAAGAAGACTGAGCACATTTTCAGCGTTTCCTCCACTTCCCTGTCGAGGTTCCTCTTGGCGTGAATGTGGCAGTGGGACTGTTCAACTCTGTTGTTGTGTCAGCTCGGGAGGCCTCTATCCCACAATCTTCACCTTGTGGTTGTAGGCTTGTTCGTTTGTGGAGTTAGAATGAAAGGATATTGCCCTTGCTCGACGACATGTGCTCAGGCGCTTTAGTGCTCATCCCACTTAAGCTAACCTGGAGCTTTTCCGCATCTGTTGGGCTCTCGCTCGTAGTGTTATCAAGGACAGCTGGCGGACATCCTGGAGGGACTTAATTTCATCGCTTATGGTACATGCCACCAGTAAGTTTATCTGGGACAATGTTTGGAAATTGTGCGGACATTCTCTCGCCACACAGGTTTCATTCCTTCGGGTCAATAACAATATTATTACCAAAGGGGACTACTGTAGCGGATTTATTGGGTCAATATTTTGCAGATGTTTCGAGTAGTGCACATTACACTCCCTATTTCAAGCCATCAACGAGACATGTGAGATGGTGTGTGTCCATTTTGGTGGCTCGGGTGAGGAGGATTACAACCAGCCTTTACTTTTCTCAAGTTGGATCACTCTTTGTCACATTCGAAGCATACATCTGTTGGCCCTTACAATATCCATTATGCTATGTTGCTACACCTCCCACTTGATGGGAAATTGTTTTTGCTACAAATGTTTAATAATATTTGGGCCTCTGGTGTTTTCCCCTCGAGTTTGTGCAGTTCTGCTCTTGTGTCCATCTTGAAACTACGGAAAGTCCAAGGGGAAGTTTCAAGCTATTGTCCTATTACCCTCGCCAGCTGCATCTGTAAGACCATGGTGCATATGGTCACTGCACATCTGGAGAGCTGGCAGCTATTGTCGCCACTTCAATGTGGTTTCCGCAGAAATCGTTCTGCGGTGGATCATTTGGTCAACTTGGAGCCACCATTACAGACTGCCTTTTTGCAAGGGCAGCACCTCCTTGCTATTTTCTTTGACCTGGAGAAGTCATACAACACAACATGGCGACACGATATCTTGAGACAGCTGTCAACTTGGGGATTTCATGTACATCTCCCTGGTTTCATACAGCAATCTATATACTTCCGTACCTTCAGGGTTTGAAATGGTGTTTCCTATTCTCGGGAGTTTGTTCAAGAGAACGGTGTGCCACAGTGTAGCATATTGATTGTTACCTTGTTTGCTATTGCCATCAATGCAATTGTATCTGTAGTTCGACCACCTGTGAGATGTGCGCTGTATGTTGATGACTTTACTATCTTCTGCTGTGCTGCATAACTGCGCATGGCAAAATGTAAGGTGCAGCTTGCCATCCACCACCTTTGCAATTGGGCAGACGTATTGGGCTGTGGATTCCACTTTTCCACCCCAAGACACAGGTGGTCCAGTCCTGTAGAAGGCATGGCATCTTTGGTTCTCCCGAGGTGCATTTTTATGGCTCTGTTTTGCCTGTCTCTACTACTGTTAAGTTTCTCTGCCTCTTGTTTGACAGCAAACTCACATGGAAGAGTCATATCCAGTCCCTGCTGTATCGCTGTGTAAGGGTCATGACTGGGTGCTGACTTAGTACCCTTCTGCGACTATATTGTGCCTGATCCATAGCAAACTTGATTGTGGCAGTGTCGTTTATTCTTCTGCTCGGCCATCTGTTCTCAAAAATCATTGCAAGTGTTCACCACACAGGTATATGCATTGTGACTGGGGTTTTTCGCACAAGCCGGTTGTCAGCCTTAGTGTTGTTGCTGGTGAACATCCCTCCATTACTGGCATGGCCAAATGTTGCTTTCCTATGTTGCGGTGCGTTCGGACTCTTCGCACCTTCACCACACTGCCTTTTTCCATCCGCCCAATGAATGGTTGTATTCCGCTAAACCAGGTTCTCTCAGCCCGTGGCTGTCC